>CM022493.1:7546504-7660117 GCA_011952105.1 Coreoperca whiteheadi | reverse complement strand
TACCTTTTGTTGGTACCATGGCTGTACAGACTTACAGCAATGTCTGTTCAATTTATCTGTTTACATCAATGGTTTAAGTAGCTTATCATTACAATCTCGCGTATGTACTTTAAAAGTAGTAGTCATATTTGCATCACCACAAATAATAAACCGCTTAGTAACCTTTGTAGCCGGACTTGGTTTCCTTGGATTGATTTCAGTCGGCCAGCAGATTGTGCTTCATGCAATATAGGCTAGAAAATGGTTGAAATATTCCATATATTCAGTTGTCACAAAACTCTTATTTCCGTTGAATTTTTATGCCTGCTGTGTCCAAAAATGGATCCTCAAACATTCAGTGACTGTCAGGGCAATCTCTGACATGGGGCAGTTTTAGCATTTGTCTACATATGTAGAGCCAAAGCTGTTTGGTCAGACTGCGTGCTGAATGATTAATATTCCTCTGGATGGCAAGCGTAAACAGAGTGAACTTGTCTGTGATGGCAGTTCACAGCCTCAGGACAGTCAGACATGGATAGCCGTGCTGACAAAATACCCTTAATCCTCATCCCTTTAGATTAGGGAAACAATGCTTACAACAGGAAAGGGCAAAAGAAAAAAAAAAAAAGACTGCTGACCTGACAGACAGCCAACGTGAAAATTGCTTTTATAGTTAAAATATGCATCCCCATATATTATTAACCTCAGATGGCAGGTCTGCTTTAATTTTCTTGTTAAATCCAACGTTGGCAAAAAAAAAAAAATGGGGGGTCACATTAATGTAAATGTACGTTTTGTATATTCAGCTGACATTTTCACCCAGCCTCGCTTTCCGTAAGAGTAGAGGTATTAAGTCCAGTTTGTTGCTCAAGGGCACAGTTAAAAAGAACTCTGGCTGTTTCACAATAGAGCAGGACCATTATGCCATTAAGCTGTGTTTGAAATATTGGTTTTTTGAGCACCCATAATGAGTGTGCATTTCTAAGTTTCACCACAGAAGCTTTTTCATGAGACAAAAAGTAACAGTGAGCCATAGCACTTTGTACGGTATCTCCATTAGGAGAGATTCAATCTGAGTTTTAGGAAACAAGTCACTTTCTACTTGTATAAAGGGAAAAATACTGAGTTAACCTGCCTTACCACCTGGCATTAAGTCTTTGATATTAATCTTTACACTGTCCTTGTCATCCAACTTTCATTTAAAATACATTGAACTTGTTTATATTCAGGGCCACACAAATCTGCATGATTGTAAGTAAATTAAGACAAGTGTGCATTTTTTGGAAAAAATGGCTTTCTCCTTAACACATTTGATGTTACTTTTGTCTGCATTTCAGTGTTGTGTGCATAACAACAGAATAGTAAACAGCATATTACTGTTGTGGGGAGAAAAAGGACAGGGCCTCATAGAGAGTAAGGGCACATAAAAGAACATTGGCACCCATGAGCGTAGTTCATTGTAATGCTAAATAGGAAGCAGGAGTGATTCTGCCTGTGTTTATCTGCCAGGCAAAAGTTATCACACCCGGTTACTTCAGCTTAGAGCCATTCATAGCGTGCATTTTCAAGTGCCTCTGATCTAGCCCCACACCAAAGGTTACACAGATCAGCGAAACCTACTTGGAAAATGCAAATGCAGAATAAGAAATTAGAAATGAGACTGTAGCGGCTAGATAAGGTGCCACTCGTCAGATTTTGCACGTTGGACTGATATTCTTGTCAGGAATTTGTAATATGACATTAAGGCCTTTGTGTGCAATGTCGGGGTTGAAGGACTCTTCAGTGAATGCACAGACCTCCCACCACAATAAGCAATTTGACACACTTGTTCCAGTGGATTTTACCTACAGCTGGGACAACAACATGCTTCTGTGCTTGGTCAAGGACAGGCAACACTTCGACACTTAATAAACAATTGGTTGTTTTCGGAATATCAAAGAAAAGGTGCAACAGCCTTACAGTACATATCATGGAGTACAGGGAGAACAAGGCAAGGCCCAGGGATATGTTTAAATAATACATTTCTAATCTTCCCAACAAAAAATGCCATTAGGTTTTTTTTCCAATTGCGTGAGGTCAAGAGTTTGCCCATGTGAATGTGTGTATGTGAAGATGTGTGCGTGAGAGAGATTATAATGTGTGTGTTGTCATTTTTTTTTTTTTTTTTAATCTTTTAATCCTAGATCAAATCAGTTAGATATTTGGTGAGGTCAACCATAATGTCTCAATCGCTTTATATGTTGTCTAGCAAGACAGATAAAGAAATCAGGAAAATAGGAAAACATGTTAATAATAGATGAGTGTTTTTGGGACAGTGTCCAGTCCAACCACAGGGGTTTGAGTCCTGCTATTTCAGCAACAAAGTGCAGTGCATGCACATGCTGCTAGACTGTCACCAGTTCTGATTCACCCTCTGTCTCTGTGGGTTTTCTCCCACATACATGAACAAACACACACCCAATTGCACAGCAAGTTAACTTCATCATTTCTGGGGGTAAAAAAAACAAAACAAACACAGACGTGAAACAATGAAAAGTTTCAGTGTACAAACAAGTTTTGTGGAGGCTGAAAAGAGAAACAAAAGACTGCAAGGTGTTTATAGACTTGGTTCTTGGAGGTTGATTGAATGCTTAGAAGATAAGCTCGGCGACATTAGATATCCCAGTGGGTAGAGGATGGGAGGTTAATCTCATTCTCCACGATGATGTATCCGAAGTGACTCTTTCTGCCAGTGGTATCGTTTCTGAACACTCCTTGGGTTCCAAGGGCAAGGAAAGTGTCCATCGGAGCTGGTGCATTGATTGCCTCAAGATTTGATTAAACTCTCGGCTGTACTCCAAATGTAAGACAATAGCACTGAGATAATCTCACCTTCTCTCCTCAGGTCAGACGTAATGTGGTTTAACGATATGGCTGTGCACTCTTCCAATGTAATGCCTCACCTAGAACATGTCTAGTCAGCTGTAGGCTTTGTTCGACCATAGCATGTCTAAACTCGTGGTTTACACAAAAAAAACAACAACAAAAATAATGATAATAACACCGTGAAGGCTTGTGTGGTCTCATCATTCCTTTGAATCACTTACGAAAGCGGGAAGCCAAAGGTGTTGCTCGATAAATTAACATCCAAAATAGCCACTTTGATAATTAAGATCTAATATTTAGAAAGGGATGTTAAGGTAAACACTCTAACAACCCTGCAGTCTTGGATGGGTCATCTCTTCCCAAAGGGCAGCTCCTGTGACTCTTAAATAGGACACCAGTCCATCCACTGCAGCCCATGGCGAACGTCTTTATTAAGCCTCATTAGCAGCCTTCCTATACAAATTTATTCACTGCAGATTACAAAACCAGGCTCTGGGGTGGGAAACCACAGCCCGGTAAATCATTAATTGATGATCCTGCGTTCCCACTCCTGCTACAGTATTTCTCCAAGCCGTGTGAGAGCAGACTAACAACTTGACACGTTTTTTTGCCTGGAACATTCCCCACACCGTAAGAGCTTCTTCCTAACAGGGGACTGCAGAAAGGCACGGTATTCTTCTGCGGGGATCTTTAAATGACCTTGTCCCAGTCCATCCCTCCCTAAAGCGGAACATATTTATTGTCCTGTGTAGTCTCAAAGTTGGGAATTACAGCTAAAGGAAGGAGGAATACTGTATATTAAGGGCCTTTGTCTCACAGGGTTGAACAAAGGGTATGTGGATTAGGCTGTCATGAACTGCGTATAGTAAGTAGGGTAGGGGGTCTGAAAGACACTGAAATAATGCTTCCTCCTCCCAATAGGAAAGTAATTTCCTTGACAGGATGGGTTCTCCAAAAAAGGTGTGGGCTTTCTATTTCTGGGAAAGAGATGTTATTCAGACGCAGTTAAGAGAGATCCTGCTGAGGTGACATGGTTGTTCTTCTGCTGAATCTTTTTTTTCTTTCGACTCCACAAATTTAGAGTTTTTCAGTCCATTCTGTCTGCTCAGCTCACTCCATTATATCTCTGATGCTCTGCTGAATCCTCCTGTAATGATGACAGTTCACCTGGAATCACAGTAATGTTAAAGACTGGAATCAGTGCACATCAGCCAGCTACCAATGCTAATTGACTTGATTGTTATTAATTTTGACATTACGTTCCAATTAAAGATAGCAAAACATTGATTTCATTTTCTTTTCATTTTATGGTTGGAGATTAAGAGGGCATTGATCACACCTGAATGACTCGGTGTGTGTGTAGCTAATTAAAGACTGCGATTGCAATTAAGATAATTAGTCTGTCTAAGTTTTCAGATAGAACGCACAAACATTTGTTTAACCCTGTCAGTCTGGGACACATGACTTTAACCACTTAGGGTATAGCGTAGTGTGTAATATCATCTACATTCCTAGGGCTTACTGTGGGATGAGCGTCATAGGCAACATATTCCCCATTGTGCATGTACTGTAAAGGCTGGCGGGTCCTTCTTTGGGCTGCACGTGGGCCAACATGCACTGAGTAGCCCCTTTCTCCGATACGTGTATTGACTTTGGGTACAATATTTAAGTGTTTTGTTTTTGTTTTTTCCTTAAAGAGCCTGCCTCCCAATAGGAGTTTAACCAATCAGCTACCTTGATGCTCAGGTCTGCATGATTCCCTGTTGAGATGTGTGCATGTTTGCGCCTCTGCAAGGTTCTGCTGCTCATCCATGTTTTGTTTTTTTTTAATGTCCAAAGCCAATGTTTAAAAAATGTGCGCTTTCTACAATATGTGCACATAGCACCTACAGTATGTTTGGGGAAAGGATAACATTGCGGTTATGGCTAATCAACTATTATTACAGTATGTTCAGAATTAGGCAACTAAACACTTGGTTAAGTTTAGGGAAAGGCTGTAGTTATGGGTAGTAAAAATGCAAACGTTAATTGCAGGTCTGCGATATGACCTGTATTCTGGTCTCCTGCATGTAAGCTGGACCCACTACATGCCCATCCGCCAAACCCTTTACCCCCACACTCATTATGCCTTGCTAGATAAACAGCACTCTACTTCCTGCATTGGCATTGGATGTAAATTGTGAGGCGCAGAATCATCCAATATGGACATAATTCCCTGGGCTAAGGTTTCAGGGTTGCTTCATGCAGGTCGTTCCGTTGAAGTTGTACAAGGTGATGGATGTTAACAACTGATTGCCAGCAGTTCCTCATAATGCTTGGTAAACGCACTGAAACAATGTAAACTGAAAAAAAAAAGAACTGGGTAAACAAACGTTTGGTCTGATGCTCATATTTGGCTTTTCCTCATGTTTTCTTACCTACAATGAGCTGAAGAATTACAGTAAATAGAACAGACATTTCTATCATGGTTAACTTAAGTTACAGGAATCGAATCAGATTGTCTCTGCTTGCTCCCCAGCTGTCTCTGACTTCATCTAATGGCAGGTTGCCAAAACTGAGTCCAATAAACAAGGTCTCTCAAGTCACCCGGTTTGTTTGTAATTAGGCAATGTGAACCTGAGTTAACCAACGACAGAAATGCAACAAAGAAAATGTTTTCACTCATAAAAGAAAGAATCATTGGTATGATTGCACCACTAAAGTCTGACCAGATAGGAAGTCTCAATGCTGTTATGATGCACTGCAGACAGTACATAGAGTAGTATGCAGTTGAGAATAACACTGTAGACGAGGGCTTCAATCTCCAGTCAACAGTTTTTACAAACCTAGACTTTAAAGTTTGACTCCTTCCCTCTGTTTAGACCTCGTCAAGATCTGTCTTGGGCTCAGCTAGACTGCTCATGTTGATAATTCACATCTTTATTCTGGGAGCCATGTCCATTGATGCAATTTTTTTTTTCCATGCATAGCCCACAACAATAATGAATGACACTTGTGACACCCAACTATTCTTCCTGCACTTCCTGTCATATTGGGATTTTCAAAGTATGCATGTGCTCTGAGGTGAGAATTGTTCTACGACTTCTTGTCTTGAATTAGCTCATTAAAAACAATGCTGGTATGCATGTGTGTAATTGCATATTTTGCCATGGATTTCCTCCAGATGCAAAGGCTGACCTGATTTTCTTAATGACTTAAACCTCGAGTCCATGCTGGTCCCAGAGACATTTCTGCACGCTGACGTTGCGGCAAAGTTGAAAGGGATCTGGCCTAATTAAATGAAATATCCTAATGCAATGGGGCATCCTGAGGAGTGTGCAGTGGGATGTTCGTTTGATTAGAGTGGCAGCCTATTTATTATTGGATAGAGCAAAGTCTACCTTTGAATGTGTGGCCACCGATGCACAGTTTCTCTACCTAATACAGTTAAAATGATTTGTCATTCATTGTTCAATCATTTTACTTTTACATTACTTTATTAAGAATTACATTGAGTGAAAATGTCATCAGTGAAAGTAGGATAGCTCATAGCAAAAAATATACATGTAGCATCATTAATAGGGGAGACATACTGTAGGTTTGTAATTATGCTTTACTATTGACTGAATAATGCCATTAGGGAAGACCCGTGCTTCAACTAATTATAGCACAGCATGTAACCGTGACCAACATATGCTGTAAAGCAGGGGATTTCAAAGTCTGTGAGACTGTGGGCCTCCCCTCAAAGCTTGGAATAAGGCACCTCCTCACACACACCCCTGCCTTTAGTTTACTTGCTTAGTTTCGCTCTATTCCTTGAAGCCTATGGGATCATGATTATGTTATGTAATCCCATAGACACTGAACGAATGAGCCAAGACATTGTTGTTTGACATAACTTCAGAATACTTTTTTCTTTTTTTTTTTTTAAAAAGGTCTGTCCAAAGGCATTTAGTAGTTTCTGACTCTGGGAAAGTTTAAAAAAAATGTAAGATTCCCCAAAAGTACTGTATCTCTGCACTATCTCTTTAACCAAGTCACACACATTTAAGCTATTCCAAGTGATCTCCTTTTGATTACTAATGCAATAACTACTGCAATGTTGTTATCATTCACTGGGCCTCCCCTGAAACTGTTTGGAGCCCCTCTGGGAATGCCTACCTCCCACTGAAAACCTCTGCTGTCAAGTGATTCTTTTGGTTTCATGCTTTGCGCCCGAGTCCCCACCCCCTTCTTATTTTATTTTAATTTTTTGATCCAATATGAGCTTACAAAAACGTGGTCCTGTTTCTACCCCTGGGCTTATATCCATGAAGGTTCACCTGTATGTGAACCATTTGGGTATCATTCACTACCCATTCCACAGCATTTAGTTCACAGTGATTACTAAGATACAGCTGAAAACGACAACTAATTTGGAATGAAATGGGTGGAAATAAAAACCACTAACAAGTGATGATGCAGAAGGGATAGACAGGTGAATTCACAAAACTCAGGTTAGACCATTGGATTTCATTAAAAATTGATTTTGTCTCTCCTTTTCATAAATAAGTAAGGAGAAGGAAGTGAATTTCACAATTTTGTCCCTTGGCCATATCCAAAAATTAGAAGAATGTGTTGCATTTTGTAACATATAGTTGTACAGTAGCCAACTAATTAACTAACTAAAAGTAAAGTGGGAAAAATTGACAAAACACAGCATTCGCCATCATCCCCTTTGGTAAAACCTAATTGATCAGCCACTGTCAGAGGTGTAAGAGTAATTAGGGTGATTTCATGGTTAGGAGATACTGGCTGTAAACTGATTACACTTTTACTGTTTCTGGATTTATTAAAAGTATATTCACCCACTCATCATTAGGGGATGTAGGCTGTCCAAAATCATGTTATTGCACTTGAGGTTTTTGTGTGGTTTCTAGCTCTACAAGTGAGTTGTGTCGGCAGATATTAGAAATGAAAATAACGGGGGAAAAACGAACACCCTGTGAGGGAATACTGCATATGCTCTTAATTGTAAAATGTCCAATTGTGAGAACAAACTAATTGCTCATAGGCATCACATTTCCTTATATCTTGTAAGGAAGGCCCCCATGGTACTTTCTTTTCCTCATATTCTATCATGTTATTCTTTCACAAGCTCACAAAATACCTCATCAAAAAAGAATAAAAATAATTATCGCAGCTCTGGAGCATGAAAAAAGAAGAGGTAATTAGCACCACTGAATTAATCAGAGATAGGGAAATTGCAATTATACTTGTTCTTATTAAGTTACATTATTTTCTGGACCACCATGAAATTATTTTTTCTGGTATTGCTTTCCCTTGTAAGACTCATTAATAACAATGGTGTAGTCTTATAAACTTCAAAAGTAGTGGGTTACAGTTAAACTTAATGCTTTCGTTGCAAGGCCATACAGTCCAACACAAAGTCTGGGCTGTATTAGGGCGAACATATGGGAGATTTTACTTTAACAAGGAGAAGTTTAGATGAAGGAAACTGGGCAATTCAGGCCAAGGTGTATTCACCAAACTCACATCCTTGAATAAATAAAGGCAGCTGTTTCAGGCTTTGAAGGACAGAACTGAATACTGCATTCATCCATAATTTCTATGAATAAATCAGTTCTTATCAAGATGTCAATATAGTTAATATTGTAGAGAAAAGATTTTACAGTATACAGTCTACATGGCAACGTCCCTATTCATGCAATTTTAAGATGGGGGGCCAAATGAAAGGTCCCATTTCATTTTCCTAACATGGGCAGAACATCTGTCATTTGCCCACGACACATTATGCACAGCTATTTCCGCGAACACAATAGCTTATAAGCAATCCATGTCAACAAAGCAGGGAAAGCAGAACTCAAAGACAGCCGATACCCTTGAAGACAGATACACGATAAGAGCTGGTTTTAATCTAAAATTCCTTATCCATTTTAGAAAAGAATGCACTTGTATTATGCCTATAATGTTCAATGGGTTGGTATATTTAAAAGGTTGATTGCATCCTCTGAGGTGTTTTCCTTGTGTTAATGAAAAGTACAAGATATCGGATTTTGGAATTCATCTTGTTGTTGTTCGTTTGCTGTTTTCATGTATCATTATTCTTTTGAGTCCTGCCCTCCTCCTTCAAGTGGAAAATACATAATTTTCTAATCCCCACATCAGAGGAAAACTCTTCAGATCGGCTGCAGCTGCATTACTACCCGATATTTGATCATGTTTTGTCGTTGCAAAATAGACTCTTCTAGAAGCTGTAGTGGACTACTAGCAGATACAGTTGCTTACCTATTGTAGCTGCCGAGCTTACATGTTTACAAGCTAGCAACACGCTAACATCAGTCACAATAGCTCTCCAAACTTCTGTTTATTGTCTTTGCACTAAGCCATTTAATTCTGCCTGGGATTATGTTCTCAGGATTGTACATCGTTTAATTTAATAAACAGTTATGGAAGAGGGGAAAAAGCTTTCTGTGCTAGCTTCCTCGCTAACTGTTGGTTAGGTATTGGTTGATAGCTAATGGGACAATAATATCGTCAGAGCTTATTCATAAGACAAATTTGTACCTCAACTCTGTCTACAAACCATTACTCATTTTTGGAGCACTTTCAACTCCCAACAGAGGAGGTTAAATAAAAGTGGATGGAGCACAGCCAACAAGCTATCTTCTTTCATTAAAGACTCATCAGCGCATCAAAGTTTACCAAAGTTTATCTAGATGCAAAAGATTTGCACGGATTTACATCGCCCCTACAAGGAGTCCACTGATTTCAGTGATTCCATTCATGTGAATTTAGTTCACCACAAAATGTAGCTTTTTTGTAAAATATTACTCCCTTTTTTCCCCATGACACTTAATATTAACACTTAACAACACAGTATTTAGTTTTTCGTATCATAACTTGTTCATATTGTGTTATTCTTGATCATGTTATCCCCATGTGTCACGTATCAGCCCCCCCCCCCCGCTCTGTAGCTTAACAGTGTGAGAAAACACTAACTATTTCAATTGTCTGTGTTTAATGCATAAAGTTGCAAATTTAGTTACAACTTTTGAACCACGAACTGTGATGACCTATTGCTGATATGTGTATCAGCTATGTACACATTGCTCAGCGTGGGCCCAACCAAACCACGGATCTCCCACTCAGCTCTTATGTCTATAATTAGTTTCATAGTGAGAGGAAATTCATTTTCACATGCCTAACACCCTCCAACTGTCAGGCACTGCCAGCAGATATGGATGGACCTTATTCAAATAATTACCCAAAAGCAAATTTGCCTTTTTCTGCCTTAGCATTAATACAAGTTGTATCTTTAACAAAGATCCAGTTAATTCCTTTTTTTTTTTGTAATCTCAGTGCCTATATGGAATATGTAATAAATAGATAAAGTTACAAAATGGCCCTTAAGTGAGGTCAGAATGATTGAATGATTTAATAGTGAGTAGCCACTCAGACATCTCTCAGTTAAAATGATTTAGCCAGTTCCTCAGAAGCCCTTTGAGCCATTTGGGAGTGCTGGTCGTGTTATGTAGATTAATTTAGTGTTATCAAGCTGTGCAGACCACATGCTAGGTCATTGCCCGTGTCTCTGGACTTTCCATTTGAGTTCTGCTATAAAATGCCAGTCATTTGGAGTTGGTGTTACATAAAGTTAATTCTGATTCATCTAAGAGTTTCATCCCCAATGATTACATAATATTTTTTTAAAATTAACATAAGAGTATGTGGAGAAAAAAAAAGTAACAATGTGGAAAAATCCAGTGTACAATTTTTCATGCAAATGACTCAAGTCGTTTACAATAAAATGCAGTATTGAGTTCTGTTCTCAAAATGGTAGATAGATTTCACATCTTTAAACCTATTTCATATTCTAAACTGTTTCATATTTTCTTCATGATATGTTGACATCAATATGTTGACAGCTGCAATCAGCTCCAGTCTGTTTTTATGCTGTAATTCTGGGGAGTTTTTGGCCTCAGTTCTCTACTGAATCTCAAAGAAGAATGGCAAATGATGCACTAGGGGTATGGAGATAATTAAACATCCTAATCAGTTTACAGATAAACTAACACTGATGCTCCTTACTTTATGATACTTGATGGTAAACCTATTGCTGTTTGTTTGGTCATCATTAATAATTCTTACAGTCTGTAAATATAGCTGTAAAAGGATACAACACTTGAGAACTGAACAGACTGTAACTTATGACCTATCATAAAAACAATAAACTGCACTTTGGAGAGCA
The DNA here is from genome assembly GCA_011952105.1 of Coreoperca whiteheadi. Taxonomy (NCBI): domain Eukaryota; kingdom Metazoa; phylum Chordata; class Actinopteri; order Centrarchiformes; family Sinipercidae; genus Coreoperca; species Coreoperca whiteheadi. Next base: position 7,649,043 of record CM022493.1, on the reverse strand, counting down.
AAACATATCTTTAAAGATGTTTCACATACATGGGTAGTCACCATCTTGAACCTTTTTTAACTTTGACAAAGTTCATTATCACAAAGACTTGCACCGTCAGTACAAACAGGCTTTGCAATGCTCACAATCACAATCTTCAAATGTGTAGGCAATCACATGGCAATATGAAAATGGCATAATCATATTAATGTTAAAAACACACAAAGTTTAGCTTGATAAAAGTCAGCTCAATTAAACGGAACAAATGGAAGATTTTGATTTAGGACCGAGGTTACTGAAGCATACTGTATTTGAAAATGTATGACTTAAGCAGTGGTGGAATCTTTAAAAAGTCAACTTTTCATGAGCTCCGAAAATCAGCCCTGTTTTCAGCTTTGTGACGATGCATTTGCCAGCTAATCCAAGGGGGGATTTAAATAGTTTATTTAGCTTAAGAAGTAGGCCAATTTACTCAACCCATAAAGGAAACACTTCGTCCTTCAGTTTATCCGAAAAACTCTAGTTCAAAATCGTCAAATTTGGAGATACGGGGTTTTCACGACACAGGAAGGGCATGAAAAATTGTAATATGAAAAGTAACTAAGCTTTCAGACAAATGCCTTGGAGTCAAAAATGCAATATTTGCCTCTGAGATGTAGTGGAGTAGAAGTAGGCCTATAAAATTGTACAAAATGTACTTAACTTGTACAAGTACCTCTACTTGTACCTGAGCACATGTACTTAGAATTGTATTTAAGTTCTTAATGTTTTTGTTTTAGTTGTTGTCAGGCAGCTACTGGTATACATACATGTTACTTAACACTAACAAATAATACTAAGAAGGCCACATTAATGCTGTTGTTAAATGTTACGCAAATTATGCACAGACGCTTTTGCCTAATGGGAAATATGTTGTTTGCCATTAGGTGTTTTTTTCCACCCATCCATTACCAATACGTGCTTATTTCTATGTGGTATTTTATGTGTAATTGGAATGTGTACTGTGCAGGGTTGTGGGGAACTCAAGCCTCTCCCAGATCACATTGGCCTTGAGGTGGCCAGTCTATCACAGAGACACACATTCTGTAGATGCATTGATGGATACTTTATTCATCAAGTATGTAGATATATTATATAGACAACATTTACACTTACATTCATACCTATGGGTAATTGAGAGTTTCAACATCAATATGCCATAAGTAAATATCAATTTCATTTTGGAGTGTAGCATGTATTTACCCATTGAGTACATCAAATGAATAAGTCAAAAGTTGCCACTTCCACAACCGTGGCCCATTTCCCACTGTCACAGTTCATAAACATGAAAGCTCCTTTATGTTCAAAACCCTTTTTTCCACATTCTGTTATAAAAACGCCATGTCATTTCTATCTATTCATGTGTATTTGCTGTGTTTCATCAATGACAACCTCTAATCACCTGTATTGAACATCTGCGCTTTGTTTCTTGCGAAGTCCTTACAGATATGCAGTTGTGATTTAGGGCTATACTGTACAAATGAATTTGAGACTGACTTTGATCTATAATGCAGTGTCATTTCTTACAGGGACTGCTGATGAGATCTTCAGCTTCATTTGGCTGAGCTCTGGAAATGATTTTTGTCTAGAGGGAAAAGGCATATTGCTAATAAAGCCTGTGAGTGAGTTATCACGAAGTTCTCTGTAGTGCATGATAATGCAATGTAACCGCTCAAGTGTCACTGGATAATTTTGCTGTAAGTGGAAATGTGCATTCAACTGCGGGGATATGGGATATCCAAATGTATGATTCCAGCTAGAGATCCATTAAAAATTATATGTGGATATTCCTATAGGTTAGTGGTTGCAGTCTTAGTTGGAGACCGTTGAATAATAAAGTAACCCAGGGGTAGCCAGCTCAGCCCCATTCAAGTGACCAGGATTTGAGAAAATCTGAGAATGAAACAATACGTTCTCAGTGCTGCGTGATGTTTTTTGCTTTGTTGAATGGTTTTAGGTGCTCTCATGCTGTGAAATAATAACCTTATCCTGTTCCTTTTTTCTGGTAAAGCTCAAATGCTACACTAGCAAGGCAAAGGCAGACAGTTAAGAATCTACAGCAGCCACTTGGCCTTACTACAGCACATGAGGCTACTGGGTGGAGGCCATCTACTGAGCCTCTGTCCCCATGGACCTGTTATGGCAAAAAACTGGCACTTTGGCTACTGATGGCAGTGGGCAGGCTTTGACCACGCTTCTGTTGCTAAGACTCATGGGTTACAGTATGTTGTTGTTGAATACTGAAAAAATTAACCATTGCTTTAGCACCAATGAGGTGCTCAAATCTTACTGTCCTGTGCACTAGCAGAGACCCAGTCACCATTTATGGACAGAAAACTAGGGTTTTATGATACTGTTTTATCTTTGTATTTGTTTTTTTGAAAGGCATTTGAAAAAAAAAAATCGAAAAGAAATTGTCTGACCAAGGCCAGTAAAACAGAGGTGGGACTTCAGCTCTCTGTACAACATATTAGGTTTAAAGCTGAACATAGCTTACAAGGACAGCTTCTAAATGCACATGATGGTGACACTGAAAACCTTAAAGTTATAAGAGGGGCTAACAAAGGAGAGAGAAGGAGGAGGAGGAGGAGATACACACGAGCCGAGCAAAAATGCATAATCTAGGTGCTGGGACGATAACTGAAAGAGTTGTTCACAGGACGTCCATTATAGCTGCAAAGGCTGTGTTAAGTCACCTGGAAGCCCTCTATAACACTGTGGCAGCTGTAAAGTTGTGGCAGCTGTGGCTGTCACTCTATGGATGGATTAATGTCTAGTAATCATACTTAATTATTATCCCCACCTGCTCGTGGACTGCCTGAGACTGTGGGACCTTGTAAAATGCAGAGCTGAGAGCCAAGCAAGCATCTCTGGGGAACTGGCTGAATGTCACCAGGCAAGCCTCCCCAGCCAAGGAACATTCAAGGCTGTCAGGTTGGCCCAGTGCTTTTGGAGACCATATAAAAAAGAAAAGGTCACCAGTTCAATGCCAGCAGCAGCCAACGTGCCCATCTACACTGGTGTGTCCTGCCCAAGTGTTCTTCAGTGTGTTGGGTTTTAAGAAGTTACTTTTGAGTTAGTTTTCAAGAAGCAAAATCTGCTCAACAGAAGACGGAATAAGTGTAGAAACTGACAAAAATAGGCAAAACACAAATATCGTTTCTGTTGTGTAAAGCAGCAGGAATTGTCTCACAGCATGTGTCACCCAAGCAGCGTTTACATCCAAATTGCTTTCAAATATCGACTTCTAAAGAAATATATAGGCTAGTCTGTTTTGATATTGCTGTTCTCCCTCCTACAGTTTGTCATTTTTCAAAGTTTCCAGTGTACCGAGACAACATTTGTAGCTTTATGAAACAATATAAAAACCAAATGTTTGGCTATTGGCATCAATATTGGTATATGTGTCTGTGAGTGCCCCTTGATGATAACTTGGTGTTGACTAGTAACCTTATAATAACTTTACTTATATAGCACCTTCAAAAACAGAGTTGAAAAAGTGCTTCGACAGACAAGGCATAGCAGAAACGGGACATCCAGAGGGCAATGTAACCGCAGATAGCCAAACAGAAATGCCAAACAAAGCGAGTCAAAAAATTAAGACAAGAAGACAACTTGAAAACAATGAACAACATGACAAAGGAAATAAAAAACAAATTGAAACAATAAAAGCAACGATGAGACGAATAGAAAGACGACATCACATAAAAGCAAGTCTATAAAGATGAGTTTTAAGATTTGAAGGAAGGCACTGATTCTGCGAGCCTTATCTCCTCATGCAGGTCGTTCCACAGCCGAGGGGCCCCTTATGGCAAAAGCACAGGTCATCTTTAGATTCAAGCCTTGACTTTGGAACAGCCAGAAGGGCCCCACCTGAGGATCAAAGGCTGCGAGCTGGCTCATACGGGGTCAAGACCCGTACGCGCTTTAAAAGTGATCAGTAAAATCTTCAAATCAATTCTAAAACCAACAAGGGAGCCAATGGAGAGAAGCCAGGATTGGGGGTGATCTGATGTCGCCTGTGCAAACCAGTGAGAAGCCGAGCTGCTGCATTCTGGGCCAGTTGGAGGCCAGAAAGGAGGGAGTTACAGTAGTCGAGTCTAGAGAAGATAAATGCGTGAATTACTCTTTCCAGGTCAGAGTGTGACAGCATTGCCTTAATTCTGGAGATGGTTCTTATTTGGAGGAAACTGGAAAACTTTTTTGATTTGTGGTTTAAAGCTAAGATCAGAATTAAACAGTACCCCCACATTTCTGGCAGTGGGCTTCACATTTGCGGACAAGAGACCAAGGCCACTCTCAATGGGGCTGATGGGGGGTTGAACAATATGATTTCTGATTTTGAGTTATTGAGTTGAAGAAAATGTTTCATGTGCCATTGAACAGTTGACATCACTGATACAATCTAAAATAGCAGCTAGGCTTTATTGGTGACGAGCTATCAGAAAACTGTTAGTATTTGCAAGTTGAATCACCATAATTTAATTCATCTAACTGAAACTTAATGTTTTAGGTCAAGGCTAACCGTCTTACCAGGGCTGGCTAAACTATTTACTGTGATAGGTTGTTTCTTTATTTTAGATGTGACCGCACATGCAGCATTGTATTTTCACAGCTCTGGCCTGGTAATCAAGAGCAACTTGAGGTTCAGCTTTCTGACTGAGGACATAGGAAAAACCTGAGGTTCAGCTTCCAGCTCTTGGATTGATGGTCAATCCACTCTTGTCACTCCATTATATGTACTCACACTGGGGAGCAAGTCACCAACTGTGCACACAACATGACTCGTGGTCTGACCGCATACTCTTAAGAGAGCGGTTCAACATTTTGGGAAACATGTTTATCTGTTTTCTTGCCAAGAGTTGAGAAGCTCGATAGCACGCTCATGTCTGCACAATAAATATGAAGACACCACTGGCTGGTTAGCTTAGCTTTGCATATTAAAGACTGGAAACAGAGGGAAAATGGCTAGCCTGGCTCTGCCCAAAAGTGACAAACGAAATTGTTATTTTTACACTTAAGTTTTTGTACGAATTAAATAAGTGAGCTATAATGTGTCAATTAGTGAGCTTTGCAAATTCTGGTAGATGGATTTTGTTACCTTCAGACAAAGCCCCATTAGCTGTTTCCCCCTGTTTCCAATCTTTCTGGTAAGCTAAGCTAACTGGCTGTTGGCTGTAGTTTCAATCAAATTGACAGATGCTATGAGAGGGTTATTGACTGTTTTCACCTTACTCTTGGCAAGGAAGCATATTTCCCAAAATGTCACACTATTCGTTTAAAAATGAACTGTATATAACGATGGAATTGTGGAAATGGTGGAAACATTGTAGGATGCAATATAAAATACAACGGTTAACAATGCAGGAACATGCAGCATTTACATACATTTACATACATCTATGGAGGCTTATTCACTCCCGACAGCTGAAATGATAAAATGTACATTGAAAGAACGGTATTTTTCAGTGATAGTGCTACAAGTGCATATGTTTTAATCATGTGGGATCTCCTCACCCAGGTAGAGTTTATGCCATGCTCCATCTCTCTTACCACCTGGGGACGGATTTGTATATCTTCCTTACGTTGAGTCAGATGTTGTAATGTGATTGAAGCAATCCGTTATGGCGCGGCGATAATTAGCTTCACAGCACAGGATATCATTCCAGACTTGCAGATGCAGAAATGGTAATTTTGCATCCATTTCTAGTGAGTGAAGGTATATGAGTTTTTCTCTTTTTTTGTCTGCTTTCCTATGAATTTATGTGGTACCTCATCATAAGTTGCTTTGTTTATCTTTTACAGTAACTTAATTGCTGCCTGTGGAAACAGATGTCTCGACACCTTTCATTATGAAAGGGCAGGCAGCGAGATCCAAGAATCCTGCTCCACAGGCAGCCAGAACAGAACATGAATTTCAATGCACACACAAGGCAGTGAGAGTGGTTCCATTAGATTAGCAACGAAACTGTGGAAAATAAACTTAAACATAAATAGCGTCTTAATTTAGTTTTTCAGCTTGGTCAACAGTTGCACACTCTTAAATTGGGGAGCTTAATGAGAATTTTTAGTTTTCCCAAAGTGCGCTTCACTTTATATATGCACTGTGGGATATGAGGACTCTTTGGGACGAGCATTTCCCTGAGTCTTTTTATTAATACTCATGCTGAGTCTGTTGTATAAGGCAGCAGTATAATTATGTTAGAAAGAAAATCTATGAAACTAAATCTATGTCTGGCTGAATGTATTTTCAAAAAGACAATACTATTTTGTTTAGCTTTGTGGTTGTGGACAGAATATGTTGTTAAGTGAGAGCAATTTGACATGGACTTTTCCTAACACCACTTGGAGGGGAGTAATGAAGTGTGTCCAAGCTTGTGTCTTTACATATCACTTCAGTACTTTTTAGCACACAGCCTGATTGCTGTGTGAATACTGAAATAAACACAACGTGATATTTGAAAGAAAATAACTATGCCTCCTTGAGTACTTCCAGCGTGATCTAGATTTTAATGAAGAACAGTTGTACCTGCACAAAATGAATGAATGATCTCGATCACAGCAATTCAGCATTTCCCAGTTTGCCACAGAATTTCATTTAGTTGAAAGACTACAGTCATAACTGTCTCACAAACTTTGCTTGGAGGATGCTCTCACCCATCACTAGTGCTGATGATGAACTAAGCCAAGAGTTTCTGCTGTTTTTCTATTATTTGTACCTAATTAGTGTTTCCTTGCAAGCTCTGACAATTCATTAAAACAATGTAACAAATGATTCGAAAAACTAAAAAGCAAAACCAAAGCAGCGTCAAATATGTGATTTGCCTGTTCAACTTTGTGGCTGCAAACACATAAAGTCCCAACCTCTCACAGTTGGTCAGAACAGAACAACACGCCAACTAATGTGTAAAAGCCCATTAACATTGCCAGCCTGGCTGTCTAATTCACCGTAGGTCGTTAAGAAAGTTTCATTTTATTTTTTACCCACTGGCCTTAGCACTGATAAGCCCTCCTGTTTTGGACTGAAATGTTCACCAGTTGGCAAACACATAGATCTTGCAAATCATATAAATCGTGGTACCGCTTTCTAATAAGACACTCTTTATAACTTATTAAAGTGAGTTATTAACTTGACTTATTAAAAGTTGTAACTAATGATCTAATGAAGCCATTAGTTATAACTTTAATAAATCATTTAAAAATCTATATATTTATACATAATTTATATATATATATATTCTTTAATAAATCAGAAGAGTTAAAACAACTTTGGTGTTGCAAAGTGCTGAAGAATCCCCATCTACTGGTGGCGTTTATCCTTCAGCATGTCTTTTAAGCTGCATAATTCACCTGGAAGACCCCTCCAATGAACTGTTAGACCACTTATCTAATGGGAATATATGGGCATCTGGGCCAAAATCCATTTATTCACAACTTATTTAAAACTGCAGAGTCGGCTTATTAGAAAATGAGAAACCCATGAGCATTTATTAATCGGTTACATTTATAACTACATTATTGGCAAATAGAAAGGATAAACACCAGCCAATAAGGGATTTTTTTTTTTACAACTTGGCAACCCAAATCTTGTTCTTTGTTGACTTCTAACTGATAAAATGTTGGTATGATGATGTATTACCCATTCATAAGGCCATTGATTATTACTTATGATCCCTTAATAAAGGCTCCCTTTCCAGAAAGTGGTACTGAACTCTTGAGAAACTGTCAGTAAACTGGTGCAGAATCACTAAAGCACTAGAAGTAAATGAAAGCAGGGTTTGAAATACGGGGGAGCTACAGGCAGCTCAGCTCCCCTGAAAGAGACATGAGCTCCCCAGAAAGCCTCATTTGAGAAGTTCAGGGGGAGCTCTAAAATAACGTTTTTGGTGCCACTTTGGGTATTATTTTGGTATAAAATAATATTTTCCCGTATATTTAGGTTCCTGAAACAAATGAAACCCTAATAGTAAAGCACTTGTCAACGTGCATGTTTATTCAAGCATTACAGTTTCCGATTTGTTCCTAATAAACACAATGCTGTCTATTCCTGCTGTGGCCATCCATGCATGGGGTTGCATGCTCATAATAGTCATGGGATGCAACCTAGGTCCGCTCTGTTTAACAAAGCAACGCAAACCATTGCCTGTGCATTGGCATTTTTATTGTTTCCCGGTGGAGAGCAATTAAAAAAAAACCATTTTAATGGTAATTCATTTTTTTTTGTTGTTCCAGCCTAAATAGTTTTTTTCCAGGCTAAATAGTCCTCAATTGAAATGTATTGATAGTAAATATTTGCACATACTGTAGGCAGGCGCATTCATGTATGTGCCTGCATGTGTACAGTACCCTCCCACTACCACCCCCCGAAAAACAGGGCTCCCCCGAAAGCCGTGGTGTAATTCGAGCACTGCATGAAAGATTAAAATGTCCTCAGTGTGAAGGCTCACATACAGTATATTATGAGTGCTCATATGTTTGTGTCCTTCTCTGTATCTGGGAAGCTGCATTATTTACTCACCACAGACATTTTGGTCTTTATTGTTATGGGACACATTTTGATGCTGCAGGCTTTTCCGATTCCAGTTGGTACACTGTAAATAAAAGAATGTCGAGCGGTGGCTGGGTTATTCTTGTCCCGTAGTGAATGATCCATTCTTGCACCTATCTAAAAATGTATATACATTTTTTAAACCTTTGTTATTCATGCTGTATTGTATTACCCTGCCGTTTCCAGTACTTATTCTACATAATACATTTTGTGGGTCATCGTTGTCAATTCCTGATTAAATAGGTTTCCCTCTTTTGCATAATGCTGTTAACACATCTCCCCCTCCTTTGCTGGTTTACTGTCAAAACAAGTCATCTGGGTTACCCCTTTATCAGCTACCCACTCAGCAGTGCTACAGATAAATCCCTCTTACTCTTTAACCATGCTGCTTATCACTTACTGTGCCATGATGTGGTCACAGCAAATACAGCAAAAAGAAGATGAATCTGCTTGTCTGCGGAAGTCACTGCTGCAGATATGCCTGAATTTTAAACGTACCTCAGAAGTAAGCTTATTTAAGCCTACTAGCAATTAAAGTCGCCAAAGTGGATAGTTGCCATTTTCCCTCTTAACAGATTTTTTAAATCGCAATGGTGAGGCAAGAAAAAAAAAAATGGATTGGAAGGAATCTTCTAGTGACATGACATTGACAACTTCCAGAAGATCCATTCTGAAATTATAGCAAAAGCAAATAATCTCGATTAAAAGAGCTTGTCTTATATGCTTCAACCATGTTTTGTTGGGATGTATGCAATCCCCTACTTTATTCTTGTGCACTGTGGATTTTTTGATACTGCAGAGGTCGTTTTTTTTTAAATTATCCATAGGCCTTGGTATTGTTTGAGAATACACGTGCACTTCATGAGCGATAATGTAAATGTTTTGTCGTCAATGCTTGCGTTAACTCGTCATATCAAGTCTAACGTTTTTAGCAATACTAGTGGCGAGGCTCTCAGTGTCGGTCAATTGGTCCACAACTTTGGGCTGAACAGAAATATCTCCGACTGTTGGATAGATTGGTGCAAAAGTTTGTGCAGACATTTATGGTCCCCAGAGGATGAAGCCCAATGACTTGGTGATCCCATGAACCTTCTTCTAGTGCCACCAGGCGGGGGACATTTTTGGCTTCGAGTGAAATGTCTTGACTTATTGGACGGATTACCATGAAATCTTATACAGATGTCCATGGCGCCCAAAGGATGAATGCTAACATCAGCTTGTTAGCATTTACGGCAGCGCACCACTGTACCTATGTGCTGAGTCACAGAGCTTCTAGCATGGCTGTAGCCTCTTAGTCTTGTTAAGACATCCTTTCCTTAACTAGAAACGTCTCATCTGTTACTAGCTAGCTAAAACATCCAGTGTGCCAGTAAAAGAGAAACATTCGAAAACCACAAACCAGTAAAAACTGTTCAGCATTCAAACCTTTGCAAATGGCTTTGGGGATGTTTTATGAAGTGGTGGGTGGAGTGGGTGTCTTGTTGAGAAACATAAAATGTAAACAGTGAAAGCTTCACAGGGTCCCTTTTAAAGTCAGTCCCCCCAAATTAAACAAATCTTACCTGGGGTCTATTTTTCATTAACCAGTTGTCCAAGTGCTAGCTGTGCTGGTGCATATAATGTAGTCCTTTATAACTGGAGCTGTATTAAACAGACAACAATTTAATGGCATTTGCTGCATTAAATATAAAAAATTCAGTTGTAATTGATTGATTGATTTGTGTTTAAAATGTTCTCTGACCTCCTCAAAGGTAGTAGGATCTGGAAACACTTGCCTTGACCTACTTACTGTTTTGCATCCAACTTACCCAGAGCAACTTTACTTCCATCTTCTGTATCTCTCTGGCAGAAATTTGAATTGAAATTGCCCTTTTTGCTCCCAACGCCTGCAAACTGCATCTAACATGCTTGAGAGACTTTATTTTTCATTTGTACTGCATGAGCTATCTAACCTCGTGACAATCACATTGCCACCCATGTGTATAATAGTTGTTTGGACATCATTTCAGAAAATGGAAGTTAACATACCCAAACATGTTACTGTATTGCTGATACAAGGTCGGACTTGTCAAAAATCTATTCATATATTAGCGTTCTAACCTATGGGCAGGTTCGAAGCTTCAAAAAAGAATAAAATATTCATACAATTTGAGTACCTCCGCCAAGGAGGTTATCTTTTCGGTGCCGTTGTTTGTTTGTCTGTCAGCAGGATTACGGAAAAACTACTGGTCAAGGAAGAACCCATTAAATTTTGGAGCGGATCTAAATCATGTTGCGGATACAGAAACAATTTTAACATGTTGTTAACATTGCGAGACAGGTCAATTGTAACGCTATGGCAAAATGAACTAAATTCGTCGCGCATGCGCAAAACCGTCACAATTAAGCTGAATGGTGTGCTGCGACTGAAAATCAACAAACCATAACAGCCACCGCAGACATCGCTGTAGAAACAAACGCAGCAGGTATGTACGAAATAAGCAATCAGGGGTGTGATTTCTCCGTATTAATTCGGATTTTCGGCTTGTGACCCAGGTGAATCATTCAGATCCGTAAAACAATATTTTACGGTCGCGTTAGCTTCCTCTCCTCTGCGTGTTTGACCGAGGGCAGGGCTCAGCTCCTACACACACACACACACACGTTGTGTTTCCATCACTTTCTGGGACATTACATTGACTTACATTCATTCCCTGGAGATCAAACCTGACCCTTACGCTAGCCTAAACCTAACCTTGCCCTTACTCTAACCTTAAACCAAGTTTTCATCCTAAAATGTAACGACTTACGTTATGGGGACTTGCATTTTGTCCCCATAAGGAAGGCGAGTCCTCACAATGTGACTGTGTAAACAGATTTATGTCCCCACAACATTAGTAATACCCGCCCACACACGCACACACACACACACACACAGACAGCGGACAGCAGAGCAGAGAGGCCCCGGTGGAGACAGTGAACCAGGTGAAGTGAAGGTGCGGCTTTATTGTTTTGTGGACAGTATCGTGCTGAATCGTGTGTGTGTGTGTGTGTCCTTAACAGAGCACTACAATGTGTTTGGATGATCTGAGGGCACAAGGCATAAGCGTGTGTTATAAATTTAGCCAGCGTCTTGGCCTTCCTTCCCTTCTCTGTCCCCCTGTCGACCAAGGCCAGGTCCCCGCTGATGGAGAGAGAGGGGTCAACTCTGGCAGCAGGAACAAAGTGGACTTGACAGTGTGAAAGATTTAGTGCTCGGCATTTAGAGTGATCATCTCTTCCCCTTTGTCAGCAGGTAGAGAAATTTCTCCGCCCTTACTGTGTCCTTGATTCAGGTTTGATGGCACAGGGGGAAATCCTGTCTCAGCACATGTCTCCCCTCTGCTGTGATGTGGAGGCCGGTCGGTTGCATTGCCCTATTAATGACTGTTATTGCTCAGAGTAGGATGATTATTATTACCTCAAAGCTTTAGTTCTGACTTCCCCTCTGTCTGAACTGCATTTTACTGATTTATATATGTAAGAGTAACAGGAAGCATTGCAGGTCCATAGGGATGGTTAGATTTGAATCTGCAGATGGTTATCAATCTAAAAACTATTTCTGTCCTCTTGAAAGGAATTACCATGCTTTTGTTGTCAAGTTATATTTCAACCCTTTTCTTCTTATTTCATTTGTTCTCGCTCTCCACAACTCCCCCCTGTATTATATGGCTTAATTTCCTGAAGAGCAGCAAATGTTACAGTTGAGTGGAATTTTGAGGCCTCTTAAATCCCAGAGACTGCGTCTCATAGATTTAAGTAAACTATGAAATTAAATATGGGACCTCCTGTGTGAATTGGATTTAAATATTCCTATTACTCTGTAAAAAAAAAAAAAAAAAAAAAAAGTAAGATTTACTTTTAAATGATGGTGAGAATCCTCCGGTGCTACCGTTTCATAATTAGGTCATTAGTGCAAGTATGATGCTTCATAATCCTTCCCAGTGGCAAGCGTGATACCACAGATCCATATCACCCTGTTATCAACACTCCAGAGATGCAACTATTGCTTTTCTCCAGGATCTCTCCTGGACAGTGAGAACAAACAATAATAAGCCATAAATCCACCTCAGTTACGTGCCAAGTGCCTTGATGTGATGGATTTACATGAGGCAAGTTCAGGTGAATGTTGAGCAGTCTTAACGGTGGGTGCTGCTTGGGTGATCCCCATAGGGCCCTGTGGCTTTATGTTTCACCCGATTAACATTGAAACTTTTTCCCCACATTTTTTGGATTTACTTTTTTGTGATTTTAATGTTTGCTCTAGAAAGCTTACACATTTAAAATACCAACATTGTATTTTGCACTGCATATGCACAGAGCAGAATTTAACTTGGCTTTTAGTCCTTATCCTTTTGAAGTATTGCAACGCATGAGCGTACAGTTTATTCTGCCTAGTCTTTCCACCTGTGAGACACACCTTCATTATGCAATACAAATCAACTGAAGTCCTCAGATTTAATGAACTCAAATAATAACTGACTTTTTTTTTTTTTCCAGGTTAGTGCATAGTGAAATTTGCGTTAACTCAACTTCTAGTTTCCATTTATCATTTAAAAAATGTTATGGGTTTGAGGCCTGAACACGCCGCTTTTTACAGAATAGTACTTCCACCTCAGAGAGCTGAACATTTTCAAATGCTGCAAGGATGCTCGTAGTAAATCAATAGTTACATGTTATGAGAAACCGACCTATGATGACCCGGTGTACGACATTAATTAGCGGTGTTTGTAAGGTAAGAGCAGTGGTTTCCGCTGGCTCACCAAACTTCATTCATAAATCCCACAGTTTCATTTACTGTTGATGTAGAAAGGCACTCAGGTAGTTAACGTGCTCCGTTTAGATGTTTCGTAAATACAGAGGGTCTTAAGGTAAATTTGGCATGGATGATTGCCAACAAATCAACGCTTAACGTTGATGAAAAGGCAATCACTTGTAAAGATACATAAACAAAAAGGAGAGAGAGCACCGCAAACAGCTGTTTCTACGCACCTCTCCCTGCTTCTCTGTTTGGGTAGTGGAACAACATGACGGAGAGGGACAGCAGAGCAGGAGGGTTTCCTTTATCTCAAACAATTCGCCCCTGTCTAATAGTGTAACCAGTAATATTTCTCTCCCATAGACTTGCACTGAATTGCTTCTCAGCAATACTGATCCAAAGCGCGTTCAATACGGAACACATCTTTTAGTTTCCAATTATGGGATGATACCGTATTTTGAGGGACGGTTGGCAACCCTAGTTTTGTTCTACATCACACCTGGTTCACCCTTAAACAGGGTCAAACTGAAGATCTTGGCAGCCCGCGCAACACGCCCTGTGACCACCTTATGAGCCCCATTGCATTTGCTTGTCCAATGTGCCGGTACTGTAGAAGTCTGTCACATCAGTGCGCTCACAGGCCCTTTTATTCATTGTTAAGTGCAGACTTGAAGAAAAACTTAAACATTATCCATCACATAAAACATAATGAACGGGCAGTTTTGATCTCCTCAGTAATGATGCAACAATAGCATGTGGGCTTCCCTGCCAGCCAACATTCAGGGTTGTAATCACCCCTGTGGCACACAAACCGCTCCTGTGTGCACCTCCTCATAGCCCATAACATGCAAATGTACTCACGAGGAACAAACAGTCCAATGTCTCCTCCCTTGCTCTTCATGTAGAGGTTAAAATGCATGTCGCCATCCTCGAACTGCATGAACTCCTAGTATTCATGAAGGACAGCTTTTTATGTGGCGCTACTCAGATCCTCTCTTGCCAGCATTCAGCAGACGTGGACCTACAGAGCAAATCGCATGTCCTCTTAGCCAAAGTCAAACCCAGTGGCAAGGCTGTCTTGACTGACTCCGACCTTTGAATTGGCCTCGAGAAACAAAATGCTGATTTGCTCCCGACCGCTTCCAGGGGAAGCGTCAAGAGTCGACGCATATGCTTGATAGAATGTGCCGTTCCCCTTTACAGCAGAAGAAGAGGGCATGGATCCATTTGAGCAACTAAACACATCAATGTGTCTTTACTTACACTAATTTTTGAAACCCATCCTTTTCGTTTCGCAGTTCGTAGTGGGTGCCTTGTACTGGTTGTAAAACCTTGAGAGGCTGTCCCAGAATGCATCCCACCTTTGTCCCTGCTCACCTGGGACAGTGCTTTGCAGTGAAACTGCTAAGGGCAGAGGTATTCTGCTAGTTTCAAATGAGGGATGGGTGAGTAACATGCTCACCTGTTACCATTTGGAAGACCACAGATTTTGATGTCCTTTTTTGTTCAAATAAAATGTTCGCATTCAGATGAACCATACATCCTAAATCGTTTTTGCTTAATTCAGAGAATCACTGTGTCATTAAATAAAAAAAAAAAAAGCTTTTTGTATCTATTCGTCTGATCTTGGTACCATATCTATTTACAATGTATAATTTCAAATTGGTGGAGTGAATAATACTCACGGATGCAAGAAGAGAACACAATGGATTTCCATATATCCACAAAATGAATTCCCTCGGGGATCAATAAAGAGTTGTAGTTAAATAGCAGCAAAGGCTACATTTCATTTACTATTTGCACTTGATGAGCCATATCACAGGAAAAAAAACAGGCTGTGTCTGCAAACATCAAATGGTGAAAATTACATGATTTGGATTTTACAGCAGTAGCAAAGTTGTACACAATGTCGACTTTTGAGTGTGAAGGTGTACCCAAGGTGTCCTACATTTTACCCATGGCACTCACATGTTTGATGCTTTTTCCGGCATGTCACAGCTATAACATAAAAATCTCACACTGTCACACTATTGAGTATTCCTAGAAATGCAACTGCATCGCAGAGCGCTCTCTTTCTGGCTTTAGTTGCCGTGCTGGTTCAAAGGTTACTAGTTCAAAGTGAGAAAGGTGCTGAATAATGCAACTTCTCCAGTGAAGCTGCTCTGTGGCCAGTAACACTGGTTATATTGCTTGTGAGAATATGACTGCAAAAAGGCGATAAAGGAACGTATTGTTATCTGACAATATGTCAGTGGAAAGGTAAAGGCAAGGATCCATAATATCATCAGAAGCATACAGGCTTCTTTCCTCCAGAGCTTTTCAAATTATATGCAGTATTTGAGACAGAACTATTGATATCTTTATACCAAGAATTGTTTGAGACTTTGTGGAAAATCGTATTTGCTTAGATAGATGAAGATGAGAGAGTTTCTGTAATGACTCCTTCCAGCTCCTGGGTTGAACCAAGAGAATATTAGACACTAGCTTAGTTTGTGTTCATGTAGCTGTTCAAAGAAACATCTCCGCTTCAAGGAAAATATTTTAAAGTAAATGAAAGCAGCGAACCACTCTAGAAACTAAATATGATAAACTGTTGTGCATGTAGGCTCATTGTTAGTACTCAGAAAACATTAGTCGAGATATTTCTCTCTAGATTTGATTTGACAAGTCCAAGTTTAAGACATCAGCATAGTATGAATAGAACCATGAAATACTGTATTTCCCCAGAAAACCACTACTTCAAACTGCATTTGAAATATGGGTTTAAAACAGGGGGGGGAAAGATCATTATAAATATGGGCAAACGCTACAAACCATCCTCAAAAGGAATTTTTATGAGTCCGGGATTTCTAATAAAAATCAGTTTGAGATTCAAAAATAAGGGTGCTCTTTGTGAGCTGGTGGGAGCTATTCAGCAGTCCACTTTGAATTCCTATAATGGAGCATTGTCTTTGAAAACGTGCTTCATGTTTCAAACAGGCGGCCCATGAAATGAAAGAGTAAGCATCGGATAAAAGAGTCTCAGTGTTGATGATGGTTAGAAAGTCAAGATGGCAGGAAGCAGCCAGCTATGTCTCATTTGGGCCTCATTCAAACCAAACAGACAATGGGCCATTACATTGTGACATGTTTACCGCTTTATGTCATGTATGAATGATGTACACTAGACGGTATAACATTTCAAGGAAAATGACAAGGTTGCAACTACAGCACTGTAATATAGCGAGAACACGCAGATTCAGCAGGAAACAAAAACTATGACAAGTGGATAAGGACTTGGGCAAATGGCTCCATAAGTCTTTCTTGTCACTTACATATATGCTCTCCCATGTGATCCATCATGGCAATGATTGGAAGCGGTATGAACCTCAGGTCAAACCAGCAGCTGGCCCCTTTAAGGGAGTGCAGGGAGAGGGAGACTTGGCATGGTTGGCCTGTTTAAAGGTGATGTAAACAGGCCCTGATGGATGAAGGACTCCCGTCCATCCATCATCCTTCCATCCTGAAGGGCCTTAATCTTCCACAAACACAATCCTGCCACCGAGCCCCTCTTCTCTCCAGTCTTGTCTCTCAAGTCCTCAATATCCCTTCGTTTGGGGACCTTGTTCCTGCAGAAACCGACACGCTCTCACTGGGCAGAAAGAAATGACACCGTCTAGAGGTTAAAAACACTGAGAGGTGTGGGGGGAAAGGACTCTTGAGCTATGCGTTTTCTCAAAGTACCGGGCTCATTATTTATTACTGCTCTGACATGAATAATGCAGAACCAAACAATTGTTAACATCTCATTAACTGATAGCACCCCAACTGTTATACTCTGCTATAATCTGGCCTGATGGTTTGTCTGCACAGCTTTCACTTTCTTTTTCTTGGTTGAAATGACTGACAGTCTGAATAGGAATTCAACCCATGTGAAATAGGACAGGGAAGAAATTAGGCAGTGACTTGGCAGTGGTATTGGCATGTGCAATTGCTCGCAATATAGCCCACTTTATTCCCATATATTTATTATGTTGTGACACTGTATATCCCTTTGAATGTGAGTTGATTTGAGGCATATTTTACAATTTTTGGCTTTCTGTCATTTGTGTTTGTCTTTCTTGTTAACGCTGGTTCAGCCAAGCTGCTATCTCAGCTGAATAATGCAAGACTTTGAAAGAAGTTTTGAAAATGGTTGCCATGTGGGCCACAAGAAATCATCACATTTTGGTTACCAAAGTAGATAGAATGAGTGGTTATAGCCCATATTTCAGCAATGACAAAGTGATAAAGGATGATTAAGCATAGTTGTAATAACACAAATGAATTATTTTCTTTTTACTATCAAAGACAGACACAAAAAAATGTATTTCAGATCAAAGTAAAATTAACAATGATGGCTTTAGGGCATGGCTACTAAGTTGATATTGTGCATTTGCAAGGTAGTGTATTTAGTAAAGTAAATTATAATACAATGCAATAGTATTATAATCACAATGGCCATTTCTTGATCAGATACACTATATGGCCAATAGTATGTCCACATACCTGTACTGGAGCAATTTTTCATTGTTTGGACAATTAAGGCCCTGTAGTTCCAGTGAAGGGAAATCTTCATGCTTAAGCATGTAATGATATTTTAGAAAACATTGTGCTTTCAACTTTGTGGCAACAGTTTGGGGAAGAACCTTTTGTTGTTTCAACATGCCTGTGTCCTCGCGCACAAAGCCAGGAATCATAAAGAAATGGTTTTCCCAGTTTGGTGCTGAAGAACGTGACTTTCCTGCACAGAGCCCTGACCTCAACCCCGTCCAACACCTCTGGGAATTATATGTTTATCGCCCAACATCAGTAGCCGGCCTCACTAACACACAGTGGTTCAATGAGTGCAAATCCCTGCAGACCAGGTTCCAAAATCTGGTGGAAAGGCTTCCCAGAAGAGTAGGAGCTCTTACACCAACATATTAATGCCAATGAATTTCTAATGAGGTTTTCGGCAATCACATTTGGGTGGAATGCTCTGCTGTCCACATTCTTTTGGCCATATAGTGTAATTTGTCAGTTGTGTCAGATTTTAGCCATTTTTGAGCAGCAAGCAATAATAAGATGAAAAGTGTGTATCTTTGAGAATGTAGCAAGACTTTGCTTTTTTCCATTATTGACTGATTTTCTGCTTTTATAGTCCTTGGTGTCCACTGTGTCATTAATTGCCTGCTATAGTGCTCTCTGCTTCCTCAGTTTAATTGCTGCTGTCTGCCTTTGATCGAGCCCATTCTCAAGTTTTGATTCTGGACAGTACAGTAAGTTACCGATGGGCTATTTTTGGACTAATTCCATGTTCAATTCCCCTTGCTTCAACATCTCCAAATCAATGCAGGATGAGGAATATAGAGCTTTTTTTTTTTATATCTTTAACACAGAAAATATGGTTGCCAACAGGGGAAACCAGGCTTGTCAGGCTCTATATGTCGAAACGAACATGTTCCAGTTTGCATTGTCCGGCCTAATGTGCACATCGCAAATTGTGTACCATATATTAAAAATGCAGTATATTACACTAATATCAAAAGGTTTTTCTCACTTGCAGCTACAACCATCAACATACACACATAGTCAGTATACACAGTTTAAATGTTGTTTGCAGTAGTGGGTTGCCAGTCAGTGATGCACATTAACAGGGTGGCCAGTCTCTTGAGTGTATAATAATTTTTTCCCCCCACTATTGCACTCACTCATCACTCACTGCATACAGCATCGGCGTCTCCGCCATGTATCCCCAGGCTGGAACCATCATTTGAGTGGGAAGTGTGCCGCAGAAGCAACCTAGTATTGTGAGAATCGCAACAAAATGACATGAAATACTTTTGAGCACCTTTGTATGTTTGGTGGGTTAATAACAGAATAATCACATTCTTCACAGTCTTCATGTCACAGACCGGCATTATACTAACATTTCCCGGAAGCAAAAAAGAGGTAAAGAGGTGGAAATAAAACTGCTTCAGTTAAACATCCATTTGAACACAGGCATTTTATGATATGGACTCACAGTAGGTAGCTGTTGGCTACCATGATGATCTAAACTTGGATGGTCCACTAGGCTAGCTATAGCTATACAAGCCTTGGGATTCATAGTATTAGCTTCTTCTTACTGCTGTAACCCTTACTTTATGAGAATAATATTTACTTTTCTAAGCCAATAATTACAGCACAAACTAAGCTAATGTTAAACACATCTCATCAAATGTTCAGTGAAATCAGTGAAGATTTTACTGATACTGTTCGTTGTGTATCAGCATTTATTGTGACTCTAATGAACAACATTTCCTCAGAATGGTAACAGAAAAGGTAATCTGGCCGGCATTACGTTTCCCTCAAAACGTATTTACCTACCATGAGCAATGGGGTCTTACAGGAACTCAAATTTTCTGCCGAGTTTTCTGTCTCTGCTGTTTTGTCTGTGTCCTTCTGACTGGTTTGCGGTGAAGAAATACCTTTGGGCACCAATCAGATTTTAGCAAAATTTCATTCAAAATTCGATAACAGCTGTTGAGTTGTTTTTCAAGTGTTTCAATCTGTTTTCAACTCCGTATGTTTATCAGGCTAATTCTAGTGGTTATGCATATTTAGCCTTTCCTTTTTCAGTCTTTTAGTCGGGTAGTCATTTCAACAGTGCGTATGTGTTCAGTATCATTAGTATAGTGTGTTTTGTTTTTAACGCATTTTAACACAAATGGTCCTTAATCTCATTTTAATGATATTCGCCAAGATTATTTGTTGGCCCTTAGCTCTGTGGTTAAAATCGACCAGTGATATTATTTGCGCCTTCAGAGCAGCTCAGCCTCCAAGGCAACATTTGTCTAACTAAAACCCCAGTCTACTTTAATTCAAATCATGATTATGGTTGATACATCAAGTAAATGTGAACACATTTACCATGGGTTGCTCTGCACTTGTGCCCTAATGCTGCTGACACTGTGCTCGCCAATATGTTTTTCACTGTTGGCATATGCAGTGCAAAATACTGACTGGGAGAAGAAATTGCCTGAAGAGTTAGTGTGAGAGCTTTATTTGGCAAAAGAAAGAAAGATATATTCAGTGAAAGGGAGATACGGAGTACTTTGCAGAAATATTTATTGCCTGTGAAGAAACCTCTACATTTTAGTGCTGAGATTCTGCGGATATACTTAGAAACTGTGATTCACAATGACTGATATTATGAACTGAACTGTCTTTTACATTTTTTTTTTGCTGCTCTGCTTGACTTCAGTGTGTGAGAGGTAAAAAGAAACCCCATACAATCTGTCGTTCTGTAGTAAGAGTATTAACTCTGTGGAAATGCGAGAGACAAAATGAAATATGATAAGTGTCGAGACTAAACAATCCATATGACAAGAGTTTTTCCTCATCTTGTCTGAAAACCAGACCGTCCTTCCCAGAAATATGGACATATAGGTCGTCATGAGCCGGGAGCTTATTGCGACCCATATTTACGTCAACGTTTACTTATTTTAAGTTACATCAGGTGTCTTCGTAACGTAACTTACTTATTTTAACCCAAACCATTCACTTTTTCTAAACCTAACCAGGGTATTTTTGGTGCCTTAACCTAGCCAAACTTCCACCGTTTCACAACGCTAACCACGTGTTTCTTGTTGCCATGATGACGAACGTCCGCTACGCTTTTTCATCAGCACAGGGTGAGTGGCCTCTCCAACTGCTAATCAGAATAGATCGTAAGCTTCTGCACCGGTGCGGCCATAAGAAAGACGGCTGTTCGGGGCCTCAGTGCCTAAGTGCCACCTGGTCCTCTCCTTCATCCTCCTTAACCTATCTTACATGCCCCACCAAACCGTCACATCCCTCACTGTGGACAGCCATTAGTCATCCATTAATCTTCATTTCTATTTGGTCCCACATGATTTACTGATATCCGGCCTAAAACACACACTGTACTCCTTCATTTTTTTCTGCTCTCCTCATGTGGTCTCTTGCCAGCGCGATTTATATTGTAATTATCGAGGCGTTCCCTGATGGGTGTGTTGTCCTTTTGAGGGAGAAATGATAGGTACGAAACAGACTCCCAGCCCTTAGATAGATGTGTTGTTTTATCTTGCTGTTAGCTGTACAGCCAAGTGAAGTGTAAAATCATAGAAAATGTTGCAGCGCCAAAGTGCCCCCCCCCTTCCCCCGGGCTCCGAGTCAGCAACAGGTCTTGGGAATCCATGCAAAACAAATACTAATAATAAACATAGCACTCGGTGTGACACACGGCTCGTGTTTTACTTGTCAGTGAAATCTTTATTATTTTTTTTTCAGCCTTTAGAATATTTAATGACAAAGTAATGTGTCTTCAAAGGGTGACATAAATATACCCCCGCGCACAGATGGAGAAGATCTAATCACAATGGATAAAAAATCACCACTGACTTACGCTGCAAGTATTTAATCTTTAAGAAATCCTTTTGAGTTACTGATCTCAGCGGAGTTTTGTGTTTTTTGTGGACTTCTCAAGCAATGTGGAATTAGGAGAGGCGGATTTGGCTCTCACTGCTGGTGTGGCTGACATCTCCACACCAGAGGTCATCATAATTCACTCACAAAGTCAATACTGCTGTGTTGTCAAAACAAGAACCATCTTGACTAGCATTCGCCTGTCCTGTAGAGACTCTCACATCAGTACTTCGGGCTGGGCAGTAGCAATTTTTCTATCACAGTGCTAGTCCTCTCCAGATGGCAGCCTGGGAAGTTCAGATGCCCATCACTCTGGATGAGAAAGTTATTCACATGTGTACCACGGTAATCCAGGGACATGCCCGTGAAAATGCTCACAGCACAGCAAAACTCTGCTCACATGGCCCTATATGTTTGTTTAACGAATATACACTTGATGTATAGGGCTTCTGTCAGTTAGCGTGAAACACGACGTGCTGATTTCTACAGAATGAGATTTACTTAGTTACATCTAATTTAACTGGACCGCAGGAGATTTTAGACAGATGTACATGAATCCCTTCTTTGTAACAGTTCACCGGAGAAGGGACCGACGTGGTTGTTTAGTGCCTAAAAATGCTTTCCAGTGGAAGGTAAAGTGCAATAACGCCGCAAAAACTTTGAAAAACAACAGTAATTTAGGAAAAAAGAACATATAAAGAGCCAGCTGTGGAAAGGTGTTTGGATCGTTTCCCTGACACGTTTCCCTGACAAGTGCCATCTTGCAGTTGTGCAAATAATGACTGTAATCTGTCAGCCACAAAGGCAGAAGTAGCAGGACAGCTTTATACTGCGTGCGACAAGTCATAAGGAGAAAGGCATACAGTGGCTGTACGCAGCAAGTGACTCTGACACCTGAGACCTGATTCCCATCTCCAAACCAACAATTACTAGTGGTTTCTTTAATCCGAGACTAACTCTTTCTCCGACCTTGATCCCTTTGCTAGACATTAACTATAGAGATGGCGGCTCAGAAAACATATATAGTTTTAGATCTGTCAAATGGGTTGTTTCCAAAGGCTCTCCGAAACTAATTATAGAATTAAGTTGCAAACTTCTGCTACATAATCAGAACGATGCCAGCAATATAAAGCAACAACGTGTGCTCAGAAAACTTGGGTACAAGTGGTCAGTCATACCAGTTTTGATAAAGTCGATTTACCAATCCGATTATAAACAATGCTTTTAGAGAATTAAACCTTTGCTTTTGTGGCCCACACGACAAATATTTCAAGCTGCGTGGTTATACAGTCAGTCTTTCCCCACTGTGGTCGACGCATATGAATGGCCGGTGTCTCTTTCATGTACAGTATGTCACATGTTTAAAAATTCTGTTTAAAGTCATTGCGAAACGCTTTTACTGCAGGGATTACATACAGCAAAATTCATATCAACCCTCTTTTCAACCTCGTCCATCTATCTTGAAGTCACCATCCAACTCAATGCCAAAGAACTGTAAAAGAGTTGTAGGTGCCATCTTTTTCATTTCCCTCACCTTCCCCTCTGAGTGGATATTTCAGAGTTATTTCACACTTGCCCGAGGGGATAACAGTGTAACTTGGCTCAAGCTGCAACTTCTAGTGGTACTGCTGTACCCAAGAGTGAATAAATAACAAGCAAGCATAATGTGAAATTGTAATGGAAAATGAAATAGCAATGATAACATGGTACTGAACTTGAACATTTTCAAATACCCAGCATTTTTCAAGTAATTTTGTGACTTCCACCAAGCTTTCCACTGGTATCCAACATTTTTGTCTTCTTGCCTCACCTCAATTGCCGCTTTACATACAGTGTAGTATAGAAACATCCATATGTATCAGCACAGAGCTTAAAACACAGAGGTAGCCGGTAGCCCAACCTTCAGGCCAACCGTAACATAACAAGAAAAGAAAAAAACCCATTTGGGTAAAAACACTGCTTTGGACAACACATTTGATTTAGTTTCAAGTTAAAGGGTCATTCCGGTATTTTTAAACCTGGGCCCTATTTTAGTTTATTTTTTTCCATATTTTGGGTCCTAAATGACTAATCGGTACAAAAACTTTTGGAAATGGTCCTGTAGATTGCCTCAGCAGGCAGCCGCAAACTGGGCTGCAATGGCTGCACTATAATCCTTGCGGGCAATTGCGCCTGTCAAAAGTACGGCCACTGCAAGTGCTTGTTTTTGGCAGTGACAGGCACAGGCTGTTTCACAACAGTATGAGAAAGGATCCCTAGAGATATAGACTTTTTGTTAAAGAGTAAGATCCTTTTCGTTTAACCAGAAACAGAGGTCTCGCTCAAGGAGAAGTCTCGCTCGGAAATCTCGTGAGAGGTGAGTTGTTGCGGGAAGGCGAGTCAGTAAGTCTTCTTGCTCTTTACCAAAAAGGTCTGTCCCTGCAGGGATCCTTTCCGTATCGTTGTCAGACACTTGGAACGGCAATCTGAGCCCGTCCGTGGCAAAAACAAGCACTTTTAGGCAGGATTGTGGGCTACCTACTGTATGCATGACATTGGATTATTGTAGATTTTCCTTTAATATCCTGGCTTAGCCGAGCGGGGCGAAAAACTATTAACAATGGCGAGTCATATCATTCAGACTGATATTAGGAGGAGTGTGGGGAAAAAACACTCGCGTCATATTCCTAGTTATAATCGAGTTGGCCATATCGGGAATTTATGACGCCGATGATATCTCCCACTTGTTAAAAAGAACTACAAATGTTTCGACAACCTACTGGCAACAGAAAACTAGATGAATCAAATATAAATATAATGAATTTAGCTTATTTAAAAGGAACTATGCCCTGTGTGTTTGTTTCTGGTTTCATTTGCTTAAAAGAAACACCACATGTATAGGCTATGTAACACAACAAAAGTAGCTAATTCAGGCTGTTGAAAAGATGTGGCTACAAGGCTAGCAGTGGGATCATCTTGGAATAAAATAATAACGCACACGGTTTCCGATCCAATGGGGGACATTTTGGGTGCACTTAATGTGGTTAAAATAGTCTGGCTAAACTGTTTGATTGTCTGACTGCTTATTTCTCGCCCTGTCGGACTTTGTCGGAAAGAAGACCCAATTCATAACAAACGTTAGCGACACACTACAGATTATCTTAATTCAGCAACAACAGTGCCAAGCTTGAGAATACGTACGATCAATTATGCAGTCTACCTTCTCTCTTGTTATGCCTTCGTTAAATGTTACTTAAACATAGTGCATACTACAGCTCTACCCATAGTGGTTTGATTTGACCAGAAAACATTTCTGCCTCCAGAGCAGTTTTACCTTTTGAAGATGTCCGTAGAAGTAAAAATCCTATCTGCTCGGCTTAAGCCTCCCTGAAATCACTCCCACCTTCAGCCTACTAGTGCTGCCTGTGGGTTCACTGTGTTGCTCGAGGACACTTTTACACCAAATGACACATTGGCTGTTACAGATATCCAGCCCATGACCTTCCTTCTCTCTGTGCCACCCTGCAGAGCGCTTACTCAATGTCACCGGCACAAATCATCAAAAATAATCTCAAACCTAATCCAGTATTTCCTGATGGGATGAAACAAGTTCTTGACACAGGGAAGTAGAGAAGAAAGGAGTATTCTTGGGAGTAGTAAATGCGAAGGGGTGTGAAGAATGACTCATGAGTTGCTTGTTTCACTCTGTTGGCAACAACAATCTGTCAGACAGCTTACTGGGATTCACTCAGTGTCTTATTTGAAAATACAGGCAGAGGAGGAACACCTTATCAAGGAGATGTGAGCAACTGTGATAAATTTGCTGTATCCAGCTGCATTGAGCTGATAAGCACCCAAATTATATTCTCTCTACATGCCTGCTCTAATTAAAAAGAGTCTCTCAGGTTTCAGCAAGTCACCATTTGATGTATTTAATCTTTGTTTAAAATGATGCAAGTAGTGCACAAAATTTTGCGATAGGTTTTCCAGTTCCCAGAGCAATAAACGAATAGAAAGAATATTACATGGATGCCTGCCCTCTTTCTCCTGACCACCTGCTGCTTTCAACACAGTCTCTCCACATGGACGCTGACATCATCAGTATTCAGCCCGCCTCTTTGCCTCCTGTCGCTTCTCACAAAGGAGCCCTCGGGGCATTAGTGGTGAACCTCTACCCACATGGGACCTGTTGGTCCCCCTGACACCTGTCTCCCTCAGGTTGACCCCAGTCACGCTATGGATCACGCTACGATGCCTCCAAGTCTGAATCTGCCGGCATAGTCAGACATTGACAGGCAGCTACCACTGGCCAACATGCAGTGGGCTTTTAAAAACAAAGGAAACCTTCCAGAGAATGAATTAAAAGTATCGCCAGTAAGATCATATTTATTCGAACAAGTCTGGTCACTTTCACGGTCTGGTTGCCTATTGATTGTCAAGCCCTTTAGCTGAGAGATACGCTTAATGGAATTAAAAAGTTTTCCAGAATTGACTTGGAAAAGGCCATGGTTGTAACCATGGAAAAAAAGTCACGTCGAAAACAACGAGACAGAAATCTCTGCCAAGACAAATCAATAGCTACCACCATCCCCAGTATATGATGTTGAAATCTTTATTTTCTTTTTGTCAGTGGATGCATGAAAAGGACAATTTAGTTTTGAGTAATGTTCCACATTGAATAATCCACAATCCTATAGTATATACTATAACACTGTACTATAAGATACTCTGACAGTAGAACTGGACATTTGCATATAGGATTGGCCATTATACGACATCATTGCTGTTGGCAATACAGACAAAATATTGGCTCAGTAGATCCTAGCTATTTTTGTTGAAAGTGGGGTTCCTGTTTCTGGCATCAATCGTGTGCATTAGAGAGAACACAATAGCCATGTTTTGTGGATCGAGTATACACAGTACTGCTGCCGTTTCAACTTGTTACTCATTACTCATTCATGTTGGCTCCTGTCACGTTTAGTGGTTTACACTGCATTCAAATCTGCCTAAATGTTGTTTCAATTATTTTATTGAAACATCATGGTTTGCATCTATTTAAATATGTGAGACTATTTAGCGAAAGTGCTTTGGTACTGTTTTGGAAAGTGCCTTAGGCTTCAAATTTTTGGGCCTTATACTGCGAACCTGTGCTAAATTCCCATATATCATTGAAGAGTTTTAGTTATAAATGAAATATCAGCACTTTGTAATTTAGTTTGCAAACAGATCATAATTAAAAATGCAGGCCTGTTTTACAGCCGTGTTTACATAAAATACTGATGTAAACACATTTTGTACTGCATTAAAGAACATTAATAAGGTAGTTGTAGTTGTTTGTGGAGTTCGACATGTACCAAAAGACCTCTCAATCGATTTAAATTTACATTTGTTTCATATATTTTGCATTTAAGGCGTTTATCTCTTGCCACCCTGTACCTGATGTTACCTGCCACATACTGTACTGTACACAGTCACACCTACTGACTCTGCAAAGTTACACCAGCGGGAACTTTTCTGCTGATGAAGCAAACTGTTCACTTGTTCCACATAGCGAGCCATGAAAGTGACTCTGTGTTTTACATCCTAACTGCACATAGTAATTTACCCTGCAGCAGCTGCGAGGACCACACAACAGCTTAAAGTTACCATGAGCTGAGTGCCTTTTCGTTTTTGACCACTGATGCGCAAATTTGAGGATTCAGGTAATCATTTCTCAAGTTTTCGTGGCAGAAATACTCTCGCTCTCACTTTAAGGCTGAAAATGACTTGGCAAGGAACAATCACTGGTCAAAATAAAAATCGATTAAAGGAACCAAAATCGCAATGACATCCAAAAGGCAATGACCTATTTTCTCCAATTAATAATGATACTTTACACGATCTTTGAACCTAAATATTTTATTTTATTAGCCAAAGGATTCTGTGAATGGGAACTGCAGTTAATTTAACAGCCTCAAATTACCGGAAGTCAAGGTTAATTTACCCCCCAATTTGCCGGCTCTCGACAAGGGGTTCAGAAATCTGATCCAGGGCCTTTGTTGCTCCAGATGTGTGGATCAGAATAACCTCTCTATATTCATCCAGAGAGATTATCTTTATCTCCTGAGCAGAACCGCATTCGATGTGTTTGTACAGTCGACGCTCAAATCTGCAATGGATACAAAGCAATGTGAGCTACATGTAATTGCGTGCTAATACAGTCTACTTAACGTATTGGAAATATAAGATATTTGCATTACCCTACATTTTCATTTGACATTATTCTGTGTCAAAGAATATGCTTGTCTTTATATTCTCTTTATGTTCTTGTATTCTACTGTTTTCTTTCCCCCAGCTGAAGAATTTCAAGAGCAGGAATTCACGACTAAATGGTTGTGTTCGATGTAGATATATTTATTACAGATATTGACACTGGTGTGGAGTTTTAGCCGGCGCACAGTTTCAGTAATGAACAGGAAATTAAGTTGTGTTTTGACTTCACGTTCGACTGTCTCCCTATCGGCTGCAATGTCGCCAGGTTCCAGATAATAATGTCTTCTGCATTTTTGCAAGGGAACATTGCCCCAGTCATTTATCAATGTCCACTTTTCTGTGTTCAGTCTGTCATGTCACACTTGCCTCTGCCGCCAGGATGTGAGGCGCACGTGGACTCGGGTTTAAATCCAGAGCGTTGCTTGTCTTGTGACGCTGAGTCCTCTGGTGAGAAATGACACTCAATTTGTTTCCCATCATGCTACCTGGGCAGTCACGTATGATTAACGTACCCCTGCCAAGTGACCCGTAAAGTGTTTTTCTACCATTTTGACTGGGCCTGCTTGGCTAGTCACAGCACGCGTAGCCTCTGACTCACTGAGCGTATGGTAAACTCCTGAATTTAACCTCACACTTTTTTTCTGCTTCACCCGCATCTGGCAGAGTGTGCGCTTGTGTTGGTCTTTTAACATGTAACATCATTTAGAAAACTCCTCCAAAACTGTTGGCAAGGCTTATAAGTGTAAGGATTTGCTCTATTTGCAATTCATCCCACTGGAGAAAACCTTTCTGACACCTTTACTTTTTGAACACAGTGATGTACTTTCATACTTTCAAGTGCAGCAGCGGAAAAATACAGCGTCATGCAGAAACTAGCCAGGTGACTTTTTTTTTTTCTTACACCAACTGGAGGTGTGATAAGGAGAAAGAAATTTAAACCCATGCATGTTGTACACAAAAATGGGAAAAAGCTTCATGTAATGTGACTACATATACATAGTGGAGCGATTCTGCTTTTGATAGATAAAAAAAAATTAATCGGAGATGTTAAAGGAAGATGGGCAGTGTAAATTAAGAGTATGGAAGGCAAGGAAGGGGGGAAACGAGCCGGGTCTCTCACAGATGTGTGAAATGTGTTCTTGTTGGCCTTTGGGGAGGAAAATTGGAAAGACTAGACGACAGTTTGGGGAGGCACAGAGGGAAAGAGGAGATCTGTCTTCCACAGGGACCTTGTCTGTGAAGAGAAGATATGGAAGGGACATGCTTATAGATCCATGGACAAAATATGGCAGGCACGCATGCACACAAACACACACACACTCACACACACACACACACACACACACCAAACCCCAAAACTTCCCAAAATACAACTCCCTTACTTGAAAGAAGACCCAAAAACTTCACAGAGCTGAGAGAAGGCAAAAATCTTGATGGAGTGAACAGCATGAAGTTGCAAATGTGTGCTTGGGGAGTAGAGAAAATAGCTGTCTATGTCACATGCTAAACTGAACATCTTTTTTTATGTCTGGTACTGAAATAAAAGTGATATGTAGAACCGCCAAAAACATTCATCAAATGAATTTTTTAAAAGTTGTGCTTTTTTGAAATTGTGGGTGTTGCAACTTTTGATGCCTAGTTTTGACATTATAACTGATTATCTCAGTTCTAACTGCCCTATGTACCCCCCATACAACATCCACTTTACCAATACACAGCTCTGGATGCAAGTGTGTCTTGTAAAACTGTTAATTTTGTGTTTTTTGTGATTTATTATGTTTGTCCTCTTTCACCATTGGATTGCAGGACAAAATGTGAAAGGGGTTTGTGGTTGTATCTAAAACAAACGCTCATTTTCAGAATATATTTGCGGCACAACAAGCAGCCAAGCCTGGAAAACCAACCTGTGTGCATGACCCCTATCAACACTGTCTGTGAGTAACTGCTGGAAAAAAGCTAGCCATGAAGAAAAGTTAGTGGAGCTCAAAGGGTTCAAAGGGCTTAGATTAGAGTTACGCAACAGGATTAGAAAGAGAAAACAAACAGTAGGTAGTGGCAGAGTATATTCTCTGAACTAGAAACTGTACCTCCTTGAAGTGGGAGGGGGAAATATACTGTGCAAGACGAGACTAAGCAGAACCTAATTTAAACTGTGCTTTATTTTAGAGGTACAATGGAAAAAGACCACAGAGGATTCACTCATCAAACAACCCAGGAAACGTCCCCATGGGTAGTGGAAGAAAAAAGGAATAATAATTGTGTACACTCTGAAGGTCTAAGATTTGTCATTAAAGAATGGTAGAACAGAGGGAGAAATAATAAGCCAGGGATTTCTAACGTTATTTAAAGAAGTTCTAATCATTAGTCCGCTGTGCAGCGCGGTCAGAGAAGCCACCAAGGCCTCCTCCTGTGAAAAGAACATGATCAAAGAGGATGAAGGTTGAATAAGTTTACTGGGTAGTAAGACAAGGAAACTGCCAGGGATTTCTTCTCTGCTCACTCAATGACAAAACGAAGAAATATCATATGTAAAAAGCCATAAAAGCATCTCTGAAATGCAAGAAATATTATTTATCAAATGAAATGGATTTTGAGGTAATGGATAAAAAACCAAACAAGGGAGGTTTGATTTCATTTCAGACTAGCAACAAGGCCCGAAACCACTAAACCGCTCAAAATCTATCCAAATCGCACCATGTGGTGTAAGGTGAAAATCAACTGTCGGTCAGCTGCTACGCTCCAGATGTCCTTGTGTTTGCCAAGATGGAGCTCACTCCATTTTTCTCACACAGTCTGTGGCCCCTCTCACACCCCAGCACAGCACATCGCTTGTGATCCTTTGTCTTTAACAAACACTTACTTCAAAACCAATTTCAACTCTTCCTTAAATACTCATACTGCACTGAATGTCCTGTAAGCACAACATGGTGTTTTTTGCAGCCTTGTTTTTATTACACAATTGTCATCTGCCCCCACCCAGTAAGACTGAATAATGTGCTTTGTCTTCATACTTAGATTTTTGTTATTCTTGTTTGGAATAAGCTAAACACTGCCAGATTTTCATTGCTAGAAATAATCGTGTAAGCCATGGGTGATATAACTTTATCTGCTAGCTCCTGGCTGTTAATATAAAACAATACTAGACACAAAATTTGTATGAGCACTTTAAATATGATATTGATTCTGCAATATATCCAAGTGCTTCCTTTTTATTGGTTCTCATGCAGGCTTTGAAAAATGCCATAGACCTCTTATCACACAGATTAGAATGGATGGCTTTTAATATTACCTCCAATAATGGGTCTTTGTTCCAAATGGCCATTTCCCTTCATTGCATGAAAAGTCAACTTCCATTTGACAAGACATTTAGTATGGCTTATGTGGCACAAACTGTGCATAAAGTTTCAAATTGAACTTTTGGGGGAAATTTGAGGATATTTTGTGGGTGTTCTCTCAGAAAAGGGAATTTCTGGATCATTACATGTATTTCCCCTTCCTGTATATCAATAGCAGAATGTTACATTTCCCTCTCTGCCATTAGTCAAAGTGGTCTAATTTAAAGTAGGGACACTATTGGGTTTTGTGTGATAAATGACCCATGTGAGAGTGACCCACAGTGGGTAATGGAGGAAAAAGGTTCAGTTACAAGCAGTTAGAATACAAATATCCTCCTTTTTTTTCTCATTTCAGGGTTGACACTGGGTATGAGATATAATACCCTGTCTGTAAAGTAAATTCTTTGAAATGAAATTAATCTGTACATCTAAAGAGTCTTTGTTGAGCTTCATAGCACATAGTTTGTCACCAATAGTCATTCTGTCTGAATAGGTTTTAATGTTTTTCGCAGTATAGCTCATTTTAAAATGGAACAAATACATTTTGGTGCGCTTTTTTTCTATTCCTGTAATAAGCGATGTTGTAAATCCCTTTCTAGACATTAAGTGATAGCCCCGATACGCCATCAGCCCAGAGTTATCACTGTCTGTTGTGGTCTGGCAAGTCTCAAGAGGCATTTGCTTGAAACAGACATCTTTTAAACTAAGCTAAACCTCAATCTATAGACAGAAAGAAGATCATTCCTACATGAAACTGCTTACAACAGTTCTGTGGATTATCTTAAGTAAACATGATTTCTGGAAAGAAATGTATTTCCAATGTATTTTTTGGCGCTTTGAGCACCACAAGCCGAGTAACATATAGTTCCATTATATTAAAAAAAAAAATGCAGACATCTCTACAGCCGATATCTCCAAATCTCGCCAACTCACACCAAAACAATCTAGATGGATAACTAGAGCTTTGCAGGAATGATTCCTAAAATCTGGAAATGAGTTAGCATTTTAGCAAATGAAATAAGGTCTGTGGTTAACACAAGCTTAAGAGATTTTCCCGTTTTGTTCCACGACATGAAATACATCAGTAAATACCTCAGTCTTGCGTTTTGAAGCCTCACGTGTCTTAAAAAAGGCTGTTGCTAACAAGTAGCTAAAGTAGATTTCAGAGATTATCAGGGACATTAAACATCATCACGTCGAACATGAAAACTCATCGACTCACTGGTCCGCCTTTACCGCCTCGTTGTGTCAAATTTGTGGCATGTATAATACATCAATGGTTCATACTCGCACTCTTGCAAACTATTCTAGGTCACGCTAAGAGAAAAGGCTTTTGTAGAAGAGGTAAATGCGGAAAATCATAGTTTTAAGTTGGAAGCCTAGTGGTGGTGACGTTGAAGTCATGCGACCACAGTGTAGTATGTTTATAGGCTAACGTTAGCTTTTTTCTTCTGGCAAACGCATTTACGCTTCAAAAATCATAAAAGTGGCTTTCATTTTAGAAGATTATCTTGGTGAACAAAACGTGTAAGTGTCATAAATTTTGTTTGCCACAGAGCTTATTTTCTGCAATCACCCAAAATCCAATTGAAAACCCCCATTGGCTTTTTGTAGAGGGAACCAGAGCAACGATAACTTCTGGGTTGGCCTAAAGAAAAAAAAATCATCCCTGAAACACTCTATAGCACAGGTAAGATAAAAAAAAAAAAGTCTTTATGATTTTGGGGTGAACTGTCCCTTTAAGCCCCAATTGACACTGATTCATTGTGACATCACTTGAGGCAATTCATCTGACCTCACACAGCTCCCTGTGGAGCCACAACAGGCTCTACAGCATATTCTTCACATATGTAGTAGTACTTCCCAAGATAAGGTATGGTTAGGTTTAGGAAACTAAAACTGCTTAGTTGATGTTAAGGGAACATCTAGGTCATGGTTGTTAAAAAACAAATCATAGATTTTTGGAATGAAAATGGGATGCACAGTCACATGCTGTGTTGACCCAACCAAACACTTTGGCCTCCATCTTGAGAGGATTTATGGTCCTAGCAATGTCACAATCATTCTGCTATTGCTGTAAGAAAATTGCCGTTATTCACATGGCCACAAGAGGTCCTTCTTAGGAAAATATAAACATATGTTGTCATCATTTTTATTGTCCTTTTTAGGGAGGTAGGCCCCTCTCCAAACCATGCATGGCATAAGCTAACCACTTTGCTGATTGGCCCAACATCTATGTGTTTACTTGACTTAAATCTCGTATCAATAACGAAGCTCAGCAAGGCTATTTAAGGATTAATTCATTTTGTGTGGTAAAGAATTACACTGATGCCCTAAATTCAGTGTATCCAGTCCCCAGTTCAATCAGTTTCACCTGAGGACAGTGATCCGAACCATTTCCCAACAGCTGCTATTTAAATACCAATTTAATATAACACATACCAGCCAAATTGTGATATGTGCTTGGCCCTCACTCACACCCATGGTAACGTTCCTTTGCCAACACATGGCATTCATGAACCCCAGTCCAAAATAAATATGCTTTCACCTATCAATATTCCAAGTGTTGAGCTCTAAGCCTGCCTCATAAATTGTTTTCTTTCACGAATGGTTTACATTCACAGGGAAAGCGTTTTTTTTTAGCCTAGTCTCTCTCTGAGCCTAATCTGTATGATGGTAAAGTTGAGTCGCCACAGTAGGGGTTGGCTGGTATATTGAGGTAAATTAACTCCAGGGAGTTTTCTGCTGGCCTCAGAAACACAAACAATATTTGTGTCATGATCTCCTGTGGCCCCCTGAAAGAAAACTCAAATAAAACAACAGCACTGTGTTTATTAAGCTGTTTTCCACCAGCACATAGCCAAACAACTCAGTAGCTGCAATATAAATAATTAAGTAGAGTTAGCTTTACAAAGCCCTAATGTGACTTAGAAACAGATATTAGTGCCCTTCAGATATCCTTGGTGTTAAGGTAATGTCAGAATGTGAATTTTGCCCTATTGCATCGCATCTTTTAATTATTCCCAAAGCAAAATGTTATTTCTCTGGATAGGCTGGTATTCTTTCAAGCACAGAATTAATACATCACAACAGCTGTTGCAAAATATTATTAAACTGTCAAGCAATAAAAAGGCAAGCTTTAACTAAGAATGAAAGAAATTGGCACAGACCAATAGAAGCAACAAAAATGTCATCTGTCTGGGAAGATTTGGAGAGCTCCCATGAAGTGGCTTGCAATTATATTGCACATGTCACCACAGACAAGTAGATAAACAACACTCTTTCAATTTGTAATGAATCATCCACAGACATTGATTGGGACGAGTGTTTGATAAATATAATTGCCTCTTTGATTCTGATCATTGATCTGAATCTGAACCATTGTCTATGAAATGTAAAAACAATGGTTTGTGTAAGTTTGATTTCCCTATCAATGTAAAACATCACAGTATTGATTGATTTTGACTGGTTTAACACATTCAAAGGAAAGGAAGCTATACATTCAGGGAGGTTTGAATAGGAACAGCCAATGGCCAGTCTAATTTCTTTTCCAGTTAATTTTCACCATGGAATGGAATGAAACTGTAATTTCATAGCGTTCAACGTGACTTAAAAAGTCATTAGAGAAAGAGAAGGGGGGGGGAAGTCACCAACCTCCATGACATGCCCTACATTTCCTATACAGGAGCCATGTCTGGAGGCAGCCAGCCGACAAATACATCACCAACCAGTCTGAGAAGACATTAGCTCGCAATGATATTTGTAATGCGACACTTTTGGGAGAGGTATTTCTCATTTCATGACAGAGCGGGGAAGGACAGATATGGTAAACTGTGGCTCCTGAGGATAATTTGACCTCAGAAAAGCAAGGGCATTTATTTTCCTCAGCTTAATGATACAAATATGGTTGTATTTTATAAAGACGTACTGCTGCAGCCGGGCATCTGTGTGGATTCAATCCTGAAGCAATATTAGGAGCAAGTGGGAAAGAGTCCACGGCCAAACAACTTCAAATGTTTGCTTTACATTGAGCGTTGTCTGGAGTTCCAATCAAAACTTCTTACCAAGATAAATACAACCTGTCATGCATTGAGCTGCTCTTGGCAGATGGACACCATTGCAAGTTTTATGCTGGATGGCAGGTTACTTTAAGATAGGATTAAATCTATGCCAAGCATGTAATTGAGGTTTTCGTGTATTAAAAACAAATGTTTTCTGTCTCAACATATACAGCAATATGACTAGTAATTTACACGGATGAACAGTAATGTAGAAATGCTTTACATCAATGTTCCCATTAGTTTTTGATGTAGTTTTAAAGCCCCCCCCCCCATAGAATGTCGCATTAAGATGGCTCTGAATTTAGAGGAAACTTTGCATTTTGTAAATTCATTTAGGTGGGCTCAACTCATAGTTACATTAGCTCCAATAACCCATGAAGTTAATATCTACCCCTGTTTGGTGCACTTTCATGCACTAACCTTACCCTAAACCTTATTGCTAGGTTTGAAATGAAATACCTTACCTACTGGAGCCTCTAAAGCACACACTCTTCTGTCAGAGACTTGGTATTTGATTACTAAACTGTAATCAATGACAGAATGGGGTTAGCGTTAGACAGATTAGAATCTAAATTGTAAATGGTTAATGGACTGTACTTGTATAGCGCCTTTCTAACTACTCAAAGCCCTTTTACACTACATTTACATTTAGCAGACGCTTTTATCCAAAGCGACTTACATATGTGAACATTCACAAACCGAAGGCGCAGCTTCGGGAGCATTTTGGGGTTCAGTATCTTGCTCAAGGATACTTTGACGCATGGCTGAGGGATCGAACCGCCGACCTTCCGATTGGCAGACAACTGCTCTGCCACCAAGCCAGAGCCATGTGATGTGACACCACATATCACATTCACCCACCGATGGTAGGAGTTAACTGCCCATCAGTACAAATTAAAGTAATCATTCACACAAACTCACGCGCTAAAGGCGCAGCTTCGGGAGCAATTTGGGGTTCAGTATTTTGCTCAAGGATACTTTAACACATGGCTGGGGGAAGCCAGGATCGAACCACCAACTTTCCAATTGGTGGACAACCGCTCTGCCACCAAGCCACAGCCGCCCTTGTAGCATGCCGTAACTGCAGGTAACTTTACTGTTGAAGAATGTTCCTTTGTCAATAAAGTATTATCACCGACAGTTCACTGAACCCATAATGGATCCTTTAGAAACCTTATCAAGGATGTTCTTTGAAGAACAGTACAGCCTGAGGGTTTGTCTGCACTTTTAGTTAGAAGAACCCACTAAAGGATTCTTTTTGTCTCTCTTTTTGCAGGTAAGCGTGCACCTTCACACTGACTCAGCGTATATAGAGAACTCAATTATTCAAGATGCTCCAGATTAACTTTGGAGTTCTGTCACTGTCATATATCAAACACAATTTTGACACAGCCCATCATTGTCAACAAGCAAAGCGACTTAGCACATTCATCTCCCATGTGACACAGACTTGGATCTGTGCCCAAAAAGCAAATGATTTCCCACACAACATCTTCAAATAAAGAGGAAAAGCCTTTCATTTCGTTTCCTGCCCAGAGATGCTTATTAATCAACCACAATATGAGTTTGATTCTTTGTATATGTGTTTGTATAATCCTAACGAGTTATGCAAATAAAATAAAGTTTGAATTAATTTTAATGAGTGTGTAACGAAAGGGCCAGAGCTAATTAACTAAATTCCTTCTCTTTGAAAAATGGGTAACACTGACCCCCCGTTGAATATAAAACAAAGCCAAGAACATTAGAATATTCATTATAAAACGTATTTATGTAACACTGTGAGGTTTATGTGACCATGTGTCCCATGGGAGGAGGGGGCAGATTGTAAGGTGGAAATATATAGTTTAAGCTTCAAAGCACAATAAGGTATATTGCATTAATTCATTCTGCTGCCTGCAGGGACTAAAGGAAGCATAGAGGCATTATGTGCTTATATTTGCTCCATCTCCGCCTCAGTTTCTGTCCCCAGTAATTTCCATTTTGAAGTTTAGGTGCTGTTGTAAAAATGTTCCCTCTGTAATAGACAAAAATATATGAACCTAGAAGAATACATTTAGTTAAGTCAAGATTTTTTTCACTACAAAGCATTTTTGTTTATTGTATATTTGAGCTCTATAAAAACGCAGGCTGCTTCCATGGCTTAAGAAGATGTATGGTACTACCAGAGTAGTATACCATCAGGTATAGTCATTAAGGGACGCAACAGGATAGGATTTCTAATAATGAATGCAAGGACACGGACAAGAGGAAACCATTAACACCGTGAAGAAGAATCTTATATTAAAGGTGAGACCAGTGTCATGTTGTTAATAGCTACAATTATCCATCAATGAGCAAATGAGCCATCAACATTTACGGCTAGCTCTCAATCACACAAATCAGCGCTGATTGCTGTGCCACTGTGGAACAAGCTCCCTGCCACGTTTAAGATCCACTCTAATGCCAGGTACCATTTCTTTAATGGTCATTAACCATTGTTGTGCCAGTCTCATTAAAGGCGGGAAGTTGCATCACATCTCAGCTACACCGTTTGTCACTATCAGCGTGGTTCATTGGGGAAGTGGCTCGGCACAAATAATTTCGAAACGTATAACAACCAGACAAGGAAAAATAAAGATGTCGAAAGAAAGATTGTTGTGGTGCAAATGCGTTCAAAATAAATTGTTACATGTAAGTCGTTTAAAAACTGATTCAGTCAATGCAGCTCTACTCTCCAAAAGCATGAACAGCTGTGAGGCAGCGCAGTTATAACATTGAATTGTATGTTGTCTATTATTAGTTGGCTAACTAACAAGCAAGGTAATTTGCTGGCTGTTAGTTCAACATTCAACTAACATTAGCTTCTACTACATGTGTTAGTTATTTATTAAATCAAGTCTGTGCTGGTTGCTAGCCAACAAGTTTACACTATCCAGACACAAAATTGATTGATGGTGAAAAAACGTGTTCACTGTCAAAAGTACAGTCAACCAGAAATCAACCACTGAATGTTGTGGAGTTTGCCATGTTGTAAATGTTATGTTCATTAAATGAACACTATGTAGGCTAATCTAATTATAAAGTAGCAAAATTTTAGAAAATATTCATAATTTTTTTTTTAAATCAATTATCAAGATCAACTGTGTGTTTTAGGTTTAGAATGAGCCAATTCCTTTTCAACACGGTGCAGGTCTTCCTGCCATGAAACCAGCAATAATTAGACTAGCATTCTCGCCACTAAAGACGAGAATCTTAGCCTTGTTGGCTAAAGGTGCAGTCACAGCAAAGAGTAGAGCAACGAAATTAATTCTTGTATCTATGCAAACTAGATGGTGCTAGAGGCTTGGTGACGTCGGGACTGCTCGCTGGGCTACTTGGTGAATTACTGTAGCTGGCGAGCTAATGGCCAACATGTTAGCAAGTGGGGAACATGCTGGAACTAGTCAGTCACAATAGCTCGCACAAGCTTTTTTGTTTTTTATCTGTAGCTACTTGGCGGTTCACTCCCCTCTAGAGTTTTTGCTATTGATGTGTTGGTCACGAATGAGTCGGCTCTATAAGGTGGGAGGCAGTACTAAATGAAGAGCTGTTTGGGAGCAGGAACAGGAACAGCCATAAGATCCGGGTCCATCCAAAGAGCCGCAATTCTGATTGGCGGAATTTTGTTCTCAGGATTACACAGCCATGTCATTCAATAAAGAGTTATTAACGGGGGAAGAGGGGGCTAGCTTGCTTTTGAATGCCTCTTGACTAGCGTTAATTGTCAGTTTGCAAGCTTGTTAGCATAATCCCTAATGGGACAATTAATTCAACAATCATATCAACTCCTTTCTCATAAATATCTGCCAAAAAGAAAACAGTTCCTCTTTCGTGGAGCAGGTTATACTCCAAGAAAGACCTTTAAAATAAAGTTAGATGGAGCAACACAGCTAATAAGCTATGACAGCTTCCTCCATTTTGGACTCCCAGGATCTCTGTTCCCTCACAGGTCAGCCCTGTCAAGACAGCTTTGTAGTGGGTCAATGGTGCAAAATTCACCATTCCATTTAAATTAATTGATTGTGTCGCCTTTATGATCGGGGCTTAAAGGTTCTGCTGTTGACAATAGTCGCTTTTCCTTCTGGAAATGTTAAATTTAAGATTATTGTTCTACTGGCACATTAAGCTGGAGATTCTGCAACAGTTTGGCCAATGTGTTGTCTTTTCAAGATGCAGAGCTCTGAAGATGGACAAAATAATTTTCAGTGGCTTCTTTTTGGCTGTGCAGGTAACCAAAATAATGGATCATATAACTGAATTGATCTTTTAAATTGACATTATGCTAAGATGTCAATACTTTCATATAGAGTCATATCAGGTTTTGCCTAGAGTGAGAAAGGAACAGTTGGGGAAAATCTATAGGAAAATCACTTAATGCTCCTCAGAGCTGTTTAGACGCTGAGGCCCCCCCGATATGGCTACCAAAGGGGGCATTAAATGACCTGAAGCCCTCTGTAAGCACAGCCTACCCCTCTGTGTTACAGAGCAACTTTGGCATGCTGCTCCTCTCACCTACCCCCAGGCAAACCATTTCCTTTGTATGGTTTATTCAAAATTTGAAAAATTCCTAATCATTACATTATTTGTTTTAGTCTTTGGATAGCACTGCATCTCAATGAAGTACCCTATGCGCTGTGTAGTTCTGAATTAATCAAAGGCAAACAGCAAATGCCTGAGATGTTTTCAATGAGGAATTTCAGCGCTCAGTGCTCCTCATTTCTCATTTTCTTGATATAGAGATCCTCCATACCTCATCAATATGCACAGTTAGAAACCTTTGCAACCTGATGTGTTGCTGAGTCTATTTTGGTAACTAGTCAAGAATGATAAATATAAGAAAACAATATCCTGTTTCTAATACAGTCCGAAAGTATTGGATTTTACATGCACCAAACTGAAAGCCAATTTTCTAACATACCCTAAAAACAACTCGTGCAACAATGATTTCTTCAGTTAAATGATAAAGATATCATACATTATAGAATACTGATCCAACAACATACTGTAGATGTAAATGAATTCAACATGCAATAACTGAGGGGGCTTTACAAGAGAGAAATGATTGGATTTTGGCATCTAGTATTTGGTAAGCTTTGTTTACCCTTTCAGTACGCAGAGGAGTTTGCTGATCCCAATACTTCCCACGCCATCTGTCTCTCCTCTGATTCTTGAGCTAAGAAAACCAGAGATGTTCTTCTCGGTCTCATGGTGGAGCCGTTCATGTCCCTGTTGCCAGAGATTGCCATTTGCATTTGATATCAAAGTACAGATCACTCACTTGTTTATGAGCCAGCGTTTTACATCAAAACAACAGCATGATCTTTTGGCTGTACTGGATTGAATGTACGCCTTGAAGTTCATAACGATGATTAGAGAATCTGAATATCCTTTACTCTAATATTTACCTGATAGAATAGTCCAGAATAATTGCTGTACTGGGCAGCTTCAAGGTTTGTTTGTTGTCAAATTGCTAATTTTGTCATTTTTGTAGAACACTGTTACCTAGTCCATGGAATCTGGATAAATAAAGGTAAAAAATAAAATAAAATTCAAATATAAAAAAACAATAAAGTACCACCGGATCAGGAGAACATAAAAATGGATGCAGTTGTAGAACAGGTAATTTTAATTTTGTGCGTACCATATTAATTTTTTGTAAAAAAAAAAATTAGTACAACTACAACATTTGAACATAGTTTTGTTTTTATATCTTCATTACATACTCAGCATGTAACCAGTAAGATCCACACACATTATATATAGTTAATCTGATTCAATGCAGACGTGGGTCCCAGATCGAACCATACAATCAATTCTGTCAGCTACATGTAATTCCTACAAAATATTTACATATTTATAGCTTGAAAGTTTGAAATCCAAACATCAGTTAAGATGCCCCTGAACAGAATTTGATAATATAAGGTAATATTAAGTATGATAATACGTGTGGTAAGCAGGCCTACATGAAAGACAGCTATTACAATCACTTCACTCCACCCCACTACACGATTTAACAATATAGTTTAACAATAATGTGTTTAAGAAAATAAAGACAATGAATACACAAGTAACCAAATGTATTTAATGACAAGCAATCAGCAACATGAACAGCTAAACAAAGTGTAGGACAAACAAGATTTAGACATTAGATAAAAAGGTCCTATTTTCAAAATCTTGACTCCATGTGGGGATAAAGTGTGTGATAAAGTGGACTATATATACAGGTATACCGTACCTCAAATGCAGGAATCTGGATACTTACCCTGGTCTCTGATGCCAAAGTCATGTGCTTTTGTGCGCTTCAAAAATGAGGCACATTCTTTAGTGGAAAATATGTCGCCTGTGAACATAATCCAGGCAGCAAATACATTTCCAATGAAAACATAATTGGGAAAACAAATTATTATTATTATTATAAAGAAGTAATTCCT
This sequence comes from Coreoperca whiteheadi, assembly GCA_011952105.1. NCBI lineage: Eukaryota > Metazoa > Chordata > Actinopteri > Centrarchiformes > Sinipercidae > Coreoperca > Coreoperca whiteheadi. The sequence goes on along the minus strand of CM022493.1, from coordinate 7,607,194 downwards.
TGGCGATATGTTACCTCCACTTACTTTCAATACTGAACATATTCACAAACATTGAGATAAATATGTTGGGCACTGTAACACTCATCTTTCCTCATCCCCCTCTTCATTCTCTATAGAATGGAACCATACATCAGTGTTATACAACTGATAAATAGAGCACTTTAAACTCTGTCTTTTCTCTGGCTAGAGAATTATAGAAAATGGCAGCTTTGCATAAAACATTCGCAATGGCTAAAATTACATTGTAAGAGTAAAAGCTTTTGAACAGGAAATTGAGATCTCTTCTGATGACGCAAAGACATACTGTGCATCTATACTACATAATGCTCTGGATCCATCTTATGTATTTGACCCTCTGTACATTCACGTAATTGTACAATGTCCCAAAGCCTGGCTGCACATTGACATCCCATCTCTGTAGTTCTCCATGCAGTGTATAACTACTGTATTTCAGAATAAGCATACGCATAAGATGTTACCTTAAAATCATCTATAGAACCCTGTTGCCTGATTTGAAGTTTGGTCCTTTTGTAAAATGTAGTTGTAATGCATTTAAGTAACTATTTTACTTTAATGACGCACCACAATCACTCCATTGCTTGGAGACCTGCACTGGCTTCCTGCATTTCACAGAAGTACCAACAAAGTCATCCTCCTCACCCACAAGGCCCTGCATGCCTCCACTCCTGACTCAATCTCAGCACTCATCTCTCACTGCTGCTCCTCTCGCTCTCTCACTCCATCTCGGTCTGGACCTCTGGATATTCCTAACACAAGGCTCTTTGCCTCCACGCTACCTCCCACAGTCAGAGCCACAAGCAGTGTTGGTTCTGAAAGACTTGCATTTTGGCAGAAGGAATTGACATGTGATTGCGTTGTTTACATGTCTACGCAATGTTTTTTTCAGCATTTGTTATGTTTTCTTGGTGCTATTTCGTGCTCCGTAGAGCTCTGAGGTATTGAATGAATACCTCAGAGCTGTTAAATGACCTGAGCTGTTAAATGAATATAATGCAGTAGCTTTTATGAAGGCACATTTGCACAGACAAGTGCAAATATGGCAGTAAGAATGCATTCATTAAAAGCCAGACTACTGTGAAGAAAACCAATAAAAAGAGCAAAAACATCAATGTCTTAGTCTTTCTCTCAATAGTTTCCCACTTCCCTACCTCATCTGTGGCAGCCCTAAACCTATTGGTTCCTCGTGAACATCTACATATTTAAAAACGGGTCAAAAATATGCCGTTTCATCTTTAAAAAAGGGGTCAGTAATTTCCTATAACAGCTGGATACTGTAGTTTCTAGCAAACATTACTCGATCGGAAGAGGATAATTCATTTCATGAGAACTGTTGTAAGGATTAATATACATTTGGTGTACTTGTGAGTATGTATAGGCGGCCGGACGGTGTATGTGGGATTGTGTTATGAAGGGACATGTGACCCGATGCAGTGGTGTGGCTCACTGATGTGTTTTCTGCAGTTTTTGGACAACAAAACACTGTGTAGCCCTGACTTAATTCTAAGTTTTAAGTTTCTGCCAGTGGGATCAATTCATTGCTGGTTTTCATCTTTTCATGGTAATTTGAAAATAAGACAAACGTCGAATATCACAAGGCTCATCCTTTAAATGTCTATATTTTGCATTGTAGATTAAGATTTCACATGAATTGTCTAGTCTAGTCAGTAATGAGCCATAATGACTGACGGTAAAAAGCAATTTAATTAGTTGTTTATAAGAGAAACACATGCTAACAACCTGTATTAATAACCATGTTTTATATTCATGAGACACATCGAGTGGAACAGTAAAAACCCCGAAAACACCAGCAGAGACAGAATACACCCCATCTGGTTTTAACGCCACCAGACTAAAAAAACCTGAACGTGCCTAATTTCTACAGTAGTTATTTTCACAATAAACATATAATGAATAGGTTCAATGAAAGTAGGAAAATTAAAACTGATGCACTGTATGAAAAATGATTGTCTTTCCCCGATTCATGAGAAAATGTTGCTAATTCTGTTTGGGTTTTCTGTTTTGCAGTACTGTAAGTAGAATGTAACAGAGCAAACAAAAGTTTGTTGTAACCTTTCACCGAGACCCACTGTATGTTGTAAAGACAAAAGATGAAGAAGCTCAATGTTGTCCTCACTCTGTCATATCTGATGGATCTGTGGCGGTGTGGAAAGTTCTGCCCTAGTTTTGAAGTGAGGAGGTCCGGGGGTGAGGAGGAAAGGTTTGCCTCAGGCATCTGCAGCTGTGTGATGGTCTGTTACTGGGAGTTTTCCCCAGCCCACCGGGACAAAAACAACTCTCTGGTCAGTCTCAATCTCTGACCTTACCTGGATGCAGGAAATCTGCTCGAAACATTTTTATTCATAAGCTAGGGATGCACCAGATAAACCTCTCATTCCAAAATCCCTCCGTGTTCGATTGGTTTGTTCCTTGTTTTTATGTCTAGCAGACTAGCAATTAATAGCTGTTGCTCTCCAGCATGACTCAGGGAAGATATTTATTGGAAGATCGATGTTTGTTTTCTTCAGTATTGTTCCAATTTCCTTTTGAGTCACGGAGGTACTCAAACTGATATAGACAGGCATTAAACCTGTTGTCCTCACACATTATTTTCTGCTAAAACGACATTGTGTTTTGAATGAGCACACAATACCCTTCCCAAGGTCTGCTAGATTATTATTATTTTTTTTACAGCCTTACACATGTACGACATGTTCTTGACACATCAATTGCCTTGAAAATAGTAGGGAGGGTAGGGATGTTGTGCCAGATGTACGTCTTTTCACAATCGGCCTAACAAGGTTTGGATTTTTCTAGATTGGTATATTTTTTCTTTTTTCAGGATAAGAAATCTGCCTCTCAATGGGCTTTGAAACACAATGTGCCCCAAAAAAAAGATCAAATCTGTTTTCTGTGAAACCATTGCTCGACGCAGTGATGGCATTTGCTTTGAGTTTCATTTATTTTTTCCACTCACAAAAGATTAAAGGTTATCACAGCCATGGTACTTTTAGTGGCTAAGGAACAGTCCCCTGTTTTTGAACCACCGTATTTTCGTAAACACTTCAAAATGAGAATTTTAACAGTCACACATCTTCATGGTTGATATGAGTACAGTGTCGTCCATTTTTTAAGTGCTCCCATGTGGGCAATTTATTATTTGAAACTGAACATCCACTTAACACCAGTGTACAGTGTTTAAGGCAGCATTTAAGTGCTCTACTTGTGTACCCTCAGAAACAGGTAGTGGGTGTTGGGACACACTTTCATTTAACTGCACAACAACACACTTTAACTCTGTTCACCCACCTTTAATATTTATAACATGAAATAAGTGCACGTTGTACGCTTACCCATACATATAAAGTTTATTCCTTTCATATTTCTTTTCAGCGTCATATTTTTCCCATTAAAAACAACCAGGGAGACAAGTTTCTTAGGGCTCCATTAATAATACATTATCACTCAGCAAACTGAGGGGAAATGCAATGTACCTTGACCATTGTGTTAAGCTTATTTAGTTGTTAAATATTTAAGATGTGCATCCTCCCTAACATAAGGTTGTGTCACTGAACTGACATGCGTTTAGTTTAAGCTTATTGCCCTTGTGAGGCACTGCTAGTTCGACAGTGCTGTTTGCACGCTTTGCAGTCTGCTCTAGCATCTGCCGTCATATTTGATGGCACATCAGAGGACACAGTAAACACTGACAGAAACATCTATCTTCCCGGCAACCTGCTTTTATGGATTTATCCCAGTTTAGAAGCTAGCTGTCATTAATATAAAAGTGCAGCGATCATTAGCTGCTGTGTCAGGTGATGATGCCACATAAGAATTGTGGTATATTTAGTATTCTGATTGCCTTGTCCACTCCAGGAAAGTAGGGCCCATTAGTTGAAATTAACTCCCACTCTGATTACGATGACAACGTAGCAATAGATTAGCACTATAAATACTTGAAACACAATTACCAGAAGTCATTCTGTTACTCTTTAAACACTTGTTAGCCTTCACGTTAACTATGCAGTCATTTTATATTATTCATCCCACCTTTAAACTTCCTCACAGTGATACATATCCATTTACTTTAACTTCACATCAAAGCGATTAACACTTAATTATCAAACAGCAGAGGAAGCTGCAGATTTAACACCTTAATAACCTTAAAAATTATTGACACTAAGTTTGATAAATTACCTCCATTAAAAGCAGTGCTTAACATAGAATGGAGAAAATATGATATTGACACGCACTAATGCCCTCTTTTGTTCCTTCTGTGGTGCTTTGCGTGTTATAGTTTGCTGTAATCACTTTCTTGTATTGACATATCTTGAAAGGTAATCTGGATAACAGACAAAGACTAACAGTGTTTGATAGTTGTAGAGGGGTTGGAAAGGTATGTGGAAGTTGTGTACGAGGAAAATGACTTTACCATTAGAAAGCGCCACTTGACCGTCCGGCTAAACTTGGCACTGTAAGGAAAATCCGGATTCTAGATCGGCACATACTCTGATTTGTGCCGCGTCTTAGTAAGGCATTACGCCTAATAATTGCGCACCGTTGTTTGACCGCAGTGGAAAAATTACAGTTTAAATTACATTGTTATTTCTCTTAAGAGACTGTCTATTTAAAGTTAAAGCACTGTCTAAGTGCTGTGCTTTTGGTTACTACATGGTAGGAAAAACTGTATTTGACTGTCCACTATGTCCGTTTGTGATTTGGTGATCTGGTCCATGAAACCAATTTCTTTTTGAGGGGATTTTCCAATTAGGTTTTTTGGGTGTCTATGGGTGAACTTGGGTATGGGGAAGCATCATACTAGGCTGATGGGGGAATAATTTATTTCCAATTTGGAACAAACAAGGCAGACAAACCAAATCAGTGGGCGGGATTTTCTAGCAAATCAAGATACCAGGGCCGGAAAAAGATAACATAACATTAACTTGGTGTCAATCCAACATTAGCTAACAGGGCACAAAGCTAACATAACATTAGCAGGGTTAAGCGACTGGCTACATCTGCTGACAGGGTAAGCAGTTGGTGCAGTCACTGGCAAGCTGTTTAAATGAAGTGTCGTAGACTATATCATCTGTTTGCTTTGCTTCTTAGGATTGGTAATGTACGAGAAAGCTCTTAAGCCAAAAAGGAATGCAGTTCCAGTTGCTCATTTCTGTATTTATGGCATAAATACACTTTAATTTATTGTGAAATGAACCTCTCATTCAGCTTTCATTTAGTCATTAGTTTCTTACTTTGTGATGACATATGTCTGTGCCCCCATTCAGACATCTTTTTTTTTTTTTACCAGTTAAGTCACATAAGGTTTTGCTTGAACTGTAGCAAAATTCCAAATAATGATGCGATGTCTTTTCATGGGCAGCGTGGAGTCGTGACAAAGTTGTCCTACGGTCCCAAAACACAAAAGCCCAAAGACTAAGGATATAAAGATCCAAGATTTGTATGTGTAAACCAAAAAACTTCAAAGATGTATTAGGGGATAAAATCTACTCACTCCAAAGGTCCTAAAGTCAAACTGAGAACATGCTGGCGCACAGTATGGGGGTGTGTGTACACACAAGGCTCAAAATCCCTAATGGACCAGACACCCTGAGGCTGTAGGCGGGTGTGCGTGCTGTACAGTGTCCGTGTGTGGGGGAATATGTGTTTGTGCGTGTGTGTTAGCAGCAACTAAATGGGTTTTGCCTCCATTAGCCCACATCCGTGACTATAACAAAGAATTTGGTCTTTTCCCGAGGGGTATTACGGGGATAGACACTCGAGAGTGTTCGGTGTTTATTGAGTGAACTGACTTGGTTACCAATTTCAGTTTTGAGGGGAATATTCTATTAAATATAGTGTCAAAGATATTGAGAGTGATAACTCTACTTAAAAGACACCACTTTGTCAGTCAGTGTTGTCTTGATTAGAAAAAGGAAATCATCTCCCTGCCACTCTTCCAAACAAGGACCGTCGCCCCCAAAAATAACATATTGGTCAGCTGTGCAAGTAGCTATTGGCAACCCATGTTTATGGTTTTTGTTAGGCGGCGACCGCTAGTGGCTGTAGTATTTATGACGGGAGCAAAGTAGGAAGTCAGGTGAGGTAGTATAAAGAGCGTCAAAGTCCTTGAAGGGAGGAGACCTGGGTGGATGGATGGGTCAAACACAGGACTTTAAACAGGTCACACGTTAAATTATGGCACGTAAGTTATGTCACGTCACTTAAGGTTTGTCCGTAACTTTACTTAGTAACCAACGTACAAATTTTAAGCTAAACCATGATGTTTTCCTAAACCCAACCAAGTAGTTTCGGTGCCTAAACCTAACCGAACTGCAACCTTTTCAAAACGTTAACCACGTGTTTATTATTGTTACCGTGACGACGGTTGGCCCGGCACGCCTGTACGTCATTTTGGGAGTCATTGGCGAACGACGTATTCTGTCGTTTAGGTGTGAGGACGGGTTAAAAAAAAACCCAAACGTTGTATTGTCAGTAACGCAATGCTTTTCCTCAGAGGCATGCAGTGGCGGACGCATTTAAGATCAATTCCTCACACATCTCCACACACACACACACACACACACACACACAAGGATAAAAGATAATCTATGTAAGGAGTTTCTGCCTCAGTGGCTTTAGGTCAAAGGGTTACTGGGCACTTCTGGAAAACTGTATTATTTTACATTCTAATATCGTCATAACTGTTTTCAACTCTACTTGGTATGAGTACACGTCATACAGTTGACTGAGTCAAGGTTTACCTACAGATTAATGATTGAAGATGAGCTGTTTTCCCCCCTCCTTAGCAATCCTGGCACCAAGGCTAAAGCGAGCCCTTCACTTTGCTGACATGTGGTCCGTCTTTTGTTGAACCCGACACTTTGCAGCTGGCTCTTCTGTGAATCTGTTTCCTCTAATTGTTGTCCGTCTCTGACATCTTCCTGCGTCTCTGTCCTTTTCCGCTGCTCAGAAAAATGACAGTCCTCTTGACAGTCTCAGCGAGCCTTGGCCAAACATAACAAGCACACACTGTAACTGAGCATTAACTAGTTACTTCACTGATGTCATCCCGTTGTTGTTTCCAATTTAATTTCAATTTACAATAAGCCAGTAATGAACACCAAATGGAAGACGTCAGTTCCCGCCGCAGTGCCTGGCGTATTGTTTTCTCTGCGTATTGTAATGACAATGTTTGTCTTCAGATCCACTGATGTGTCATTCTTGTCATAAAGTAATTCTGCAGGATTTTGTTCAGCCGTCGCATTGTAATAAGTAGCCACCGAAACGCCACCATGCCCATCGATTTCCCCATTTGTCCAGTGTCTGTTCATTTGTGTTTCCTCACACTGTTGTTATAACAGGCACCCATTGTTATTATGAAATAATGATTGATTTATAACGCATTTGTCTGTGACAGGCTGCTTTAGTGCTTCTGTGCTGTTTTTCATTAATAACACGAAATTAAAAGGATTTATTCGATTTTTCCAAGGAATACTGGGCAGAATGGTTGATAAAATAACAGCATGAATCCTTTATATATCAGCAAAAAGAAATGATTAAAGTGAAAAAATAATACCATATGAGAAATGATTAGTTGTATCTTGAACGTATAATTATATAGATCTGATCACTTATTGATAACGCTATATGCACAGGGTAATAGCAACAGTACCTGGGTTATACTGTAAATCTAGTTTATGGTTTTCGAATTGCACTTTTTAATTTAATAAACTGTTTATAATCATATGGTAAGATGGAAAAATGTATGTGCTCAGCTGACCTACCATCCACTGGTATGGGTCAACTTATTTAGCATTATTATGGCATAAAGTACAATATAGAAGAGGAACAGGACATGGAGCAATTTAAAATGAACCTTTTTTCCATATCATCAACATGCAAGGCAACCCTTTTTTGTATTACAGTTATAGCTACTCTAACAAGGTGGTAGCAAAACAATCCTGGGTTATAATCCTGGTTTTAAGATTTAATGTTCCTTTAAATGCAGAATTGACTGACAGCGCATGTCAGAACTCAACCAGAAAACAGACCAGCAAACCAAAACACTGAGCTGAAACGGAGCAGCAGATTATGGTGTCACTGCTCAGTTCTAGCAGCCTTTTTACATTACAGTGAGTATTTTGAACTTTGTTTCTACAGTACAGCTTAATGGGGCGTGAGCCCTCCATTCCTCTTGCACAGCTACCACTGTGTTTAGTTTTGCTGAACATTTTAAGATGATAAAGGCAGTGCTGACAAACGGTCCAAACAAAAAGAAAGCAATTAGGAGATGCAATTAATAATTACAGCAGGTGAGAGAAGCTACTCTGCTATGTGCTTGTGATGGCTCATTTCAAAACAAGCGTCTCATCCGAGGATGAACTCAGAACAAACAAAGGCACAGCTACACGAGCAAACTCAATGTTTCAGTCTCATTTGCAGAGGTAAACAGAGGTACAGTCTACAGTCATTTAAAAATGTGAAGGTAAAGTGGTTTAGGAGGTTCATGGCCTTCGCCACAGATCCATGTTCACTTGCAAAGTGGATTTGATATTTGATATTGCATCATTTGTTCCATGTTATGTTTTCCCTTCATTTTCTCTCAGCCTCTTCTATATACAGCATGCTTGCTTAAAAGGGCCCTGTATTTCAGCATGAATAGCAGGAAAAAGACAGGACTCACATAAAATCAACCTGATTGATCCCGACATGATACATGTGTATAGAAGCATTATGCTCTTAGGTAACACATGTGAACAAAAAGTATAATGGTAAATTATTAGTCTTGATCCCATAATTCTGGAGTGCATCTGAAAAGCATGGCACAGACAAAGGAAATGACAGAGCCTTGTTTTTTCCCTCTCTCGATTTTTCTGTCTGTGTTGTGGTTAGTCTTCCTCTGCCACGTTCATTATGCAACCTAGGAGGCAGATGTGCGGCATTGCAGCCTTGATCTCTCACCCTGCAACGCACCTCTAACACACGATTGCACAACATGTGTGAGTTATAAAAATGGTGGGTTTGGCTCATGAAAACGGGGCTTTAAGAAGGGAGGAGATGCAGCGGAGCACAGCAGAGGGTTGGTCTGTCAGAATACCAACCCACTCCATGAATCAGACAAGGCTGTGGGAAAGGAGAGGATGAGAGAAAGAGAAGTGGGATGTAATTGATGGTGTAAAAACGTATGATGGGGTGAGCATAAAATGGGGCAGAAAGAAAACGTCGCTGTCACGGATCACAGGTGGAGGAAATGAAGTCGTAACACTGCCAGATACGCCCATTACCATACAAGTAGTTCCACATACTGGTTGAAAAACATCCTAAAGTCTCATGCAGCACACCGCTGGTGTGCGCCAAAAACCGTGTAAAATGCTGATTTTTACATTCAGATTTCAGAAAATGTCATGCTTCTCTGGGGATTGAGATAAAATTTGTCTTTTTGGCTATCAGACACCCATTGAAAAACTCAAAAAATGCATGATTGTCAAGATAGTCTTGACAGATGGTTTTCACTGCATAGCAGCAAAATGCAGTACCGTGTGAACAGAATCTGTACATACTGTACTCCAGACTCACCATTGTCTCTTCAGGTATCAGATTTTATGGTTTTGACAGGTTGTCACAAATTTATTTGGTGTAAAACAATATTACCATGGTAATTTGTTAATTATAGTGACCCACAAAAACATTACTGTTGCCAAAATGAATGCAAGAAACAAGCACGAGGACCAGATTTAGCCTCCTGCTTTTGGCTCTGTGTTGTGCTGTGTGTACTATCAGACCCTACAAAATCAGATCTAAGAGGAAGTCACATGCAATGATGCCACTGTATCGATTTTAATTATCCCATTACTGAGCCTGGAGGTCTTATAAAAACAGATAAGCTAAAGACCCCCAACTAATTACATACGGAGCGACATCATGCATTTATTTTGCTGTTGATTAAAGTTGCTTCGATTTATGTTAAATAACCATGTGATTCAAATGCAAAACATATTGGCTTTGACAAAGAGGGAACGGGATGAGTGAGAGACTGGGGGAGATAGAGCTTTAAAGAGAGAGAGACAGAGGGTAAGTTAAAACTGAGCCGGATGAATTTGAAAATAGATTATATTTTCCCCTATATTTTGACCCTCTGTCCATGGGTGTTCAGACTAAAAATAGCCCGGTGTTGGTGGGGGAGGGGGCGTAGCCGTACGATGATGGAATATTATTGAGGAAGGCCAGATTGAGAACTAAATCCGTGAGTTTAAAGGCGTACCAGATGCCAAAACACTGCAAAGCTATTTTTAATAGTATGAGACCGAATTTATAACTGTGGAAAGTTATTGCGGCACCAATAATTTCATTGTCCGTTGCGACGATCGTAAGATTAACAGGAGATGTGCCCCATTCACATGACTTGGGAATATACCAGGAAAGTGCGCTTGCACATATGTGACTGGCAGAGACACTGCATTGCCAGATGACATCGTATTGCTATGCGGCAAAAGTCAAGCCAGGTCCATCTTTTTTCCGTGTGACTCGGATCCATGCCCAGGGGCCCATTGCCTCATAGTCCGCCTATGGCCATGCTGTGTGTTTAGAGCTTATTAACAAATGTTAGCATGTTAACATGTTGAACTAAGATGGTGAACGTGGTAAACATCCTACCTGCTAAACATCATCATGTTTAGCATTATTATTGCGAGCATGTTAGCATGCATTTCACCCAAAGCACTGCTGTGCCTATGTACAGCCTCACAGAGCTGCTAGCATGGCTGTTGAGTCTTAAGCAAAGTGTCAAAGTGTCATTGCTAGATTCCGACTGACCCAGTTGTCATTGTTACGCCAACACCCACGTTGCGTAAGACGAAAAGGTACTAGTGCCCATTCGTTAAAATGAGGTGTGGTGAGGTGCATTGCTGGAACATTCCAATCTTGAGGCAGCAGAAAGCCATTGCAACATTGACCAACAAAAACCTGCCCTAAAGTCAATGGTTTTTCAGATAGTAAGATGTATCTACATAAACGGGTTCACAACGTGCGTAGCCTACACTCTGCTTGTTACACAGCAGCGCTGATCCTCCTCAGTTCCAGCATCCTCTGAGTTCTATTGGAGGCATGTCGCAATATACCCTCAGTTCGGCTATACATGCAGTTACATCACTCTGATTGATTTAATTCATGTTATGCCTAAATAGTCTGGTTGCGGAATGACCCAGCATTTCTTTGCTGATAGGCTCCTAAGTTGGCATTGTGTCCCCACAATAGCTTCATTGAAACAAATAAGGGGGCTGTTTGTTTGCAGCGTAAATACTGTCGCCCACGGTAGCTCACCTGGTAGAGCGCGTGCCCGATGTACAAGGCTGAGTCCTTACCACAATGGCCTGGGTTCGAATCTAGCCCTTCACAGCCCTTTGCTGCATGTCATTCCCTCTCTTGCTCCCACATTTCCCGTCTCTCTTCAGATATCAAATGAAGGAAAAAAGCTCCAAAAAATAAATAATAAAAAAAATTATTTGTTCTTAACAAGTCACCTTTGTGTTTTAATGTTGAAGGAAAAAACTGAGCTTTTGTAAAAACTTTGACTATGCCTGTTCAAGGGCTATGTAGCAGTAAAATCAAGACAACAACTTTCTGTCACTGCTGATCCTCTCTGTGATCACACATTTTAAATGTCTATATAGTCGATCACAGAGCACAGCTGTTGTCATTAACCTGTATTCATATTTATTTTGTCACATAATTCACCAATACGACCTGGAACACACAAACTGCATTTTCAGATTCAGTCCGTTTAGTGTGGCCGTACTTCAGATGCAGGGACAAAAGCAGAGAATAGAAAAGACATTGAAAGAGAGAGACAGACAGACTGTGTGAGGGAGGGGAAGAAATAGGAAGTAGCAGAGTGGAAAGGTGAGGGTGTAAAGCTTGAATGCTTCAGCACCATTGCCACCACAAACAGTGCTGACCTGGAAAGCCTCTGTGTGGTTGAAAGAAGCTTTAAGAAACCCTTTTAGAGACCTCCTCAGGGGATTAATATTGTTTTGGTGTTTGGGGTCTCTCTTTCTCTCTTGTACTCTCTAGGTCTGTTTGTGTGCATGTGTCCATCACGTGTGTGTGTGTGTGTGTGTCTAGACTATGTGTTGAGATGCCCGTGTGAAACCGCTAAATGGTGCATACAGTGGGTTTCCTGTGCAAGCTGCTGTGCATGTATGTGTGCGGGAGAGAGTGGAGCAGAAAGAGCGATCGAGAGGAAAGGCTGATTGGCATTTTAGTATTATGCCGAGGCAGAGATGCAGGAGAGGTGGAAATCATTTCATTGGTTGAATTAAACCTCAATGGGCAGAATGCACGATCCACAGTTCTCCAGGGCACAAGCACAAACCTAAACGGCAAAGACGGAGCTCTAGTCTAAACATAAATACAAATGTCATGCAGGAAGGTGTTTTTTCATTCCCTTCATGATCTTTTTTTTTGCCTTTGTGCTGGACCATTGGAGCATGCAGAGGTTATAATTGCAGCCTACCAGTTAGGAATTTCCAACTTATGACTGGATGGAATGCAGCATTAGCCAGAAAACGGTACTCTTTTGGCTGTGAGAAATGTTCATTTAAGGGATAATTCTTTCTCGTTTATCATAACTTGAATCTCATTCTTGCACGTTCGGACAATATTATTTATTTTTTTGGCTGTGATAACATTGTTCACCCCAAAGTAATTGCTGATACCGCAGAAAGCAGTTGCATAGCTTAAAAAGACGTTGCACAGGGCAGGAAACAGGAGCAATCACTTGATTTTATAAAGCTTAGAAAAACAATTAGACAACTTATTTGGAAGCGAAAACAGAGGTGAACTGCAAAATCACTACCCAAACTGTCTGCTGTGAACATGTATCACAATTCACTGGTATTCCAGTTCACCTTTGAGCCAGTTTTCCTATGCAATGAGGGATTATTACGAACATTTCCGGTGCACTCATCGGCTTGACGTCCAAATAAACTGGTGGGAAAAATAACTAAACTTTTGGCTTGTTTACAACCTGTCGGATTGTCTGAGCAATCAGATTTCTTGCCCCTTTGGACTTTTCCATATGTTGCTGTGTTCCCAAATCTCAGCAATTAACTTTGGTAAGTGGGATGTTATCATATCCAATGAAATGATGGCCGAAACCTAGGAAAATATGATCTCAGTTGTAATAAGCGATAATTAATTAGCGTTTGACTAAAACTCCAATCCAATCCAAGCTCCAAAGGACACAGAGCAAAGACAGGGCGATAGAGAGAGCGAGAAAGCCTCCTTGTGAATTCTTTCACAGCTCTTCTTATCAGCGGCCCCCTAATCATGGCACCGGGACTGGACATGGTCTAGTGAAGAGCTAATTATCACTGACAACAAACGACACATCAAACAGGTATTATGTGAGCTGCAGGAGGCCTGCCACACTCAGCGGATCTCCACCGACTGTTTTCATGACTCCGGATGCTAGATTACTTTTGACAGAAAACATACAAATAAAACATTACCAGGGCTTACAGGGAGAGCTCGCAGAGAGACCCACTGAGTAAATTATTCATACATTGACTTACTGAAGGAATGAAAGCTTCTGTCTTTCCTCTAATCCCCAGCAAAGCTTTCGGTAATAGTGCAGCGCTCAAGAGTTGCCTCTCACAAGGCTCTATTCATCAAACTTTCCAATGTATGAAATCAGTGTCTGACAGGTTTTGAAATCCTGCGGCTCCCGCGTTATTATAGCATTTAGCCTCAAACAGGCTCTCAATCTAATGACTTCTCTGCGATGGTGATTGCTTTGATTTTAATTGGGATGTTCTAGGGGCGCTGCTGCTTCTAATCCAGCTGTCTCCCACCAGTTAGACAAGGGTTGCTCACGGTGAGTCTTTATTCCCGCTCTGAAACCCATCACAGGATTGTATGGTTGCCCTGTTGAGTTTAGTGATGGGGGACAGGAGGAAGGAAGGGTGCCATATGTCACAGAGGGGTGCCTTGTATTTCTCACTCAAGTCATGGGTAATTGAGAGATGAAATATAGAACCCATCGATGTGGGGAAAGTCTCAAATGGACAAACGTCCTTGGTCTCTGGAGACGGGGTTATGGTACAGTAAAGTGCCATTTAGCTTGTCCATCCTTGAAAGACTAAGTCATGACCCCTCTGGGGAAAAATAAAGAGCAGGAAGGGCTTACCTGGTGTATCTGTCTCTGCAGACAATTGAAGGATCATACCGGTGGTGAGGGGTTTTTTTGTGCGACTCTCCTGTGCCGAGAATCCCTCCACAACAACTTCAACATCAACTCCTTGAAATAACCAGACTTCTAATGTTTTCTAGACAGTTTTTTTCACAATTATTTGTTTGTGTTTGGCTGTTGAGCATTTTGTGGGGATTTTGGTTACGATTCTTGTACCTCCTTTTTGTCGTTTTCTTCTCTTTCCCTGTGGTATCTGAATCTCAGAAACCACAAGATCGACAGCAGCCAAAATTCCCATATTGGTTAAAAGTCTTACCAACTCCTTAGGTACTAAAAACGTATTTCTGTTGGCCATATTGTGGTACCGAAGTGAGAGCAGTAACAAACAGACAGCCAAAATGCAGATGCATTCCAATCCAGATCCTTTGCAGAAGGCAGCCAACAAAGGTGTGTCCTTCAAAAGACCAGATGTCTGGACTGAACCTTTTTGTCATTGTCCCCTTGCAGCAAATTGAATGAACATATTATGCTGAACAAAGAAATTCAGATGTCACTGTGGATTGAGTTATTCTCTCACTATGAGTTATTCCCTCGGCCTAAACGGTCATACCTCTAAAATGAGAAGTCATGTTGATTTAGTTGAATATTATATTGTGACTGACGGAAGGCATAGCTGTATATGTGTATACCTAATGTTTGTATGAGGGAAAATTGTGGAAGTGAGAACCGTTTTAAAAACGTACTTGTCAAGAAGCCTACAGCAGAGCACAGAGTGGGTGGTGCCATTAATAACATTAATTGGTGAATTACGTTTCTTTGCAATGAAGTTGAAGAACTCCAATTAATAATGGCTAACATCAAACTTTGCAAATTAGACCAAAACTATTCAAAAATTCATAGTGTATTTCTCCCCAATGAGCCACAAGTTTTGTATTTGTAATGTGTATTAGTTGCACCTAGACCGGGGGGAAGAGTGTGCTGAGAAACCCAGGAAAAGGAAGAAAATTAAGAAAAGTGTGAGTAATATGTGACACAGTAATAGTATGAGTTTCTCAGCACGCACGCTGAAACTGGATTCCAGGGTGCTGCCAAGTCTGCCCCAGAAATTAGCTCTAGCTGCAGGTAACCTCTGCCACTATGAGTCATTCTCTGCTCGGTGTGATTTACCAGACTACAGAGTACTGATGGATGGAGGCGATGATAGATACACAGACACGCATATGAATGATGGTGGTCTCCGTCAGTGGTTGTCGACCATTTTTGGCTCATGACCCCAAAAAAAGCAAATTCACGGCAAGCCAAAACCCCTGTTACCTTTGACACTAAATGATGATTTTTATTTTCCCTTTGGAGACATGACTTCACTTGACTAATTATTAAAGGAATCCCTAGAGGCTGCAGGTATTCATTATACTACAAGAAAAGGACATCCATCACAAAGATTTTAAAAGTTAATAATAAATTTATGTTGGAATTGTATTTTTTAAGATGCTCTCAGTCATCATGTCACACGCCCCAAAATCATCTCTGCATTGTTCTCAATTCCACTGCTGGAATTAACAGGTTTTTCACCGTTTCCCGAGTCAAAGGAATACGTATTAATGGTTAAACTGTAAAAGAAAAAAAATATTTATGTGAGGCGATGGAGAACAAAGATAAAAGTTGCAAAAGCAAAGGAAAATATTGAAGACACTGGTATGCTTTTTTTGGAGCCTTTTCCCATGACTATCAATTCACTTCACAAACGTGCGCACACACACACACACACACACACACACACACACAAACACACCCCTCTTTTTGATGATATGTTCCCACATGCACTTGTGTTGAATCACTCCTGATTTCTGACTCGCCTTCCACTTTTTTTGCTTTTTCATATCACCTTTGTGTGCTAGGCTTTGTGAATATTTCTCCTTTGAACCTCTCAGTAAATTTTGACAGGGGCCTTTTCTATCTGAACCGATTCCAGAAGAGGAAAATGTAAAGCACTGCATCCATTATTGAACAACATCACAACCTGGGAAGCCTCTGCGAGACATTTACATTTTATGGCCTCTGTCAGTCCCTTTGGTAAGCAGTCAAACCCAAAGATTGTGGATGCCGAGGGCTCAAATAGACAAGTACCTGCCGCGTCTATTGTTACGCAAAACAAGTGATGCAAAATTTTGCATTTAGCATCACTTCTTTAAAGAATAAAATGGAGACATTTTGATTTTAACAGCCCTTCTCGGACCTCCCACGCAGCTTTTCCAAGGGGTTAGACGTCCTTTATACCTGCGGTTCAGGCAGGTCATGAAAAATGCTATTTGATACCAACTTTATTTATTTTCTGCTACACGTGGTAGAACGTTGTAAGTAAGTTTACAGTATACACTGTATACGTTCACCTGATGGCTCCCTCTGCATCCGTCCTCTAAAGTCTGTGATAGACGATGGTTTAATGATAAATGACAAGGACGCACATGGCTCAGAGGAAGATGGGGTATAATATCAATCGTTTTAATAAGTGCTCCGGTGGGCTGTGAAACTGCCGTACGGTATTTCAGTTTTTAAAAAAAACAAACCAATAGCCTATTGTTGCTGAAGAAATACTCTGTGACAGCAACATTGTGTTTGCATCCCATTTTAATTTGTATGTCTTCTCCTTTAGAAGATTAATTGAAAATAGAATCACCACAATGCTTTCAAGGTTAATACAACACATGCTCAATTAAGTGTGGGGAAAATACCCAGCTGTACTGTATTTCACAGGGCTTCGCTGGCAGAAGCCATACTATTTTCCATGCTTCCTAATGATAAGCTTTCTCTCCCCCAGTTATTTGTAATTAAGTTTCTTCTCAGCATTTAGTTAGAAAGATGTCAAAGAGGAGAACAGAGAGGGGGGGGCAGGGGGGGGTCTAGTGAGCTGGGGGCTCAAGCTGCCCTATTCCTGAATAAATGTAGAGGGTGAACAGGCTTAGTGAATTTCAAAGTCACCCAGGCGGCTTAATAGCTTTCCTAAATGACTCAGCACATTATTTCCAGTTGTACAGTAGTCCATTACACGGTGCGTTACCATACCCATACAGGGTTAGGACTCCCTCCCTGCTGTCCTTCTGGCTCAGGCCTGGCATGTGTTCAACAAACCACTTGAGCCTGAATGCAAAATGAAGTCCCTTGGCTATAACTTTAAGGACAGGTTCAGTCTTTTTAGTGCTTACCCGGGAGCCTGGAGCCTTTCCGTGACACCCATAACCCTTTGCACTGCGAGCTCTGATGGCAAAGGTGATAGCTAAAAGTGTATTGCATTGGCCAAGGGCGTGGATGTGGATGGAATGAGACAGAAAGAGGGAGATAAATAGAGGAGGAGGGAGCAAGAGAGAGCAATTAGTGGTGCTCTACAGCATAATCCCTAGGAGACAAGGCCCATCAATCATGTTACTAATCCTTTGTTTCTCAATAAAGATAACCATGCTGCAGGGAGTTAACATTTTCTTAATAAGTCATCCCACTATAGTACACCCAAAATGCCAGATTGGCCCAGAATTATCCTTATCCTTTATGTATGACATTAAATTGATACGAGGGCGCTGAAACATACCGAACAAGTATGTTATTCGTGTTATTTTGATATTTTAACAGTAGAGCTAGCAGAGGTAACCTAGAGGTTAGAGGAGGAGGAAGAGGGTTGTCTGGTCAAATCTGAGGTGGTCTCTTTTTCTAAGCAAGTCCTGCAACCTAAAAGACAAAGCAGCGTGATAGTCATTGGCTTCTAAAACAACCCATGTGACGGTTTTCTCATCTATCACCCTCATCAACAGGGCTACATTGTGTGTCAGTGCCTTCCAAAACCGTTTCAAAAGACTATGGCTAAAAATGACCATTTTCTGATTGGCCACCTCTATGCTTAAGGTTTGGTTATGTTTAAGCTACCAAGGGTACGCGGTTGAGGGTAGGGAAAGATTGTAGTGAAATAAGACCAAGACTGAGAGTCTTTAGTGTGGCTCCATGAGTCTGTACTTGTATATCAGTACTTTGAGCTGAATGCTAATGTCAGCCTGCTAACATGCTCACAGTGACAATGCTAACATGCTGATGATAAGCAGGTATAACCATGTGCACCAATGTAGTTTAGTGTGTTCAAATACTAGCATTTGCTATTTAGCACTAAACAAAAAGTACGGCTCAGGCTGCTGGGAATGTCGTTAGTTTTGCAGGAATTTGGACACAAATTATTAATTATTATTCAATTTTGACCTGTTGATGGCACTATCTGAAAAGTAAAGGGGGAACATGAATGTATGTACCACATTTCATGGCAATCCATCTGATGCTTGGTGAGACATTTCCCTAAAGATCACAAACGTGAAGCTCATGGTGGCGCTCGTGGAAAAGTCTGACGTTCACCAAAGTCAGCAAAATACATCATCTGGGAAACATGAACGTCTGTGACAAATTTAATGGCAATGCATCCAATAGTTGTTGAGATATTTCTGTCTGGACCAAAGTGGTGGACCCACATCCCTGAAGCCACGCGGCTAGTGTGGCTAAAATCTACTTAGGTGTAAAGATTGAGGTCATGGTTAAAGGCAACCAAAATTGAGAGGTGGAAGGAGATGGGTGAGTGACCAGTCGTCTGCTGTGTCAAAGTCACACACTTCCTTTGTACTGAGCAAGCCATTAAGCCTCAACTTAAGGCTGGCTATGACGGTTTTCGGCAGGGCAACAGTGAACAATTGGTACATTGTGAACGTATAAATGGTGTATTGTGGAATGACACATTGTGTGCTCGGCAGACTTTTCCTGGATGAAGGTAACGCGTTATTAACTGTATTCAAATATCTAATCAAATAAGTTTAGGTTGGATTGAAGATCTAATTGCAAGCTGTACCTTTAAGGCATATGCTCTGGTACTGTACAACGAAAAGAGTTAGCTCAAATATTCATTATGACAGCCCAAAGGCATTGCTTCAAGATTGAACCATCTTTCTGAGGAGCAGAAAAGGGAATGCCAGGAGGCAAATAACATATCTTTTGGTTCCTAGACTCCCAGCTAAACTTGCATTTTATTCTGTTAAAATAACAACATTTTCTTGAGAAGTCCATGTGGGCGACCTTTGTAAAATCAAGTCAGCTCGAACTTGATTGAATTCACTGGTGACCTTGAAGGCATCTCTTTGTCCGATTCACTCTGTATGATAGCCTACTTCTTGCCCAGGCTGGCTCTATCCATAATGTTTTCTTGTTCACCTTTGTCTCACAGACAACGTTTTGCACCTTGTTTTTCTGCTCCCCATTTCTTTTTCCCGTCGCGCCCTCTCTATCATTTGGGAGAAGTCGGCCATGGATGTGTTGGTGTGGACGTCGCTCTGTGCTGTCGTGGATGCCTCAAGGTCAAGAGTGCTTAGCTGGATATTAAAGAGACAGATGGGTGTAGAGACCGAGTGGGATGGCAACGCAATGCAATTATAACCCGTGCCCACTGTCCGCCGCGCGCACACGCACACACACGCAGTCGCACACAGCGCGAGAGAGAGAGAGCGAGACCAACTGAGAAAGTGGGTGAGAAATGGAGATCGCGGCCATCTCAAAAACTCTGTGGAGACAATCTAATATCAGCACGAGTGTAAGTCCACAACAGCATGCACGCACTCGTGTACAAACAAACGTGTGTGCACATGTACACACGCACATGGCACAGAGATTGTCTGATAGGAATTGTAATGGCTCATTAAAGCACCAAAGTGATCCTGTGGATGGTTCCAGGAGGAGGAAAACAGAGTGAATGATTGATACAGTGATGCAGAGTGTGCTCCCTCCACCAGCCCATTAGGGGTGATTTAGAGGGACTGCGGAGTGCAACTGGAATAGAAAAGAGGCTCCTTTTTCTTTACATTTTTGATCCCAGCCTATTCTGTGACTGATTGAGAGAGGACAAGAAAATGACTATGTTTTTCCACCAGCATAAGATCTCCCCGTTGCTTCACTATGGCATTTGGGAGAGCATGATCGCACAGGTAACAGCCGCGGCATAATAGGTGGTGCAAATTGGGGATGTGCTACTCTCGGTATGCCTGCTTAATTGCGTTTTAGGCTGCCGTATGAGTTATGAGTGGCTCAGGGTCACGATATGGCTGCGCGTCAGTGTTGGTGACAGCGAAATAGTAAAATGGCCTGGAAGAAGTAGTTGTCTGAAGGAACAGTACATGATCAAGGCCCGGTGTAATATCCCCAGATTGGATGTTATTCACTATCACTAATGGTCATGCAGTGAGGCGCACTCCGGTTTGATTAGGTGCACATGTGATGTCTCACAGTTACAATGGCACATGCATATATCATCAACTGGGCCTCGACTTTGTGTTGTTTTTCAAGCCGAATCCTTCTTTAACATGCATGTACTAATAGATATCAATGCCTCATAACACAAATGAACCTGTAGAGAGTTGATAGCATTGTTGGTCAGTACTAATGAGTAAAGGATTACTTTGCCAGGTGCAATGACCCAACAGTGTTTGGCACTTTAAGACGCCCTGCCTACTTGGATTTCAAGTGCTCAACATTGGATCACAGTGCTATTTCCACTACAGCACCCAAAATCCCTTGTGTCCTTGCCAAAAATGTAAATGTCAAAGCAGGTATATTATGACTGTATTTTTAGGCTCATTATTTAGTTTTATACTGACTTTTACATAGATCAAAAAAAAGAAGAAATAATGTTCACACTGAAAAAATGCTTCTGCTAATAGAAGCGAAGAGGACAAAGGCAAGAGAATGCATCAAAGCTGTTCATTGTGCGGATATTATTTAAAAAAGAACAGTAACAACAGTTAGCTGTTAGAATCCAAATTTCACCCATATTTTTGTATGGAAATATTCATTATGACAGCCCAAAAGCTTAAAAAGTGTTAAGATGTCTGGGTGGTAAGACCAAAAATCGTGACTCCCTAAGTATTTTGCACTGTGACATGGAGCATAAGGCTTTCCTAATTAGCTATTTTAATGTCTCTGAAACAAAAAAAAGTGGCCATTATTTGTGTAACCTATACCAGAGACCATTTAATGTTGGTGTGATTCCTTTGTCACCAGCATGGAAAAGAACCAGAAACGGAAGAATATACAAAGCAGACGGTGCCTTTAAGGTCGTGTGTGATGATCGATGATAGGGGATGGCTTTGAAGTGGAAAGGGAGGCGGTTTCCTTACACATGTCACCGTTGATGGTGATGGCTGACTTTAAATGGCTACCTTCACATAACAGAGAGAGGGAGAAAACCTTTGGTGACGCTATAATACCTGTGTAGTGTGGTCATGCGCAAAAGAAGGTATTGCAGACGTTTAACTTTGACACACTTGCACACAAATATACACAAAGGCAGACACGCAAGCGCGAGTAGATGCACAGTGACGCTTACATGCCATCCACTCATTACCCTGAGATATCATCCATATGTCAAACATGTAGCTTAATGAGCCTGAAAACTAAGTAATGGACAATTACGCTGCAGCAGACTACTGTTGACATTAATATTTGTATATTAATGTAAATGAAATGTTCACTTGAATTGCCCCCAACCTTGCTTGTAATTCACGGTTGGCCAATTGAATCTTCAGTCTTTCAGGAGGCTTGACTGTGACAATGATACTCCTTAAAATAGGAGTCACTCCCATTAGAGATCACAAGGCTGGGATTGTAATCCATGATCACACAATGACCCTTTGTCATTATTTACTCATGGTGATAGAGATGTCCATGGTATGGACTCCCACATGAGTCGGCATGATTGTGGACAAGAGAAGAAACAGCAGTGCTGTGAAATGGAGCCCAGCTCATGCTGAGGCAATTGAGACAGGAAATGGGGGTCGCTGTGGGGTCACGGCATCCGTACTCAGCAATCTGAGGATTTTGGATTTCCCACAATCCCTTACTCACCCACCCACTCCTGCTGTCACACACTCACACACGCGAATGCACACACGTCCAAACCCACCACGCCTCCCGGTCCTTTATCCCCTGGAGGTGAGAGTGTGATTTCAACCAATCTGTTCCAGCCACCCCTGTGACCCCGGCAGTCTCACCAGCTCCACCCCAGATCCTCGCAGCTCCTTCCTGTTCCTACCCAGTGTGGGCCACAGTGGAGCAGCAGCCACACCAAAGCTCACTGAGAAGGGTTAAGTGAACCGAGGAGAGAGAAGCAGCAAATATGAAGTCCTGCTTGGACTCCAGTTTGACCGATATGGGTATTTTAAAGAACTTAGATGGTATTAATTATCATTCAGCACATTTTAAAGCAGTGCTGGGTGACTTTTATGTATTCATATTTGCTTAGAGGTATTGAAAGTGGCAGTGGCAACAGATGAGCAGGATAATATGTCAGAAACAGCGGTAGCCCCATCTCTGTGCTGTTCTCATTTCAAAGTGAAATGTGTGGAAACTCATCTGACCAATGAGGCGAACTTTGAGGCAAAAGCTGCGACTACTTAGCCAGCAGGAGGCCAGAAGGTTTGAGAGGCGTGTCATTCCTCGTGTTGCTTTGACTTTCCAGAGATTTTGCCTCTTTCTTCAGCAGCTTACAGCGGTTTTTCTATTCTGACCATTTGACGATGTTGGCAAAAAATAAGAAAACACGAAGTGGTGTTTTTCTGCAAAACATGTTGCTGTTCGATAATGTTTTTCACTCAAGCCCATTTCAATGAAATTCTCTTAGGGGTTGTCAGCTCATTAAAGCTAAATGACAAACTGAGAAACACTGAGATTCTGTCCATTAATATTAAGGGTTAATTATCAACTGTTCAAGTAATGAACAAACAACATGTGCATTTTTAAAATTTCTTTCAGGGTTCCATAGATTGTTTCCATGTTGCTGGTGTTGATCATTTTGGCACGGGACAATGTGTTTGGATGATATCCCATATTTAGCAGAAGTCCAAAACCAGCCCCAAATGTGTATCAGCAAGCCAATTTATCAGTTTAACAGTAGTTTCAACATCTCCTCTGCGAGAACCATGGGAGAGGCGATGAGAGGAGGAGCACAGAGGGGAGGCAGCTATGAAGGCGATGAAGCGGAGCTCAATTTGGACATCAAACAGAGGGAGAGATGTGAAGGCAGTGGCACGTGGGCCTGAGATGTCAGGAAGGAGCGGTGTCCTGACTCCATTTCCAGCCCTCCCATGGGAATCCCACGCATGTTGCAACAATGTGGCAACAGACTTCATCCCATTACCCCCGAGGCTTTTTACCCTCAATCTGTTCTCATCTCGAAAACTGACAACTTGACTGTATTGAACTTGTTCAAAGGGTTTCAGGGTTCCTGGAATGTCTAGAAGGATGAGAAATTAATCATTTCTGCATCTGTGGAAGTCTCAAATGCATACGAAAACCATCTGGGAATGTGTGTGAAAATGTTTTTAACATCAGATTTTGTTGACATGTTCGAAGATGATACATCTTCCCAAGCAACTGATAAAATTCTTATTGGACCACCAGCAGAAATAGTGTAACAGTCATTTTTGGGTTCAAAATGAATATTTTAAACCCTGCATGAAATTCCTCATTCATTGACCTTTAAATCCAGATCCAGGATAGAAATTAGCTAAATCCTAACTGTTCACATGTTAGTAGTGGAAGTTAAATGTGTGGTGTTATCTTTCAGTCACTTTGGATCATTTTCATGGAGTCCAAGCACTCCTGTGTGATAACACGGGGAAAATACAGGGAACAATTAGCACTGTGATGAAAGGTTATAATTGCGAGTTGCACTTCTGTAATTGTATTTCCTCTATTCTGGATGAAAAATAGTGGGAGAGTTGTATGTAAGCGGAGTAGCCATTATCACTAGCTGCATGATAAATGGAGATGGCCCAGGGATGCCAAATCTATAAGCTTTTTAATGATTGGTAAGTCATGGTTTCCGGGTTGGAATGAATATGGAAAAGATCTTTATCCACCGGTGGACTCAAGGTCACCACTGATCTCCTGTCCCTGGGGTGCTTATCGGGAACTTTTTACAAGGTGCAAATGATACCTGCTCTATTTTGCCTAGCCAGCACGGTGGAATGTGACACAAAGCATATCATAAAGTTTTAAAGGTGTAATTAACATTAAATTAGGCTAAGGACATGGACATTGGACATATACGCTATACAGTACTGCATCCAGAATGTTCTCAGAATGTTGTGTTAACAGAATGTACTACAGCTATATAAAGCAATTAGAAAAACTGATAGTAAAAGGGAGTTCTGCAAAGTTTCTCAGCCTTGAGGTCAAGATGCCATGTGGGGTCGCTGTACATGTTCATGTGGCTGTTAGAGAATTTAAGACATATTTTAGTAAACGAATATATAATGGGAAAGGAAAGAACATTTGTATAGCACATTTGGAACACAGGCAATTCGTCGTGAAACTTACACTCTTTTTCTACTTTATGCATATGTTTTTTAGGGAAAACACAAATGAATGAACATCAATATGATGTAAATGTGTCAAAAGGCTAATTTTCATCTTCAGTGCCTGGGCGGGTTGATGTTGTATATTAAAAGAAACTAACAAACAAGCAAGAGAAAAAGCAGACGAAACAAACACCAGTGTGTTCAAATGTAGAACATTCAAATCTCAAATACCATTATAAAAATAAATCACTTAGCATTTGAGTACAATTCATTTCCAGCTCCCTCTAAACTTTTTAAAATAGAATACAGAAGTGTGCCGCACTTTGAGTTGCAGTGGAGGATTTGAGCATCCAAATGTGGTCTGAAACTGCTTTGCAGTTCTGATGGCAACAGAGAATCCTTTATTCACCGTGTACAGGTATGTGATTTAATATAACGACTGAATATTGGAACTTATCAGCTTAAAAATGCAAAAATGATGACCTCACTATTAGGTTTTCAATGTCCTGCACTGGGTGAATCCTAATATACAGTGTAAGATTAAACAACTGGCAATACGTATATGCAGATATTTTTCCAAAACAGATTACATTTATTTTTCAAATAAGCTAAACTGTCAGTGATTGATTTCAGCAGGAGGCACTCCAATAATGAGAGCTGCGTTTGATGCCCCTGACCAGTGATTTCTGGTGACTGATACAGTGATTGAGTGATGTCACCTGCACCTTGATGAACATGTCACCACGGCAGCTGACAGGCTCTGCCGCCACCTCATGCTGCCGCCAGCCGCGAGTCACTCACCTGATTTACCGCCCTGATCGCTCCGCTTGTCCTCATCATTTTTTAAAAGCTCCTGAAGTGTCATTTCCTGTGCTATGCTTGACTTGAATCTGAGGAAATGAAGCCTGAGAGAGGTGAATTATTACCCACGGTGACTTTTAGACTAATTGAGACCATTACGCTATGCAACACAGCAAAGAGAGAGTGCCGACTCTGGTGGTGAACACAGTCGCCCCAGTGCGCCCCCCCACCCCTACAGAACGGTGCCCTAATTTGTC
Source organism: Coreoperca whiteheadi (assembly GCA_011952105.1). NCBI lineage: Eukaryota > Metazoa > Chordata > Actinopteri > Centrarchiformes > Sinipercidae > Coreoperca > Coreoperca whiteheadi. The sequence goes on along the minus strand of CM022493.1, from coordinate 7,581,560 downwards.
AGTTAACCTTAAATGTCAAGGTGAAACTGGTGAAATGCAAAGCTTGAATGTAAATTAGTGCCGTGAAAAAAACATGCTCTCGTGACCCCAATCTGTACAGTTCATGGTCCATGTTTGGATTTGCTTTTTAAATGGGTTATCTTTAATTATCAATGACCCCAAGGCTGAATTGCTTGGTTAGTTCATTCTGTTACCTTTCCACCACGCAAGGATAGTTGACTAATCAAATGTCATAGTTCACTCACAACCACAGTGACCTGCATCATTCTAGTTTACTGTAGGAGGGGCCTGAACAGGGGGCACTGCATTACCATGATATATTGTGGCATATATACTGCACAGCCTCTGAAATGAGATCCATGTACTCTTGCCAGTGGATAATACATGCAAGGCTGTAAAGAAGATTTCATCCCTGAGTGTGAGTAAAAAAGGAGAGAACAGAATGAAGCAGAGAGCAAAATGGAACCCAAATCCCTTGAGAATAATATGGAGATCTGCCTAACATAAGATCCTTGTGGTAATGCAATTTAAGTTGGAAGGAAAAAATGTCAGGGTAATCTCATCAGTCCGTCAAAGAGAGGGATGTCAGACGTAGCCTGTGGCGAGCCTCCAGCAGGGCCGCTTCTATCCTCTGCTCTGTCTCCTCTCTCCCCTGCCTTTCTTCCTTTCTTTCCATCTCAGAGCCGTGCCATCACTCCATTGTGCCACCATCCCTTGTCAATACTTGTAGCCATGCAGACCTCGCAACATAACCCAAATCCTAGGGATAAAAACTGAAACGACATCAGAAACAAAAGGGCATGTAAACAAAAATTTGCATGAGAAAAATAGCCTTGCCGTGTCAAAAACTGACAGATTACGCCTCAAGTACCATATGCAGAATGTTGTGGGGTCAATACAGTATGAATATTATGTAGTCTGCATTGGAAGGCTGAAATGACATGCAAGAAAAATACCCTGTCTGTCGGATGTTGCTTCAAGGCCCAGCCATATGGAGATAGGATCTGTAAATCGCTGGCCCCTGTAGGCCCCTGGGAATAGAGGAAGGGGCAATGACATCCCTAAAGTGGACTAGAGGTAGTGGGTGGGTGTGGGGCGCCCTCAGACAGTAGGAGGCATCTTTTTCTTTGGAAGCCTTGGGCAGCGCTCGCTCGAAGGTCACCAGCCTGTTGGGGAGAGCAACTCACCAGGGACAAAACCACAGCAGGAGTTCGGTGGAGCGACAACATGATGTGGGAATCATTCTTACTTAAACTAATGGTTGATGGAGGGTGAATACGGCGAGAAGGCTGCCAGAAGTGCTGCAGCCTGTGATGTTTGGGGAAAATAACAGGCTCTGCTGTTATTTTTACCAAATTTAGAATCTCTGGCTGTTGCTGGGCTATGCTGACTCTAGGCTTATTGGAAAAAGGTGGCAATCCATAATTGCTGTCAACGTTCTCAGATGTGATGCCGGAGGACACTGGAGGGTGTGGAAAAGTGGCTGTGCAGCATATCAGAGAGGGAGATAAGGCCAGATTGTGGTGTATTGATTATAGATAGACATCTACTCTCCAACACAAGCTGCTGGTCTGCTCTCAAGCGCCGGAGAAGACCTGATAGGTTTGGATGTGCATGTCTCCTGATGATCAGATCTGTTATTAGAATGTCTGGATGGAGCAGTTATAGTATTTTTGTACACTGAGGCTTAGATTCATTTATAGTCTGCACAGGGAGTGCTTAGTGTGTCACCAAAATGAACAAATCAGAACGCCATGCTGTTTACTCACTGTGTGCAATGATTGCAGAGTGTGCCTAATAGTGCTGTCTAAAAAATAAAACATATTGTCATCTGTCGTAGTCTTTAAGTGCACAAATCACATGTAAAGCACATTACTCAGCTCACATGCAATATGTGGAAGGGAACAAAAGTCGAAATTAACACCTTGTTCACTAGTACGACGCACGCAAATGATCATATCACCACACCCAAGTCTTTTGAAAAGTGTTAGAAAGGCTTTGCAAAAAATAGGATGATTTGATAGTTTCGAATGTCTGTTATCTATGTGTCAAGATGCAGGCCTCATTGCCACAATGTCAGGTGTGCCTCCGAATGCACAATTAATTAAGTGCTTCAGAACAGAGTTCCAGCCTCGGAAGATTAGTCCTATAAATAAAGCATGCAACTTGTTTGAAAAGATCTAGCAACAGACACAGATGTGCAATTTGTGCTTGCAACTTGTGAATGAGGTAGGACCGTATAAACAGAACAAAAAGTCTTTTCATCCCGAAACAATGAAACATTGTACAGGACACTGAACCTTTGTCTACCACTTCTACAAATTAAACTGATCGTATAACTGCTAACCTCTGCCTGCCCTGTACTTTCATGCCCTCTTTGTTACAGTAGCTGTACGTGATATGTGTATTTTTGACTTCTTTATAATGATTGTTTTTTACTTTTATATTGTGCCCATTGATGTGCTGCTCTATGGTGAATAAAAATGTATTGAACGGAATTGACTTGTGGATTCGCTTGCTGCTCTTAGAGGTCTCCATTAGCAGCCATTACACTAAACAGTCTTCTGTGTGTCTCTGAAACGCTGCCAAAGGCGTGTGGTAAAGTGCATCAGTCAACAGTCATATAAAAAAAAATAAAAGATACTTCTTTGTTTTTAGCTGCTAGCCTTGGCATGACCTTGTCTTTCTCTTTGGTGCATTCCTAAATACTGTAGCTTTCTTCGGGGACACTTCAGTGTCAATGAGTTCAGAAAATATGAATCACTTTTGCGTGAAGACACATTGAGTGTTTTCATAGTTCGGTATACGTACAACAGGTAGGTATTTATGGGAGCCAGAGTAGACTGATCACAAAAAGGGTTAAATAAAAATATAACACAAATTCTGGGGAAAAAATACAAGCCAGCGGTCGGCAACATAAACCCTCCAGTTTATCAGTTTGTGTTAGTAGCACCACGTATGCATCTGAATGATGACCGTTGACTGGCCAGCAGCAAAATCGCTAGCAGGCCAGGGAAGGACTTCGCTGGTTGGACCTAACAGAAATCAGTGACTTTGCTGTATAGCGTCCGTGGTGGAATTTGGAGAATGTCCTCGACAACATTGGTTATTCACCCCAAAACAGTGACAAAGCCCTCTAGTGGCTGTAGGATTTATGACGAGAGCTGAGTAGGAAAAAAGGTGACGTTATTTTAGAGCCACAAAGTCTGTATAGGTCGGTTTGGATCAGCAAAACGCCGGACTTTAACGCGCGAGGCCGCTTTTCGTGTTCCTGTTTCCCACCGACACAGTTTTTTTGTACGCATGAGCGCGATCGTCCCCTATCCTCAAACATATGTTTATTATTGTAACCATGACCACGAAGCTCCCCTAGAGAAAATAGAAACCGTTGGTTAGGGACTCTCTTCCACTTTCCCTCTGGTTTCTTCCTTGCATCCCTCCTTACTACTACGCGTACACACACTGTACTGCACGTGCACACAAGCTTGTACAGCAACACACACACACACACACACACACACACACACACACACACACACACAAACACTCACACACAATGCTGCACATTGAAACAAGAACAGAGAGGGCATTTTTCTCTCTATGGGTGAGAAATGGAGAGGACACTGTGGTTTTGTTGTTCTGTTGCCCTGTTTTTTTTCCCTCCTCATTTATTCAAAGCTGTAAGGCAAGCAGTCTGGTGCCATCAATCTCAATCGGTCTGCACTTCCTGCGCTGCTCTGATTGGATGTAATGATCTCCGGATGTCACTCCACACACTGATATGTTTCTCTCTGTGACCCATCTGCTTCCCTATTCTGCCATGAGCAGCCGAGTGTTTACCATGGACACACAGGCGGAGTCCTCCCACGCTGCATTCACTCCACACTACCTCCCAATCCTGTGTTATCATCATCCCTCTTCTCCATCTCTTCTGTGTGCTTTTTGTGGTTTTTGGGACATATGGATAACACTTACACATGTGGAAAAAAAGCTCCCCCCCCTCCCCCCTAATTTTTTTATCAGAGGGTATGTTTGTGAAAACGGCTAATTATAAACTCTTTTTGTGAACTACTGATGAAAGCAGTTACCTGCTGACCTTTACAGCAAATAACAAAAAAAGATTTGGCCCCGCCGGCCTGTATTGTGTGTGAACAATAGACTAATTTTGCCAGTCGAGAACATTCTGTAGATCTCTGGTAATTATTTTACAATTTTCAGGGTTTTCGGTAACTTTAATTAATGAGAATTCCCCTTTTCTGTTTCAGTGTATTGGAAAGATGTTAGATGAGCAAACCCAGCGTTCTAATTCACATTCCCATTATTCCTGATACCGTATAGCTGTGTAATTATGGGCAATTTTCTTTGACCACTGCAGCGGAGCCCTCACATTACTCAGATCTTATTATTTTCCAAGTTGACTGCGAAAAATGCTCAGCCGTCTGTTGTCTGCCAACCAAAGCAGACCCTGTGTAAGTCTGTCTAAGTGGCTTTTGGTGAGGATCAGATAGCAGTCATGTTTCTGAGATTAGGAGGGGAGAAATGGCACAGTTAGGAGGCCAAATCTGTGTAAACCAAATCCCCAGGAACACACATTAGCACTGCGAAAACAGCGCGGGCGAGACCCAGCACGGAGAACGGCAAGGCATTAGTGGAACAACAGCATGAGGATCACGATAAGGACGACACTAAGTCAGATGATACCAATCTGTTTTGTCTGACTTTCTACTTGACATGGAGGAGTGGACACTGGGCTGTATCACTGACATAGAGAGACCTTCACCTTAGACACCTGAGGCAGTGATTAGATAGGAGGCTTTTATTGTCCAGCTTAAACGCAAAATGCAGCTGTAGGCATCACTAGTAACGGGAACATGTGAGCCCATATTTATCAAGCGACTTAGACGCCCTTGTTTCTAGAAATGGTGCTGAGTTATAGGAGTAAAAACAGTCAGCCTAGAGTATAACTTGAGAGTGTGACGTTGGCTACACCTGATTTCAGCAAGGAGCCTCCTGGGAGAGTGTGAGGTCGCAGTTTCACAACATTCAGCTGCAAAGAAAAATGTATGAGAATGTATTGCAACATGGATACATGGACACTTCCAAATGCAGAAACCACTACCACTTTTTTATGTGTGGGCTTCATGTGTGTCACCAAATACCCTAGATGACTGAGTTAACTGGGTTATATATGCAAAAATATGATGCCAATGTGAATAAATAACTTAAATTATACAGCGATATTTAAAGATATATGCGAGTCACACAGTAGGCTTCAAGCCTCCCATTTGGCTTAAAAGAAAAATGTATACACAAGGTTTGTGAAACTATCCTAGTCGGCCCTGTCCAATCACATCGCTTTACAATGGCCATAATAGCAAGCATTGTTTTCCCATGACTTCCCACTGAGCGTTGGGGAAATGAATCTGAGCGATTTTAAATTTTAGCTGCGATCAAACTTTGTTTCGCCAACAATGTTTGGTTGACAGATCGAAATCACCGGCGTCACAAAGCTGCATTTTGCCCGTAGCCAAAAACTGTATGGTTGCAAGGGCCTTTTGATTTCTGCAGAAACACTGTGTGTCAGTTACAGAAATGATTTCATTTTTGTCAAAATGGCTTCTTTTCTTTTTTTTGAATAACCTAATTTTCAGTGAGCGTTCCCAAAACATCGCTTCTCCCACGGAATGTGCCCACATTTCTCAGCGTGACAGCACTCTCGTGGCAACGCCTAACAGGAGGTATGGGCACCTCCCGAGAGCTCTCAAATATTGGCAGAAATATGGCTCCTTTCTGGGTTTGACAAACTCGATGAAGTGCTTTTACCCCTGAGCCTACAATTAGAACCAAATGAGCGTCACTGAGAATTGTTGCCCAGTTAGGACGGATTTTCTACTCTGAGATGCTCGATGAAGACGGAACCTGAAAGGACGCGTGATGCATTACGTCACTCGTGCAACAAAATACGTTTAATTACCGAGGTAGCTTAGTGCGCCACAGGAGATAATATTCAAATTATAAATGCACTAGTGAAAGCCTGTGAAAGTTTCTCTGCTTGCTTTCGCAGAAAAGTACGAGAAGCCCTGTTTGAAAGTGAGGACGGTGCTCCGTGACGTCCTGCTTGGGAGAAGAGAGCGCAGAAGGTTTCATCAGCTGGCCCAGGAGATCCGCCTAGATAGCGCTCTCATTTCAATGGTTATTTTTACATCGCTGTAGCAGGGTTACACTACGTTTGAAATAGGATCATTATAAACATTATCCACATGCTGTAGTTTGGAGGAGATGTGCTTGTCATGGCCAGAACATTAATAATGCAAGGAAAAGGGTGCAGTTGCGTTGAAAGAAAAGCAGCCTCTGTGTTCCCGGCTGTAAGTTGAGTTGCTCAAGGTGCAGTGGTTAAACAAAACAAAGGCTTTTGGGGTATCTTTCGAGCTCGCTACCCCACCGGCACCATGGCTGTTTAAGAGTGTGTGCATGTTTGTGTGCGTGGTCCGGTGGGGTGGGGTGTCTTCTGATGATCAAAGCACGGAGAAGTCTGCGCTCAGCAGGTAGGGAATGTGTGTTTGGTGAGCTTTAAGGAAGCGCGATCCGCTTTATGTGCAAACCGTGAAAATGTAGAATAGAATACCATTCCACCGTATGGACGTCACTGCGAGGGAATTCTTAACTGAAGGAGTGAACAAAAAAAAAAAAAGGACAAAATACAGAAATACAGAGAAAATGCAAGAAAGAAAAAATAAAAAACACACAAACCAAAGCAAACAACCCAGAGGCATCTATCTGAAGTACATTCCTTTTGATGGTTTTATTCATATGAACAAACATTGTCCTGTGTGTATGAATAAAAAACAGTGTTTCAGGGTATCTATTCAAAGGCTTTGGTCCCCGGACACTCCTCCCTTGTGACGTCGTGGCTTGACAGTGGACATGGGCAAAGCACAATGGATGACATAGAGAGAATACGTTAGTGCCAACAAAGGACAGGGGCTGACATGACCGTCGTGTGTCACGCAGGCAAGGGAGCTGACATGCAACCATGACTGTTTCATAATTCATCTGATCTCACCCGAGAAATAAAACAGCAGTCCCTGTCACGAGCATTTAGTCCAGGCACGCCGTGAGCGAAGATGTCAACAATCTGTCGGCGACCATGTGCCGCTCAACTTGTCATGGCTCCCGCCAAACACCTTTCACAGCTAGGCGGCAGAGAACAAAGGAGGTGGGGAGCGAGGCGGGGCAGAGAGAAGAAGAACCTGACGTGAAGAGTCCTGTGCGACGGCGGCGTGAACATGCCGCAAAGCGATGCACACTGTGTGGCTTTTAAACCCACGCTTTGACAGTTACAACTTCAGATGGGTTTTACCCTTACCCTTTAGATTCACCCCATTTCCCTCAGGTATCAGCTTTGGTCACTTCTCCACTCACAAGTGAAATATGAACTGTCTCCTAAAGAGCACTGAGCACTCTGTCCACAGAAAGATGGACTCAGCAGCGTTAGATAATTTGCCTCTCTGGTCCCTTTGCTATCCTTTGGCATAAAGGGATCACAGACCGGCTGGGTTGGTAAACATTTGCCTGCTGTGGGCAGTTTACCGACATCACGTCACATGATTTGCGGGCATTAAAGCTCATGTTTGTTGACGCCATTTGCTGCAAAGTCGCCCAGTGCAACTGTGGCTCTGTAATTATTTTGATGAGGTACCAGAAGAGCTGTTTGCTTTACTCACACTTTATTATGGCAGCTTCACAAACGCCCTAATCATTAGCTTATTTCTGATCACTATACAATAAATTGAGATGTAAAAAATGTAATCATGAATCGTCACTGTTCTTGGCAAAGAAGAAGAACAACAAATACAATTAGGGTTGCTTTGTATAGCAGGATTTACTGATTTCCCAATTTGGGCTGCAGTGGTAGCAACCTCGAGCTTACAGAATTGATTGAGGGAGAAATGTGTGCTGCTACTGTTACTCTCTTCCTGTTACAGCAAAATTGATATGGAAATGTATTTGTATGTAGATGGTAAGGATATAAATATAAAATCTCTATCCTTACCATCTACATACAGTATAAAATCGATCTAAATGTAATTGATGGGAGAAGATTGCAAACGATCAAAGCTGAAATACAAAACTGGCCTTTAAGGTGACAGCGTGGCAGCATATTATGTTGCTACATGTTGCTAAGTTTACACAATACCGACTTGAGGTAAACCGATTCAAATCCATATCATTGCAAACTCAGACTATTTGCCCGCTGAGAATATTTCGTATACACTACGTGGCCAAAAGTATGTGGGCATTCGAACGTCGCACTCATATGCGATTCTTAAACATGGAATGAGAAGAATCTTTTCGGCCACTGATGTTGGACAATAAGGCCCGGCTTACAGTCTGCCTTCCACTTCACCCCAGAGGTGTAGGACGGGGCTGAGGTCTGGTTCTTCGCACACCGAACTGGGAAAAACCATTTCTTTATGGAGCTGGCTTCCTGCACGGAGGCATTGTCGTGTTGATACAGGAAAGGGTCAAACACAGACTGCTGCCACGAAGTTAGAAGCACACTATTGTCTAAAATATCATTATATACTGTAGTATTTAGTTTTTCCTGAATTGGAACTAAGGGGCCCAAACAATTAAAAACACCCCCAGACCAAATATCACGAAAGTACGTGGCCAGGGGTCCCATCACACTTGTGCTCATATGTACAATCCCCACAGAGCAGCCTTCCTCCTGCAACGTCAAGCACAGTTTTACTTTCTTGTAAGCGATTTGTGGCCTAGCAGAGGCCTGGCCTCTAACAGGTAGAGGAATTCACTATGGAATGGCCATGTGAGGTAAGAATGCAATTCAGGCCACATTTTACAGCTCAGTGTTGTATTTCCACACTGCTATATAGCGTTCTGTAACTCAATGGTCACCGAGAGCAAGTGTTAACAAATGGGCTGCTTTGCTCAATATGCAATTAACCTATATATCGCTGGATGGAAGTTTTTAGTCCACCAACGAGAGTTTTGACAGAGTGAATATCTAAAAATGGAAGTATACTGTGCAGAAATCAATCCCCTTTCTCTCCATTGATTCCATTAAAAGCCTTTTTGGAGATTGATTACACTGAAAGCCTCCCTCCGCTTTGGATTACAGTTGCACAGTTCCAATCTCATTTTTTACAGTCCAAAGATATGGGCATTTATTCTATTACGCTGCAAGGTGCAAAGCCTGGAGCCTGAACATCAGAGACCACCCTTTTCTAAGAATAATACTTGGTACAGATAGTAGAACATCCGTTTGAGTATTGGGTATTGCCCTGCTTTCTCAGATAAGCGTTATCACTCTTGTCATTCCCTTTCAAGATCAGTTTCCTCCCATCAAGATCAAAATGCATGTTTCATGAAATCTGAAAAACAACTCTGCAAAGTGAAGTGATTCAACCTGTTTTCAACCCCCTGTTGTGCTGCTTTTTACAAGCACTGATGATAATACACACAATTATTTCAGTGCAGTGGGCGCCGTGTGAACTTGAATTGCTTTATGGTAAAAAACTGAGTCTAAGTGCAGTGTGCAGTAGCTCAGAGGTCTAAAAATCCCAAGGAAAACAAAATAAATTGCATATAGATTTCTTTGTATGCTGTAGCTCTCAATACCGCAGCCTTATCTCTGTAATGGAATATTTATCAGTAAAGAGTACAGCAAAAACAATGTTGCCCACGGCAACCGAATGCATAAAACATTTTGTTATTTTCTGGTGTTTGTATATTGACCAGATAAATGATCAAGAATATTAAGGCGTGTGTGGGGGAATCCTTACTCAGCGCCCTGTGGAGGTAGCCATGTTGAGGGTAAACCCGGGGACAGCGCCCGCTGCATGATTCATTTATCTGTCACATATTTCTGCTGAGCATACCACTATCTGCTTTGTGGAATGTTTATGAATATATCCACAAATGATATGAAAGCAATAACACTTCACAAGATCGGGGTTATTTCACTGAAAAATCGATCAGATGTGTCCCTTGAAATTGCATTTCTCTCACTCCCAAGTTGTTTAATATTGCACGCATTTCAAGGGTGCAGCTCGGTGTATAGGGAGAAAGACAGTTGGGTTTTGCATATGGCTGTATATGACCTTTCCTGGGTCCACTGCGTTGCTTAGTGCAGTATTTTGGCAGACTTACTGTAGGTGTTGTTGCTGAATAGATAAGCGCTCATCCTGTAACCTGTCCCTGTGAGGTCTGGCTTCTCAGCACCACGCTTGCATTTTAAAAGGTTACTTTAGGATGCCAACTTGAGCCTCCACACTGCCCAAGGCTACTCCCCCCGTCTCGCCAACCCCTCCGCATGGCCCTCCTCCTCTGGCACCCACCAATAGGGTGGTTGATCAGGAGAATGACGGGGGACGGCGACGGGGATGGGCACGGAGTTCATGAGTTTTCGCCTGGACTGCCAAGTTGAGCCAGAGGACGGAAAAATCAAAAAGGGGCCTACAGTCACTGGACGTCTGCCCAAGCAAATTGATGACTCTAGTATGGCCTTAAAACATCTTTTCCATTTACTGTAAGTGTCAAATGTCTTATGATTATTCTATGTGTGTTTGTGCCTTTGAATTCATTTATTTCATGGACAAATGCTCCCTCAAGGATAGAAAAATGAGAAAAATCCTTCACAGTGAGGACATTTTGCCTTTGTGCACTTCTACAAGAGGTTCTGATTTAGTCCCTGAATTTGGCGTGAAGGTAGGAATTCGGAATGTAACCTGACATTCAGCTTATAGTTTCGTGTGACACCCTGTAGTGCTTTCTAATGTCACTAGATTTTGAGCCACATTTTCATCAAATAAATGACTATGACTCAAAAATATAAACAAAAAGAAAAGTTAAAAAAAACAAAAAAAACATGTACAAACAGCCACGTTTTTAAATCCTGTCACAATTTTAAAGACTCAAACACTACATTTAACATAGTACTGGCTGTAGTTTTTCATCACGATGTGGATGTACACAGTGTTGTCTTTGTTACCTACGAGGCAAGGCTGTCTTTTTTCCTTGCAGTCCTTGTGTCACTTGTGTTCTTGCTTTTCAATTCCTTAATTGGAATTTCGGCCACAGAGCAGACTGAAAACTTGACAGTGTGTCTGCATTTTCAGTTTTGCCTGAACAACACTTTGTAGATTTTGTCACTAACTACATCTACAAAGTGCTGAGTTCAGCTGGACTCAGTGAAGGTGTGATTGCTCTCTAGAGTTCAAAGGATGCACCAGAAAAGAGGATTCCCATTTCTTTGAGAGCAGCTGAAATCACAAAAGCTTTTACATGCAATGCATACTGCTAATTGTTTTTAGCACACCATTTCCAGCTCCACTAGGAATGTTGTGTATATTGAAGGATTCTGCAGCACACGATTAGAAGATTCTGCAGTACACAAGGATGGGTGCCCATCCCATCCGTCTGTGTTTAGCATGTCCACAATATATGCTGAACGTTGGCCTTTTCAGATCATGACCACTATCTGTCCTCAACCTAAAAGGATGGGCTCACATTTTTTCAAGTGTGTCTTAATACAACACTCGCATGCTTACATGTAGTTTGAAAGGGTTTTTGGTTGTGGTTATTGTTCCTCCTCTCCATGGCCACTGGCCACAGAGTTGCTCCTGACGCAGTTCCAACGTAAGTGATGGGGGACGAAATCCACAGTCTTCATTCAGCCAAAGCTAATATGAGGCTTCAGCAGTCTGAGTTATAGTCAAATCCAGCTGGTATTTCCCAAACTTCCAGTCTTTCTAAGGCAAAATTCCATCTTTGTGCTTTCTCGGACAGTGTTTGCTTGCCGAGCCATGGCAGAGGGATACTCTTGAGCTAAACTCAAGAATGCCTCTTTACAAACAACAAGGACTGGGGAATTTGTCCCCCATCACTTACACGCATACATTTTGCTTTAAGAAGGGGTCTCAGCATCCAATAGACAGGAAGAACAATTCCAGCAACCAGTATCGCTTTCAATGTACATAATGGGCATGTGTCCTTTTATCTACAGTTTAGTTTCTTTGATCTGTCCCTATCCTTAACCAATATATTGTATAATTATATACAAATAGTACAAATAATTAATGTGAATCTAAAATAAAAATGCTTGTCATTTATTGTGTCTAACAATAAGACAATTTTGTGTCACAAATGTATGGTATGATAGAGTTTATCGTCAGTCTAGTTTTTACAGGGTTACAGTAAGACTTGAGTTCAGCACAGAACAAAACTGAGGTTACGCTTATGTCTCGGTCGTCCTTAAAGGAAAACCATTTTTACACATAAAAGTTGAGTTTACTAGTCATGGGAAGTACTACTCAACCTGTGAAAGCAGTTGTACAATGTCTTCTGTGACTCTGAAGAAAATAAGCAGCGACGGAAATCATCCCATCATCAGCGGTTATTTCCTTGAAAGCCTGCTTTACAAACCGGGGGCATTAAATTTGACAGACGTGGCTATTTCCCAGGCAGAGCAGGTCTAACAAAAAGATGCCATTGGTTGCATTGTGGGAAATGTAGGAGCCAGCATTAAAAATGTTTAGCTTGACTAAATGTCAGGATATCTCTGCCTCTGCTGCTTCCATTTTGACCATTCATTTGCATTCAGTGCAATACTAAATGGCTGGTGTATGCCTTCAAGAGTCATGTTGGTTAGGGTTTTGGGTTTATGTGATCTCTAATTCTAACCTCAACATGTTAAATTTAGAATTGTTTAAGATTAGACATGAGGTTAGGGGATGCATGTCTTACAATATGTGGTAAGTGGGTTTTCACCCACAAAGGAAACAGGAACGCACGAATGCAAACCCACTCACACATGTGGACTTACACATGCACACCTACCCCACAGAGCTATGACTAAGCCTGCTAGATTACCCCATCCCTGTTGGCACCGCGCTGCTATTGGGGACATCGGGCTGTGTGTCCTGTGTGGTTGGCTGGCCAGTGTGCTGTTTGTCCTGCGGACCTCAAGTCACAGGGCTTAGCTGCTGCTGCCACTGACCACGGCCATCTGAACTCCTTTCCCATTCTGACCCCAGGCAACACACAGTCTGCTGCTTCATTAGGTCACTCCACCACCTCTAGCTAGGGGGGGATTTTAAGGCAGGTCCAGTCTGGATTACCATATGGCTCCTCTTGGTTACGCTGTCATGAAATATGAATCCAACACAAAGACTACTGCTCCTAACGCGCTCAGAAGTGTCACATGTCCAGTTCGACACTGCGAGAACTCTCGGGGCATCGATGTTGCAACGATTTCATCACGCTTGAAAGTCGAGAGTTTTTGCATTGTGAGTTGTTTGGTTCGTGGTCGAGTCCACATTGTTTACCTTCGCTCAGTGTCAATCCACATTCTTTCCACCTACTTAAGTGCACAAAACGATGTTGCTAGACACAAATGTAAAGGCTCTGCTGGAGAAATCATCATCTTGTGGATGGAGTACTTGAAGAAAAGAAAAATCGATTCTTCTGCACCCTAACTCGCTTGTCTCTTTCTCCACCCACACCTTCAATTAGTGCAAATGAAATCCTCCCTTTGTGAAAAAGTGCTCTGCAAAACTGCAATAGCGGTTTTACATAACATGCAGCAAAAAACACGACTTTTAAACAGCAGAGGCACAGCCTGTGTGTCAGGTAACAAAGCTGTAAGGGTTGGTTTTATTCCTTTAGGCCCAGAGGTGACTAAAGTGACAGAGGCCAGATGGTGGAGTCTGCATGCCTGGGAGGGGAACACAGACTGACAAGACAGCCAAGCGTCTTCAATGATGAAGTGTGAACAGTGGCTGAAATAAAAATCCTCTATACAGCACTCATCTCGCTCTCAAACCATGCTGCTTTCTCCTTGGCTCAAATATTAGAAACGACAGAATTTTCCTGAACAACATGTCGGATTGGTTTCTTTCGCACACGTTCTATATGCATTTCACTTGCCAGCCCTGGTATGGCAGCACTGCCACAGAAGAGATTTTTTTATTGTGTCACATATTTTCAGCATTTTTCAGGTCACTGCACTAGTATATAACAATGGAATGAAAACATAAAGTAATATTTGAAGAATCACTGGAAACAAGCTGAATTGCCTCACCCATCTGGCAGTGTATTTCACCCAACTGGCAGCATTTGTCTGCACGATGGAGAACTGGAGCTGGTTCTGATTCACGTTGATAAACCTCCTCAGTCCCATTTGCCACTTCTGACAGGTGTTGGCCCGACGTTTGAAAAACAATATCTGAAACTCCCGGCCTAAGCTGTGGGACAACCTTTGGGGTGTTGAATGTCACCATCTGTTGAGGACCTGCTTTGTTGAAGTCATTAGAGCACGTGGAGGGGGAGCACAGCTCCAGCTCCCACCCATGAGGGCCACGGTTTATTGCACAGAAACTCACGTGGGCCCTGATCTGATTTCAGAAGCTCAGGTGGCGATCGTTGGGAGCATACGGGTTGACATTATCCACTTCTAATTGTTGTGCACACAATACATTTCGTTCCCTCAAATGTTGAGATGATGTATTGGCCCAACCAAAATTTACATACAAGGCACTATAAGCTAGAGTCCATAAAGCAATGTATTGCCTTTGAATAAATTCGGTAAGCTATGCAGTCCAAACTAGTCTAATGTTTTCTGAACACTGTAAAGCTACTGTACCTTTGATCCTATCTAATACTTCCTGCACAGATGTTTCACATGTATTATTTGAGACTCAGCCTTTTTTTGAGAATTTATAGTATGCTAACTAAGCTTAAAGCTGCATTAACTGATTATTAAGTCTTCTTATTTTGAAGAGAAATAAGATGGTAGCAAACAATTGTTTACTACTGTTTGGGGTTGTGCTTCTGGCTACTTGATGAATACTGACCCTCATTTTAGCTCTGGTTTGGTCTCCACCAGCTGCTGACAAAAATATAATAAAATTAGATAATAAATAAAATCTTTAGCTGCTACATGTTTGACTTTTCTCACAAGCTTGTTTCTAACTTGGTCTGCCATTTGGTGCTATGCAGCTGGCGTGCAGTGAGTTTATCTCAGTTGCCGAAAATAGCCGCCCGCTGCTGATGAAAAGGAGCTTGATGAGACTGAACCTAAGAGTAATTTTTGCTGTAAAACAAAAACAATGAGCTAAAACAGGCAGTAAAGCTGCAAAGTCTAGTGAGAAGCCTATGTAGGTCCATGGCTATGAGAGCCCTTTCATATTACAGGTAGTGTTGTAATTTATTATTATTCTACATATATAGATACGTAGGCTTTGGAATACACAGCTGAGTTCAATGAAGCTCCCTTCAGCAATAAGAGCATAGCTGTGTTCAGTCACCAGGTGTAATTACATTGTCTTCTGTTTTGCAAATATGCAGTAAGCGTATACAGTATATTGAACACCCACCCTTTAAAGATGGTTGCAGATGACTAAGGTCCAGTGCTTTGAGATACTGCACAATTAGTTCCGGCAGTTTTCCATGGTAAACAGTTTGATTAAGTTTTCTGGCGTTGATGTACACACTGCTGGGCGCTCCATCTTTCATCCCCGCCTCAGGTTCCTGTCACACATCAGCCAGAAAGGAGACTGAGGTGCACCGATTCACCATAGCCAAACTTATCTCCGAGCAGATAATTCTGCCGAGAGGAAGGTATTATGTTTCTCAAAACCAACTCACAGCCATAGAATCCTGGTTGATGCGCTTCTCAGGTGGCCATCATATTGCCTGAATGGATTTCAAGCAGTGATGTGGAACGATTCCTTTGAGAAAGGTACCTATTCAAATGAAGATAAAGTCATTAAACTGCAGCAGCTGTCCTTGGATCTTTGCTTTTTCCTCGATTGCCTGTGTTGAAAATGTGCGCTGCATATGTTTCAAGGATAAGATACTCATGAGAATGTTGTTCATTCTCAGTGCACTAGTTTTGAGAGGAGTTTTTCTCTATTACTGCTTGAGGACTGTCAGTTTTCAGTTTTCCACTTCCTGCCATTGTCCGTCGGTATAAATCTTTTTTTTCAGGCGGATTTTCATACACTTTGAGTATGGGAATTTTAAAGACATTTCGCACACACACACACATTCATCCCCGTGCACACACTAACATACATTTGCAAAACTCATTTCTAGAGCCACCCTGCATTTCAGAACTTATCCAGCCTCCCATTGAGTGGATGTATTTACACCCACCTTGTCTCGTCTCGGGGATGTCTGCCTGCTGGCCTGGCATTCTAGCGATTTGTTACCACCTGGCACATTTCCCGTCTTCTCTGGAAAAAAAACAACTCATACCTGGCTGTGTCTGCTCCATCTCCCCATGCAGAGTGGGGGTATTGCTGTCCCACAGGCTTACAACATGCTAGCTTCTGAAGGTGTAGCATGCTCAGTTGGCACGGAGGGGAAAGAGCACCAAAATCTTTCACACAGTAACAGATTTTATTTTAGTAAACCTTCATACATAGTCAATGCAGTTGCAAAGAAAATTAATACCCTACACATAAAACAATTAGGTTTATATGTGTTTGAGATCATACATTTGGACATATTATCTTCAATTTTGTTGTATAGAAAAGGTCACAATGGAGATTTTCTTTGGGTTTTGAATGTGTGTAACTAGAAAATGTCTTCCTATGCACAGCGTTGTTTTGTAATCCCATGTGGAATGGGCCACATGTTTGGCGTGACATGAAAATTAAAATAAACTAACACCGTTTGACGGTCCCGAACATGGATCCTGGCACACGCATATTGTGCTTTTTACTCAGCCTGTGAAGTTTATTCCATTTCCATTGCGCAGTTTGAAGTATGAATGTGTTTTCACCTTACTACTTGTTATCTTCGTTGCAGATGTAAAACCCTACCCCAAAGGGACTCAACAGGTTACCGGAGTCATTGAGTCTGAACTTCTACAGGTAGTTTTTTTTTTTTAAAGCGCTAAAAAAAACGCTGAAGGGAACAAAAGCAAGGCGTTGCACTGGTTGGGGCCATGTTGCCGTGTTGCTACAGAGTAACAGTGAGAAGATGAAATACTGTACAAACCAGCAAATCCAGTTTAAAGGTTTTTCAAGACAGCAATAGGTTAGCTTACTGCTTTGAGGGATTGTGCAACATGTTTTTCCTCCTTTGTCTTAAAACAATACTACAATCTACATGCTATAAGACACGCTATATGCCCCGATCCACTTAGATTTGGTCTGAGGCTTTTTTCTCAGTTCAAACGAAAGGAAAGCATAATGCTACAGCATAAAATGACATGTTAGACAATAGTTTGGGGAAGACTTTTTTCTGTTTCAGCATGTCAATGCCCCCATGAATAGTGCTGGCAATGAAAGAACAAACAAATCTTTTAACGATTCTATTTCTAGTTCAGTATGTGCTGGGTCTTCACTGATCCATACACCACAGCCACACACTCTGAGTCCAAAGCTAACAAAAGCTCTCACTTTCTCCCGCCTACTCAGCTTTCATATTTTACCACACAGTGACTGAGTGGGTCCCCGTTTAGTTTGTCTTAGTGTCACACTATTCCACAGGTAGTGGTTATGTACAAAGAAACACTGCAATATGCCAGTAATGGAAGAGAAGAATAAGACGGCAAGATAGTAAACATGGATGTGAAAAATGCAGGATTTTCAGCCCCCCCCGCGTTGAAGTAAAGTCATGTTATACGTCTTTCTTTTATTTTATTTTGAACCTAATTTCGCCCAGTTTTAACCTTGACATCTAGACATCTTTTGATGTGCAAATCGCCAAATCAATCCTTATATAACGTCACATCAACAATCAGCAAGAACATATCACAGTTCAGGTTCACCTGTTGAGACTTTTATTTGAGCACTGAGCTTTAAAGTCAATATGACTCAGCCTGCGTCTCCAATCTTAGCACACCAAGTGATCCAAACTAAGTGGTCATACAAGTTCTTTTAAAAGCTTGGATGTGGTATTTCCACAGTAAATAGTGCTTCTCAGCCATTCTTAGTTGAACCTGTTAATTGATTGAGTTTTTTTTTTTTTTTAAAGCCCCAGCCAGTCCTCTGGGAATAAAACACTTTAAAATCCATGCCAGATTTAGTAGAAAAAACATTTGATTTGGTTTTATATAGTTGCTTAACTCATATTAAATGCTTTCATAACAGACCCTGCATGGCACAATTATCTTAAACGAGGCATTGTCTGAGACGTGTGTTGTTATCTGCCCATGCACTTAAAATCAACTTGAGAAGAGTGAGTAGGATTTTCCAAAAAAAAACCCGATGTACTCATACAAAAATAATCCCTCTCTCCATCTCCCTCCTCTGCTCTCTGTCTGCGTCATGGATGTATAAAGAGCTGCAAGTCTGTGTGTCCGTTGGACTGAGGGCCACACACATGCAGAGCGTGCGCTTCGGCTGCATTGCGGCACCTTCCCGCAGGGTTGTGCGGAGGTTTGTGCTTTAGAACGTTTAACTGCCGTCAAACAATCACAAAAATAACGTTGAATTTTTCTGATTGACTGCTTTGTTCTCGCTAACGCCGCTCCCTCTCTTCGTTCACTCCCTTGCTTGCTTGCTCGCTCGCTGAGCCGGAGTTGCCAACTTTAAATGGTGCGCTCACAGCAGTAGTGCCGTTGACGAAAAATGTTTGCCCATGACTGACAGGAGATGTTGACCAGCCAGAAATAGATCTTCGATAATAAAAACTACGATGATATGTATGTTTTGCTTTTGTTGACGAGATGAGATGGGACTAAAATGTTAGTGGTGGGCTATCGGACATTCAAAAAATACATGATCTTTTCGCCTAGTTGTCTGTCAAAATGTAAACACAGCAAGTTCATGACAACAACACGATGGCTTGAACGCCAAAAGGGTTTGTCGGAAAAAAAGAAAAGCTCTACGGACACACTTTATTTATAATTCGGTGGTAACAGGAGTCGGAGATATGCCCTGTGGCTACAAATGAGGTGGGAAGAATACAACCAACCTGAAGAGGCCCTCGAAGGCGCACCACCCTGCTATTTATGCCATGGTAAATTAGCTAACTGTAATTTAACTAAGGATAGAAATGTGTTAAGTCAATGTGACTGGGCAGTCGACTATGTCACCTTGTGGCAACTTTGCTAGCAAGCCACATTGGCTTAGCCTGCCTGAAAGCCAGTAAAGTTAGCTGGGTTAATGTGTTAGCTAACGCCAGTTTGGTAGCTTCAAAGCTTCTGAGTGAAACATTGCAGGGCTTGACAATTACCATTGTAATTTGTCCTGGACAAGTAAACCTTTTGGCCAGACAAAATAAATACTTTATCATATATTGTCCTATCATTCAATGTGAAAGATATGGGGGAAGACCATGTGGGCTTTTCAGACCAAACAGGCAACAAGGAAAGGACCCGAATGCAGACAGCTTGATGGAGGCAGGATGATGACTTGAGTGGTGATTTATTAATAAAGACAGACGGTAACCAGGTACAGGCAGGCAGATAGGTGGGTGACTAACAGGTATAAATTGAGCCAAACAAGCAGACAGATTCAACACACCTATGATGACGAACCGACTAAGAGCAAATGAAAACCACAACTTAGATACCCTCAGGCAGGGGAGAAAATGAGACACAGGTGAACACAATGACACAGGTGGAAACAATCAGGGCAATCACAGACAGGAAGCAAAACTAGAATACGTGGGGGAAGGAGGACATTTCAGAATAAAACAGGAAATACCAATGTGTTTAAATGCGCATCACGCCTTGCTGCTGTAACGTTTATAGCCTGCAAATTCTGTTATTTATATATTTGGACAAGCAACTTGTAATTATGCTCGATCCGTTTTCCACAGCATTTTATTTGGAAGATATTTGTGTATGACTTCATAGCTCTAAGGCCAGGTTGGCTCATTAACTGACTAATTGTTTAAGGACTAGTGTGATCTGAATGGTGATGTTTAAGTACAACCTACACATCAGCCTGATCAAACTGTCTGGCATGTTTAGGAAGTAACACATACTGTGGGACTCCAATTTCCGAAACCTTTATTAGCCTAATTGAATTAGTTTAAAGAGAGAAAACTCTTTAACTAAAAGTTGACTATAATGTCATGACCGGTCGTCGACTACAACTAGACTAAATCTCTGAAGGATTAAAATGACTAAAATGTGACTAGAACTAATTTTCCTCTAAAGACTAAGACTAAATTGTCCTCTAAAGACTAAGACTAAATCTGTAATAGCTGCCAAAATTAACACTGCCAACAAATCCTTCTCATTCTGCCTTTAAGCATTCAGCCCACTGAAACATTGGATCTAATCTTAAAAACCTGAACTAGAGTGAGTCTTTATTGATTGTGAGCCCAGAGAGCAACAATGGGCGCTTTACCCTCTAATGGGATTGTGTTCTTTGTTTGAACACAAAAGTACACCTCTGACATGACTTTTTTCATTTGCAATCAAACAAACTGTGTCCGCCTGCATCATGGGAAGTTAGCCCTCTAATGTTACCGAAGCCTGAAGCGCTCCTTGATTGTTACCGTGCCGCCAAAATTAAATCTTTTCTAATTTCACCCAGCACTTGTCGAGATTGTTGTCGGTGATTTGTCAGATTGCTTTCTTTGATTGTTTTGTCTCTGAGCAGCTCAGATTGCCTTCAGTAATAATGTGTCACTTTTCATGTATCATTTTATTGAAGCTTGATGAAATGCGCTGTGAGAGACAGTAGCTGGATTACATTAAAAAGGCCGTTGGCTGTACCGAGTTCATTATTCATTTTTTCCAGCATTATAAGCCTTGTTCCAGAGAAGCTTCAGAGATTTGTATGCTTGATTGTATCCTTGATGACAAAAAAAGGAGTCTCTGGGGCTTTCAGGAGGATTATTACTCCATTTTATTCAGGCCAAAATTGTGTGTTAGGTTGAATGGGTTATCAATTAAAAATCCCCCGTCCTTTGGTTAGAGAGCGGTAGTTCACTACCTATATCATCACAGTACATCTGTTTGTCTGTTTGTCAGGATGTCTGCGTGCATTTCGTCTTGTCTTATTTTCGGTCTTAAATTGATTGCCACAAATGCAAGATGCCTGTTTAAATTGTTGTGAGAAAGTATCACAAATTCTGTTGAAGTAGGACATTGCTGCTCAGATACTGCTTGTAGAAGCTCCCTTTTTTCTTGCTTTATATGGAGCACAGGTTATAGAGGTTTCGCAGAAAAGTGTTGAAGTCTCTTCCAGGTGACTTTGAGCTAAAAATCTGTGCTGCTTTTTAAATGATCAAAATTATATTCATCTGCATGTAGGGATCACTGAAATTGGTGTTTTTTACAGTTACTAGAGACTCTGCCCAGGTGACCGTACTTCTATAAACATGTTCATTACCTGGTAAATTGAGATTTCGCTATATAAAGACAACAGCAGGATGAAATAATTTTAAGACAGGGTGGAATGAAAAATACACTTTCCAATTCTCATCCTGTGTCCCTGTGGTAATTGTTCAGTTCCCTCTCTCTATTTTAGAACGGGTTTATATCGAAGACTCATCTTGAACAGGAGGGCAGGTACACAAATGTGTCCAATCAAATGTGATTCGATTAACATAGAACACATAATAACCGCGGTTGAGGTTGTGGCTCCTAGTAGCTTGCAATGCACGACCATAGTAGGAGGTGTGTGTTTGGATATCAGCTGGCAAACACTTTGTGTACATTTCTAAAAGAATATGGCTGAGGTCTAATTCATTCTTTTCTTTTTCATCTCCTACCTCCTGATCTAACAACGCGGTGATGGAACTGTGGGTGGAGGCCAACAGTCCCCCACAGCTTCACATCTCACCTACAGCTCTATGTCGGAGTTATCCAGTCAAATTATCATAGTTATACCCCACCCACATCTTAGGCCATGATTCCAGTTTGTTAGAAGTTGCGTCTTGTCTTTTACTTTTTTCGGCCTTTGTTTCTATCAGTTCTGATAATACTGTACTCATCAAAAGTGTGCTGAGATCTGGGAGCATAGCGTAGCATAGAGCAACAACGAAGCCCGACGGGGAAATGAACGAGCCACCAAATGATCTTACTGTGAACGTATAATGAGGCCGTTGTGTAAGTGTACGTCGATGTTTAACGTATGTTGGTTGTTGTAAACGTAGATACTGTTATGCAAGAGAAATTTCAGATCAGTCTGACAATAAAGTAATATCATATCCAAACCACTTGATTAGAAGTTCAAACCAAAACAGAGCGGCACCTGGAATGTTGGTAATAAGGAAGTTAGTCCGAAAACTATGATGGATGTTTGCAATGAGCACTCTGGGCAGCTAACCCATGTTTGTTTAAAGGCTGTCTGATCATCTGACTTCTTGTGCTCCCCGTTTCTTTTTAGCGATGCCACTGTATTCCTAGATCTCAGCATTTACCTTGGCGAGTGCAGTGTTATCGTAACCGAGTAGAAATGACGGCCCGACAAAAGAATCATCTCGATGGTGTAATTAACTGGAATTCTCAGTTAAATAAACTACTGAAATACTATGACATGTACATGTTTTAGGTAATTGAAACATGTATAACAAACATCAATCATAGAAAATCTGACCGGATTGCAGTCTATATGCCAGTGTGTTGAATGGACAGGTTTTAATGATGTTTTGGGTCCAGCTGGTGAAGATTTAGTCACATGAGTGGATGTGTTTTGGGGAGCAGGGCTCTTTGAAAAATGGCCGTTAGTAAAGCACATTGTTAAAGTAAGTAACAAACTCTAAATATAATCATTATGGAGACAAAATCTGAGAAAATAGGGCTCAGGTTGAACACAACTAGATTAATCTTTTAATATTATATAAACCCTAATGTAAATTATTTTAGTTTCTTGTTTTTTTCCCCCTTTTCTTTTTAATCATGTGCATTTGAAGATATTCACTGAATTTAAGGAAAATACTCTTCTGGACAACTTATGAAACAATTCCTTGAACTCAACTTGGGATGCGTTTTTAATGGTCCCAGACTTTCAGTTTCTCTGATGTCAGCTGGAAGCGCCTCGCAAAAGAGCCTGAATTACACTTCCACTGAATTTCTTGGAGGGTCGATCTCAGTGGCATACTGTAATGTAATTCCCCCCCCCCCCCCCCCCATTCCTTTATCTACTATTTCAAAAAAAAAGCTTTTGATCTGAATCTACAAGGGGGAGCCTGTGAATGTTATCATTATGAGCATAATTTCAACTGGAATATTATTTTTCAAGGAAGCTGCACAATAAGTGAAACTGACAATTTCAAGATGAGATAGAAAACAGATGGGGACAGAGACTAAATGACTTAAGAGGGGACTGTAGTTTGTGAAGATAGTCAAGCTGTCTGCTTTAAATTATATTTTCTTGGAGTCCTTGTTCTTTTTCAGTGTCTTCATCAGCTACTGGATGGAAAATTGACTCACTTTTTTTGTTTATTTGTTTCATGTGGGTTAGTCTGTATCTAGTGATGTAAAAAGCACGAAAGCTTTTAATTACTTTTTTTTTTTACTGTGGCTAAGGGGAGGCATTGTTTTTCTGCAAAAGCAGTGCTTCAGCAAAGAAAGGTCTTATAGAACTACATGTATATGTGTTAGAATACTGTTAAGCATTTTGAAATGAGCCCCTTTATAAACACAAAGCCTCTCATTCCCAAATTAAAGCCAAAAAAAAACAACAACCCAGGAACATGTGGCAGTGAGGTATAGCTTTGTAACAAAAAGAAAAATTGTTAATTTTATTTGACCTTTATTTAACCACAGTGGTCTCTTGAGATCGAAATCTCCTTTGAGAGAGCCCTGGCCAAAATGGCAACATAATTATGTTGCCAGAACCAACACTCACAGATGGAAAAAAAAAACCCACATTAAAGCACACTTCTTAACATGGAACTACAACAAAGAACTGTTAATAAAACAAACTTTTATTCCAATTATTGACAATTCTTGTTGACCATGTCCTTTATATTAACCGATAAAATCCATTCCGTTTTTCCACAATAGATATAGCATGTGACCTCGATGCACATTCACAGTAGGAAGTCTGAGATCTGGTTCAGTGTTTGTAGTTGAGCCCAGTCCTTTGCACTAGCTGTATAACACTGCGAGGAAGTGATAACTTCAGACTGAGTGCGGCTGTACAACTTTGTTTTATGTCTCCACAGAAAGTATACTATGAAGAAACTTCAGTAGCATCAGAGCACCTTCAAAGTGCCAGAAAGCACGAGTAGGACCTTGATTTTGTTTCCCCCCCCCCCCTTCTGTCTATCCTCAGCAGGAAAAAGTAACACAAGTCAACTGGGTCGGGGATCTGTCGGGTTATCAAGTTGTCTGTCTAACCTCTCCTCAAACTGACTTTAAAATAGCAGTATCCAGTGACTTTGTGTTTCTGCAGGTGAGAGCATGTGTCTCTGTGTGCGTGGTTGTGGTATACCAGGGGTGAGAGTGTACATGAGGAAGGGAAAAAAAACAAAATCTGCTAATAATGGATTACAGCACACATTTGTGCATTAACGTTACAGGTTACTGTCGCGTTAGCCTGATAATCAGACAGAATTGCCAGTTCGTTTTCACTTCATTATTCAGTGTGACATTGCTTTCTTTTACGAGGGGGAACGGGGTTGGGGTAATTTTCCCCTAACATATCAGTAGTGACTGATTCTGCCAACGCCACCCTCAGCCCACACAGATGCTGTGAGTTGGAGTCCTTAGATGGAGTTATTTCTGGGATGTATGGGAGATATGGGCGGCAATTCTGTGTAGCAACCTCACCCAAGTGCACAGGTTTTGCTGAGCAAGGTCACTGCCAAAATGGTCGAATACGCGTCCAGTGATTCGGAAGATTCCGTGATGCCAAAATGCGTTAATTTGCAAATTGTGTGTTTGCGCCTTGATTTCAAAATGGAAACTATGGCACAAAGTAAACAAAGGTATTACAAAATATCCCGCTTTTCAGATTTGGATTGGAGTTTGGATTGGACATTTAGAGTGTACGTGTAATCATGGCAGAGATGGATAGGTGGTTGGTGACTGGGAGAAAAGCAATATTGAATATGTGAATGGATCTTTACATTGGCTGGGGCTGTTTGCGTCTCAAATAGCTGTCCTTAGGGACACCATTACTACCCATGGCTGACAGTGACAGCCAATCAATGAGCTCTAATTGCATCGATTGAGGCCATTGTACTAAATACTCGACAAAATTGGAATAATATGTAGAGTTAAGAGAAAAGCTGTCATTTGGTGAGACATGGTAAATGGATAATTATTCCTTTAGTGTTTATCACATTTGTTACTGCAGTTCCTCAAATGAATGATTATTTCATGAAATAGTTAATTACATATGTATATGGCACCCCGGTGCGGCTTCAGTTGTTCAGTCTCTCACAGGTGTGAAAATATTTTCAAATGAAGTGCAAAAAAAATTGCCGGGCTACTGCGATACAAGGTGACTAATTTTTTCTCACCTTTCGGTCTGAAATTAAACTAATCTGACGAAACTACAGTGAACTGTTATTACACTTTCTGCTTGACAGGCAAAACATAATATTTAGTCCCATGCTTGGAATACAAACATCCACCAAATGAAAAATATTAGAGGCTATGGGGTGACAAGGATTTTATAACCACAGCACAACACTAATTACTGACACATAGAGTAGGATTCAGCAACCAAAGGAACATTAAATGCTACATATTCATCAGGTAAATAAAGCATTACCTTGAGCTCGACAAATTAGAGGATCCAAGACTGTTAAAATGTCAAATGTTATTTCAGGCTACTGCTATTCCGCACATTCTTTACTTTGTGCAATAAATCAATTAATATCAATTGGTGTCATCTCGTTTCACACGCTGTATATCTAATTTTGGAACAAAGCTGTTCACATACAAACACAGTCTCCTTACAAACAGGCTGTGTGATCATACAGGGTCTTATTCATTCTGCTGCAGCAGCCTCTAGTCACATATGGCATCGTGCAGATGGACAATCTGTTTGGGGCTTTCGAAGTTAGGAGGCAAAGTTCATTAACACGCCGTGAGCTTTGAGCCTGCGATTAGAAAACAATTTCATCATTCTCCTCATCATATTCAAACACTTCCAAAGTTCCTCTCGGCGCGCCAGTCACGGCAACTTTAACTAAATAGTGACCTCGTGGAGATTGCATTCACAGCCGAATCACTTGATTTGCTGCACAAAATGCGTCACCGAAATGAAAGATGTCGCGCTTGAGGGTGACGGAGGACTACATATGAAACTGTACGAGCATACGTTCAACACCTGACACTGCCTAATCTATGTATAACAGAAGAGGACATTAATGAAACAAATTTGAAGAGGGACTTCCAGATTTAATTATGAACACATTTTCTTCCAATTAAGTTACTCTTCTTTGTTTAACATGAGCAGACGTGTTTACTTTGTCTCGTTTACTCTCTTCCAGTTTCCCCCCCACCTGCATCTTAGATGTGGGCAGGGGAGAAAAAAAAACAACAACAACCCCCATCTCTAAGAGCGTGGGGACACCTTCCACTGAGATTCAGAAAATAGCTGGCTCTCCTGGGCCGCATTAGTCTGAAGGTCATCGAAGGGGAAAATGACCCTGGTTCCTCCCGCTCCTCTCTCCTGCTGGCCCTCTCCTCGTCTCTCTCCCCTGTAATTGAGTATGGTGCATGGTCGGGGAGCCAGTGCTCATTGGCGGGCTGAACATGGTAGTTAGTTACACACGTTTTCACCGTAATTACCAGGCAGACTCTCCCTGTCTCCAGATCTCTTCAAGGTCGCATCAATTTCACAGCTATCCATACTATCCACCCCCGCTCCATCTCTCTGTGCGCCGGCCGCTGTCATTACAGGCTTTCAGACCCTCTTCCTCATTGTGAACTTCCTCCTCCTCCTTTCTTAAAAGCATATCAACACCAAAATGGCAATTATTAGTTGATCATCCAATCTCTTTCCTGCAACTGTCGCCGTCGCAGGAGGAGTGTTGCGCTAACCTTCTAGTCTGAGTGACTCATCTCTGGCTGTAAATGTTATTACTCACTCACTGTAATGCAGATTTACTTCTTCTCTAACCGCCATAAAATGCTGCTTGATTGCCTCAGAGGGAAGAGGTCAGTGATTTTGGCAAAGGCACCTAAACATTTGAGTGTAATGCAAACTCAACAGAGGCCAGAGTCCCTGACATAAGCAGTTCTGCAACACCCAGGCCAATGCATTCTGTACACGTTTCCCTCTCTTTCACTGCATGTCTCAGATCAGCTGCATTGCTTATACAACCGGATGTCTGCTTCCTCCGTCTCTTTCTCTCCTTCGCCCCTCCACAGGCTCCTCTCATTTGCTTGACACCCTTGTCAGACCATGCCCAGCAAGGAGTCAGAGTCAGTACTTACTAGGTTCACAGCCGCTGTCAAGTCCTCAAGCAGGCCCGTCAGCCATGCCAGGGACAGCGTATACTTCAGTAGGCTTTAAAAGCGTGAGCACCACTCAAATCAAGGCGCAGCACAGCAGAACATCTGTTTCACCATTTTATTCTATTTGGTGCAGCGTGTACTGGCAAACCGCCGACAGAGCCACCTGTTTACCACCCTCACACCAGCACCCAATCCCCTCGACCACAGTCTCAATTTTGGAATCTTGGAGAAGATGTCCACTGAGTGCTGCTGAAATGATCGCTCCGCTAAGCGGTTGTGATTTGTTTATGTTGCCTATTAAACTAATAAGTCCTCATATCGTTGTCAAGGCTTGACATGGAGGAGGATGATACTAGCTCAGACTACATGGCACAATGATGGCATAGATTAGCAAGAGTGCCGCTTCACAGATCCTTGTCCTATGAGAAAGGGAGGGGGGGGGGATGCTTTATTGTGCCACTGTTTGATTGAGTTGCAATGTGTCAGGACTATCGGCCCATGCCATCTGCACGTGTCCCGCATCCTCAGTGCTGAATTGATTGAGATTTATTGTAAAGGATGATTAAAGCACTGGCGGCATAGTCGATACGAGGAAGAGTGAAGCTGTGAACACACGTCAGCTTCCTGTTCTCTGACAGAAGAGGTTGACAGAGCCAAACAGCTCCATGCAGCTCAGACAGAGTAACCGATCATTAGAAGGGCCCACTAGTGCCGGTGTACCCAAACAGAAGTAGGTGAGCGTGAGGCCATGGAAACGCATGGTTTAGCAAGAGATGTGTGCATCCCCCTGGGCTGACCGTGCCCTGGGATTGGCAGCACTCGGCCTAATGCATCTCAAAGCTGTTCTTGAGTGGATACAGTATCCACCACGCCAATACCAGCATGATTAATTGCTTGGGTGGTCTCATCACTTTTAGTCCAGAAAGGCTCTGAACCCCTAAGGAACAAACAAACCTACTTAACCATTTAAAGAGGTCTCTCTGCCTCCGGTTACTACTCAATCCACCCACCTGGATACACTCTGACAGCCGTGGACACAAGGGAAGCATGAATCTTACAACACTGCACTCTTAATCATTCTGCATCTTTGGGCCAACATATGAAGGTTATCCTGCATTTGGTAGGTTAAAACATCTAACTGCAATCCTCTCCGGCTGATAGCATTAAAAATGTAATAATTTACTGGCTAGGTTTTCATTGTTAACTTTATTAAGGTCAACCTGCATCTCTGTTTGCATATGCATGCGCGAGCAGATGTCTACGTCTCTGCCCTGTGAGCAATAACTCTCAATGCGTGCTCATGAAACTTGTTTCAGAGGTTGTGGTGCTTTGCTCGGGCAGACATGAGTGTGCAGAAATGGCAGTGCAGTGGATAAATCTATCCTGATTCAGAGCCAATCCCTCGGAGGCAAGCCTCCGAGTACAATCTGAAAACTGAGTTCTGTCCGCGCTGATAAGGAGGTCAGCGTGGCCGTGTGACACAGACCAAGATTGCCGGACTTCTCACGGTCAGCAACCTTTTCCTCTAATGCAGCCACCTGAGCTGACCCAGATTTCTGAACGTCTCCAATTGGCCCTTAAGGAATCCATAGCAGATGGCCGTCATACACCAAAGGGTGTAGATAACAGCCATTTATCAAAGCATTAGAGGACTGCCACAGAATAAGGCCAGCGGACATGCATCACCCTATCCACAAATTCTCACCGCTGTTTCCAAAATGTTGCTCATAAATAATTCAGCTGCCTTTATGGCCACCAGCGCCTCAGACTATATGGGATATTTTCATGAAAAAGACTGTTTATGGCCACTGAAGTCATCCCACCTCGGTATTGGATTACCCCCCACCCCCCCGAACACACACACACACACACACACACACACACACACACACACACACACACACACACACACACTGTATCTCTCAATTCAATTCAATTCAATTCAATTCAAAGGGACTTCATTGGCATGGGGAACGGACGTTTACATCGCCGAAGCGTGTACATTTCCAAAAAGGTGTGTAATAAAAACAATGTACATAAACAGAAGAATTGTGATTTTGCTGTAAGAAACATATATATTTATAGATAAGCAAAAAATTACTTAAAATAAAATAGAAAAAATGTAGACTTGCAGTTAAAAAAATACAAATACAAATAACTGAGAACCATATAAACACTGAAACTGAATTTCTCTCTGTCACTTTCTGTCTCTTTTTCACTTAGTGCTGGATTAGCCCCTGTGTGGTCTTTTTGAATCACTCGGGGTTTGACCTTTTTTAAATCACCCATTAAATGAGGCCGATGTGTTCCAGAACCAGAATCTTTTAACCGGCACTGACGCGTTCTGGAACCAGACTTTATTGAATTTCAGAACTCTTTTCCTCGCCCATTGACAATTTGAGAAATACACTAATTTTCTTTCTTGCACATAGTTACGTGAGATGATTGGTATCCCTCTCATGCCTGTACACTCAATGTGAAGCTACAGCCGGCAGCCTTTATGCAAACAGCTGGTCTGGCTCTGTCCAAAGGTAACACAATTCTAGCATCTCTCAAGCTCAATAAGTAACACGTTTCTCATTTGTTTAATCTCTTCAAAAACCGGAGTGTTAAATACTTCCCAGAGTCTTCGCTGGTTGCCTGGGAACGTCACGGTGGCCACAAGACTTTTAGAAAGGGAGTGCGCCCAGCATAAGAAATAGTTCGGCATGCAGCCCCCTGTAAAACGACAAACTATCATTTTTATACTTTTTGTACAAATTAAGCAAATGGGATGCAACATGTTAATTAGTGACCATTAATGGGGTGCAGGTAGGCAGGTTTTGTTTCTTTCGGACAGAGCCAGGCTAGCTGTTTGCCCCTTGTTTCCAGTCTTTGTGCTAAGCTACGTTAACCACCTTTATGGTAGCTTCATATTTACCGTACAAACATGAAAGTGGTATCAATCTTCTCCTCTTACTCTCGGCAAGAGGTGCAATAAGCTCATTTCCCAAACTGTCAAACTATTTGTTTAAATTCCGTGATTTGCTGACGGCAGCCCTTTTTTCAGCGTATTTGAGCTGATGTGTTGTTCCAAAACCAGAATCTTTATAATTGAACTATAGTAATGTGTTATGGAACCAGAATGTAATAAATGCAGCTGGTGTGTTTCAGAATCAGAATGAGTTAAGTCGAACTGATATGCTCCAGAACCCAAATCCCTTAAATGGAAACAAATGGTCCCAGGACCCTTTTAAGTGAAGCCGGTGCTGTCTGGGACTCTATGTGTTAAGGGCCACTGGAGGTCTGAGGCATGCTACTGCAGTGTTTTCTGCTACAGTACAAGTGAGAGGTTACAGAACTTTTTAGATTTCTTTGGCCAGAGATCACAGTTTGATTGATTTTTGCTGCACAAGGGAGTCGAATGAAAAAATATTTTTCTAGTACTGAAGTTCAAGTCATTATGTGCAACTCTTTTTAATTTAAACGTCCAACACCTTTGAAGCGAGGAGACTGATTAGTAGCTTGCCAAGGTCTTGCTGTCCACCAATATCACTGATTATAATTTTCACTGTGTCTTATTGTGCGTCTTTTTTGAGCCATGGGTGACACAGTTTGGTCTCAGTGGCCTCTGGACACTTAATTTGAGGTAATCAACAACTTGGCATGAACTCCTCTGATTACTGGTGACTTCATAAGCCACCCAGGAAACCTGCCTGCGATGACAGTTCAGCCTGCAATGATGGAGGGCAGCTTCTGGAGGTATGATTGGATATTTGTCATGTGGTAATTCCTAAATAGGAGGCATTAGTGATCTAGGTCAGAACACAGTGGTAGGAGTAGGGCTGTCATTGACCATAGTTCAGTTAGACATATTTCTTAATTAGCCTCACTGTCTGCTCCCCTCAAAGTAATTAACTTGATCAGAAAAGACCTTGCCTGAAGTCGGAGTAGAGTCAGAAAAAAATGTCATGGCAATGACTAACTACATTAAAAATTCTGAAATCATATGTTTATCCCAAGCTGTCTGTAATTAGTATGCACAGAGAGCAGCCTAATTTTAAATCCTCATAGATTACTCTCGGGGAAGTGATCTGGGAATGTGCTATCATAATTTATTTGGCTCAAGGTGTTATTTTTTTCAACTTACAGAACATTGTTGAACAGGTTTGTACTATAACAACAAACAAATTAAAATTGAACACGACACTTTGGCCTCTGCTTGTTTTTATATCCGTTTTTTTGGGGGGGGGGGGTTTGGCACACATGCTACATGCTCCTGTTTTGTTTGTTTTTTCTCACGTGCGTGTATATGAGGGAGAAAGAGAAAGTGAGGGCAGACTCCATGGAGACTGAAAGATAACGCATCACATGATGGGCACTGTAATTGCATCCGAGACAACGGAGCACATTAAAAATCCCCTCCCTTTCTCGCATGTTTTATTGCCTCACCCTCTCCCCTTGATAGAATTATTACGCTATTTGTCCTAAGAAAGAGGAAGCTGGCAGAAACCATTCAGACAACAGCCCGTCCCGGAGGGTAGATTGTCCCCTGTGATATGGATGCGCTTTGACACAGTGATAGAGACCTATAGTCATATCAGTAGCGAGAGGATTTAAAGCAGCGACGGTCGGTTCTGCGGTGTCCATCACCTCCCTGTCTGTGGTCCTGAAAGTATGACACTGGGAGGGAAGATACTGGCAGCGCTGCATGTTATTATCACCCCCGACAAGATATTATTCTCATATGTTTACCATAAACATTTCATTGCCCAGCCGTTGTCCCTCCTAGTCGCTTGCATTTGTCATCAGAGCGCAGAACAAAAGGCAACCTCTCGCTTTTCTACGTGGACTTATGCTGCAGATCAGGATTTCTCCTCTTTCCAT
Organism: Coreoperca whiteheadi; assembly: GCA_011952105.1. NCBI lineage: Eukaryota > Metazoa > Chordata > Actinopteri > Centrarchiformes > Sinipercidae > Coreoperca > Coreoperca whiteheadi. The sequence goes on along the minus strand of CM022493.1, from coordinate 7,549,336 downwards.
CTCTCCTAATCTTTTGTATAGATCTGTAGGGCTTAAAGTCCATCTTTTCCAATTGGCTAATGATCTATTTTGAGCAGTTGGAAAATATCTGTCTCAGTTAGTTGTGGTGTTGAAAAGTTTGAGAGATGGTGCTGAGGGGAGTGCAAAATCAATAAACCTATCAGAGAATGGTGACATGATATATGCTGGCCGGGCAGCCACTCCGCAAGAGCAGGAGGAGTTGGCACAGCCATGAAAAGATGAATATACGCTACTTAAAATATCATAAACTGTGCACAGTAAAAACAAAACTTTATCGGTAGTTGTCTTGCCTGTCATTTATCACAAAAACTAAGATTTAGTGTTGTTGAGCCCTTTAAATCTGAGGCATAAACTGCTTTTGTGGCTAGAGGAGTTCTTCTGTCCTTAAAGTAGAAGACACAAGTTCAGATCCCAAACGTCAGCTGTGCGTCTTCTCCAAGTGTTCTTGAGCAAGACACAGTGAAGTCCCCTATGTGTTAAGGCATTATAAGATTCTCTGGGCCAGAGAGTCAGCAGTAGTCATCACATATAGTTATTCTCAGGTCCATTCTGACTCAGCTCTATTAGATGAATTTGCTGTCCCCTGTTACCTGAATACATACAAAATGTCATAGCCATAATCCTTGATGAATATACTTGCATTATACTTGCAATTACAGCACTAATCTGAAAACATGTTCTCTATGGCAAGTTGGTGTTTTCATTCTTTTCCAATCCAGGATTTAGGGGTGTTATGGGAGCCATAGCATTGTCTGAGCATGCATGGTTAAATGAAGAAATAGATTTTGTTAATGAAAAATGCAACAGATGGTGGCTGTAAACCCAGTCCCTACAGAGCATGAACATTTCCTGCAGAATGACGGAGAGCGGATTAAGGTCATTTTTGCCTGGTTTTTCAATTTATAAATTCATGCTCAGAGGGAACTGAAAAAAAAGGGGGGGACTGGCATCCTGCCTCGACACTCTTAGGGAAATCCAAATGTCAATGAGCACATATTGGAAATGTGCAAATATTAGAACAAAAAACACGGTTTAGGAACAGAACGTTACGGCGGCCATCATAAGACTATCAGACATAGAGGCTGACACGGGCCACCCAGAGAGAGCCCATTGCCCAAAAGAAAGACTGTTGTTTATCAGCATGAAAACAAGACTTGAGTTGATCAGAGGTATGTATTGTTTTAAAAGATGAAAAACAAAGTAAGTGCCATTCATTCGGCTCACATTCAATTCATTTTCAATTTCATGCTCATGCTCATTGCCAGATTATGATTCAGGCTCCATCTTTTTTTTTTTGACCGTAATCATAAAAAAAGAAAAAAAAATAGAAGAAGTCCCTATTCATGTGAGCTATGTCTTTTCTGCTGCGTCCTTGCGCCGCCTGCAGACTCGGGCCAATGTCGTTTCAATGTCATAATTTGAATGGAACAATGTTCCTGAAGACAATGGCTAATTTTCAGTGTACAAATTGCATTTCATTTTTCTTCCACAGCCAACCGAATAGAAAACTAAGTTGGGCCTCTGTCTCGCTCCCTCTCCATCTCTGGCCTCAGTAATAGGCCTGTCCTCTTTAAAACCCCCTTGTTCCCCATCAAAATGCAGCAATCCTGCCCGCGTTCACCATATAGGAAGTGGTCATACAGCCGACGCACTATCAGCAATGACAGCACGCTGATGGCCGTAAAACATGCAAAACGAAACAGGGGGAGCCAAGTCACGGCAGCGCACCATTATCAGGATAGCAATGTAACGCGCTTGTGTTCAGCTGTAAGCACCCACATGGCAACTCCCAAGTGCATACACAAGCCAGTGGCCGTGACAGATGCCTGGGACGCGGAGCATTAAGTGTCACATATCTGCATATGCTTTTCGGCAGCGCTCTTAGCAGCGCACGCATAAGAGCATATGTCTCATGAAGGTCAGTGATTTGAAAACAAGGCACCTCGGCTGTTGCTGTGATTGCTACTGCGGCGGCTGCTGGAGCCACTCAGGCTCCTCACTTTTCCCTTAATCCTGCAATGACAGAATATAGCTAATGACCAGCAGATGGATGTGACAGAATGAGGATGATACACAGAAAGCAAAAATTGAGGGAAGATGAGAAGTATAAATGAAACCAGCCAGACTCGCTGAAGAAACACTGCTGATATCACAGGAGGGCGTTAATTTCTTTACTGCCTTGGGTATGCCTGTTTATCATTTTCCAAAGTGGGCAGGAGTGTGTCTGAGTGTGTGTGTGTGTGTGTGTGTGTGTGTGTGTGTGTGTGTGTGTGTGTGTGTCTGTGTGTGTGTGTGTGTGTGTGTGTGTGTGTGTGTGTCTGGGGCGGGGGGGGGGGGGGGGCTGTCTAGCAGTCATTTAACCCCTTCCATCTGGGCTTTAACCCCAATATCCTTGTTGGTCTGAAATTCTCTGCCAGCCTTGACATCGTCATTATCATCCATCATCATCACCATCCTTTATAGTTCTACGCATCTGGTGTGTACAGAACAAGTTGGCAATCTGGTGTTAAACACATAAACATTCTGCCAGAGGAAAGTTATGGCCCAAGCGTGATTTCGATCACAGGCAAGATAAATTATGCTCAGATTGTGACGGTAATTGGGAAAGCCAGAGGTCTGAAGCGTCACACTGCCTGCCGGGAATAGTTGCACAAGGATGGGACGAAGGGGAGGAGTTTCAGAGTTGAGGACTTTGGTGGAAACGTGGCAATAAAAGGGAGGTTAAGAGATTAGGAGAAAGACGGCGTTGTGAAAAGCGATAGAGGAAAGGATGTCCACCCCACCCCCCCCCCCCCCCCCCCCCCCCCCCCC
>CM022493.1:7514885-7546479 GCA_011952105.1 Coreoperca whiteheadi | reverse complement strand
CCCGATTGTACCCCAGGCCTGGCCTCTTGACACAACTAAAAGGTGAAAAGAGAAAGGGATAGAAGAAAGGAGTGCCCCCCCCCCCCCCCCCATTGGAATTCAGGACAGGAGCACAGAACGCATCAGAGGGAGAAGAAAAAAGTAGAACAATGAGCCGCCGCATCCTTTTATTAGAGCCAAGAATGTCTAGAAATTTAAGACCACCATATTTTTAGAACCCCATCAACCTGGCCTTTATATAGCTCGATAAAATAGGCCTCCATGTTTCGCTGGAGATTGAGCTCAACTTATCCCACCATCTAAGGACTAGCTGCTTTTGTGAATGCTCACTCTCAGGGGGAGGACATTCAGGCAGAGAAAATGTATGGGCTACATCACTGAATCTTATTTAGATTGATAGAAGCTGCTCAACCTGTCAGCGTCTCAACACGCGCATGTTCGCGAGCAAAATGATCCAGATTACCTTGGGAACCCGGTGTGAAGCAATATGAGCGAGCAAAAAGAAAAAACCCATTTGCTTTTGTGCGGTTGTTTGTGTTTCTTTATGCACACCTGGAGGAGGGGAAAAAAAGTGCATTTGTGTACATTTGTGTGCAGTTTCTCATCGCTGAAAAGCAGAAAACGTCGTACATCGTACAGAAGGAGATGGAAATAGCAGCGAAGAGGAAATATCTAAAGGCATCCACGAACACGCACATACACCCCTCACCCCGTGTTGCCTTTCTCCCTGGGGTGTTCGTTAATCACCCTTTTAGATCTGTCAGCCTGTGGGTGGGCCCATTACCCTTCAACGCTGGCACTTTTGTTGCCCGAGACAGTGCCGCCATTCAGATCCCATGCAGGCGCTTCACCCCTCAGTGTGTCGCGCACAGGCCTCACCTTATTAGAGGAACATAAGAGATAATGAATAAATAAACAAAGTGACAGCGCCGGGTGTTCATTAAGACAAGGTGCCGGGTATCACGCTGCGTACGACGCCGGGTGGCAGCCGGGGCTTCGGCGCCGCCGCCGAGGACCCCTCCTCCGCATCCCCCAAACCTGCAGCCTCCTGTCGACCTGTTGTGGCGGGAGATGTGGAGCCCGCCGCCGAGACGGGCAGAGCTCTTGTCAAGTAGAGAGAGGCTCCATATGGATCCAGCTTGAAAGATAGCAATGCTTGAGCTGTCAGGGCTGTAAAAAGCCCTTTCCATTAAATCGGTTGTACCTTGAAATTAAAAAATTGGTCTACATGAGTGTGAGTCCAGTTCTTTAGACAGATTCGTAGCGCTAGTGTGACATGTGTCATATAATGCACATGAAGACAAGTTGTCGCATGACATGAAGCACGAAGGTTTTGTTAAACATTCACAGACAAAAGGAGGGAAAACTGCAGCAGAAACTTTACGCTGAATTTCCTACCATGCAAGAGTCCCTGGTGTTTTTTAGTTGTGTGTATATTCTTTAACTATCCGTATGATGGGTGATTGTTATTACCTGGAATTAGGCAGGTGCTCATGATCTGCAGGTTTGTAAATCCGAGTAAACAGTGAAGTAAGCTATTAACCTAATTGACCAATTCAGGAAATGGTCAATAAATAACGTGTTACTGCCAATTAGACTGTATCATGTAGGGTGTTTTTTGGCAGAAGCCATCTGTTCAATCCAAAGGTGTCTGACCTTGGTTTATTAAGGTTGCAGTTTCAAACCTCATTCGGTTAGTACAAGCCAATCTAAAGATGCACACTGCTTTGTTTCGTATTTAATTTGCTCTTCTATCTCCAGTTGCTTAATATTCCAAAAGAACTTAATCAGTGATGTGCAAATGCATGATGTTCCTGTGGTGGCTAATTGGCTTAACCAACGCTGCGTCTGAAATTCCGATGAAACAATTTGGACATGCTAATGGACATAGAAAGGGCTCAGAACGTTGTGTTTTGGATACAGAACTCACTTGAATTAGTACTTCCAAATTTACGTATTTATGAAGTTGTGACAACTCCGTCCGGTGCATTACTTCCAAAGTTGTCTTACCTCTGGAGTAAGAATGGTATTTGTCATGTTTCCCTTTTCAGATGTGACTGCTTGTTATTATCACTGCAGTGGTATTGTCATAGTTGAAAAATAATTGTAATAATAAAAATAATATGTGAATCTCAACTTATCTGTCACATATGATTACATATTCTTCATGCAGACATCGTTAAAATGTGCACTGAGAGATAAAAGTTCAAATTTAATTACATTTTTTTGGTCAAAAACCCCCAGCCTCCTTGTTGCGACTGGCAACCATAGGCACTCAGTCTTTGTCCTAGAAGTTTTAAAATCCATTACTATGCGTGTGCGGTTTCAGGACACAGCTATAATGACTTTTATGAGTCTGATTCTTGCATTTGTTTGCATTAGCTCAGCTGGCAAAGTAGAAGATTGCGACATGAGAGACTGAAGTTTTGATCCCGAGCGAGTCGTTTTAACACCAGCCTGGTTGCAGTTTATCATGAATTATGTGCTTGTTTACAGGCAGTTTTAGATTAACTCCAGTCAACAGTCACAACTGCTTGCAGTGTTGATTTGCAGAAGTCACTAAACAATTACAAAAATCCTGCCAATCAGGCAAATTTGCAGCATTTGAAGGAGATTAGAGGAGCTGTTGTTTTAGGCCAGTCCGCCGCCTGTGAGGACATATAAATTAAACAGGCTAGAAATAAAAGCAACCAATATAGAAGTTGTTCATTTTAACAGAGGGTACTCCTGTCATAAAACCACCTAACCCCAGTAATGAGATTTATGTTGTTTACAGACTCACGGTACACTCAAGTAGCATTCCCAGCATGAATCATAAAGTGATCTGATGGTATTAAAAGCACCTCACTGTTGTCAGTTTGAATATGAGAAAAGGTGCGACGACGCATCACAAAGCGAGTTACTGACTATGCAGGGTGAGAGAAATGAAGGGGAAAAGGTGAGCGGAGGGAGGTCACACTTAGTGAAATGATAAATAAAGTGAGAAAAACGCACACGCGCGTCGGCAGAACAAACAGATGGAGCCGTAACCTCCGTAGATTAATTAAGTGCAGCGCTTCCTTCTTGTGGATAGAAATTCGGGAGAGGCACAGGTTACGAGTGATGCCTTCACTCTCACATGCTCTCAAATGAACATTTTAACTTGCTCTTAAGTTTAAAAAAAATAAAATTCAAAACAAAGAAGTAAATTCCCTTTTCTGTTATTCCTGGCATAATGTAATGTTTGTGTTTTCATACTAAAACCACAACTCAAACCGGCCCATCATCCCTCCTTTGTCCAAGCACTCAACCATTATGTGCACTCTCTACACAACCACACACCTACTCCCGATCATGCTTAATATCTTGAGTGGCGATACATTATTTTTATTGTAACTTAAGGGAGAATGAACAAGCGTGCTTTTTCTTGGTAATAGTCCTGTGTGTCCCAAAAGCTCCCAGGGATGAAAATGCATAGACGCTCGCAGTAATACGTTTGAATTACTCGTGATTGGTTGCACGGCTAATGGAGAGAGACAACACCTTGCCAGGTAAAATCATGCATCCCCAAAAGAGATTCCCACTCACGTTGCCCGGGGGTCACCTGTCCAGTCCTTTGACAACAGCATTTGATCAGAAGCGAAAAACACACATAAAAGATTGTAATGTACGGGCTGCAGGGTATAGAGGAGTAATGCGTGACTTGATGTGAACAGACAAGACATCATACACTGCGCGTGTTCTATCAAATAATCCTCCGTGCTGTACATGTAAACTTAGAAGAAAGTTATGCAAATTTTTTGAAACACGGCGATGTGGTACTTTGAAATTAAGACGAGTCCCACTGGGCGTCGGGGTCAATGCTGGACTTGTTCTGTATACATAAATCCCGTGCATCAGGAGGGACGAGGGACGAGGTTTTTCAAAGACGACGCATTCAGCGCTAAGTGGTCTAATGAGGAGCTCTGCACATTCATCTGTATAACCACTGCATTTCAGTCCTGTCAGTGCATTTTACATTATCAGACCGCCTGAAATACAGGATGTTCTCTGATGATAAAGCGAAGAGCAGGTCTCGTCCCTTTTCAAAAGGTGAGATATGGGCGATGATGGAGCCACAGAGATACGCTGGAGAGGCTGCGGTTGCCCTAGTCAAAGGGCACTCGTCTTTTATAACCGTATTGCACCGCAGCCTATCACTCTTTGACTCTCCTATACATATGTGGCGCCGGCAATTATTGGAAGAGAGCTGAAGAAAAAGAGCAGGGAATCACAGCGAAGATAAAGGCTAACACAGAACAGTCCTCACTTTAATTCCGCGCTGCTAGGTTGGGAAATAGCATCATAGCAGAACCTTCAGGGCCGACGTTTGCTTTCCATCAAACATCATTCAGTTTGCAAGGTTGCCGTACCTTTTCTTTCACACTAAAACAACTTCACATACGGGATCAAGGGCAAAAAACGTTCTTAATCATAAATGTGGCTCTGCACTGTGCAATCCCAGTTAAGCGAAAAAATACCAAAAATGGGTATAACTCACCAATGTTTTCCAGTATTCTATAATTTGACCTTCAACACAAAAATAAATACGTCAAGGCAGCTGAACAGTGAATACGAGAGCTCTGGCCTTTAAAAAACTGAACTTAAGAGACATTTGGAAGTCGTCTGTTGATACCACAAATTACACTCAAAACACACACTTAATTGCATCTCTGACACATATGGCATCTCAAATACTATTGATTGCTGTTCAGAATTGCAGAGAGAACCTTGACTTCAACATAGCAGACTTCTCCAGAGTGCAAGAAAATTACTGAGGGGAGTGCTCTCTGAGACTTGTGATCGGCCTCAAAACATCTGCCAGCCGTTTTCTTGCAACACGGCAGTCAGATAGTTCAACTTTCTAAAATTGAGTACAGATACACCGACGCACTCGCTCACCCGCACACCCATCCATCCATCCATCCACCCACACACACACACACACACACACACACACACACACACACAAACACATGTCGTTGCTGTGTTCCTAACGGCCGAGGAGTTAATTGGAATTTCTTTAGTGGCGTGTTAAAATTATGATGTGCAAAATCCTTTTCATTTTTTTTGACAACACGCGTCGTGCCAGGCAGCCATTGGTGTGGTGGGGGTTTGGACAGCAGATCAACGTGTGTACCTGCACAGGGCACCGCTGGAAATGAACTATTAGCTAAATCTCGTCTCTTTTCCCGTGGCAGTTTTTTTTTTTTTTGTTTGTTTGTTTTTTCACACGGTCCGGTGATGAAGTCAACATAATGAACAAATCCCCTGGCAATCAAACAGCGTGCGACGTTGAAACTTTCTGCTGTTGACATTTGAGTTTCTGTAGGCGTCACTCTTTTTGTCTTTCCAGCCATGCTGGCTACTCGCCCTGTGTTGGGCATTTTACAGGCCAAGGCCTACGCGAAAGTAACTGTACTAGCTTTCTAGTGAACTGAAGTGGCTATACATTAAATCAACGATGTGTTATATTCTGTAACAGTCAGGCATTATAGTTTGTTGTGAACCTTTCTTTTGTCCTCCCACGGGGTTTTCGATCTACGCTGAAAATAATCTCCTTTGTGTAAGTAATTCTCAACCGTTGTGCTCTTTGACACAAACTACACCCCTTCATATCTCAACCATGAACCTGTATGATTTAGAATTCTATACAAAGCCCTTAGTGGGCTAGGACCAAGCTACATTGATGACTCCCTTGTTCACTTTTTGCCTTCGAGAACGCAGCGAACCTCTGCTGCTGGTTTATTGCAGGTCTATATTTACGTGCCGATGCATGTATTCTATTCTCATCTCTTTTTTTTTTACATTAACTATGGCATCCTATCCCTGTTTCTATGTTCATTCTGTTGTGTTTTATGTGAAGCACTCTGTGTATTTATTTTATTTGTTGTAAAGCACTTTGAGCTGCATGTCTTGTATGAAAGGTGCTCTACAAATACAGTACATTATTATTATGAAAGGTATTGAAGGTATCTAGTGTTAGCTAAGTCGCTCTAGAACATTTATTTCACTCTGATCTGTACATTTCCTGGTTTAATGTGTTTTTTTCAAAGCACTTTGTAACCTGTTTGTTTTCATATGCTGAATACTGTATAGGAAGTTGTTTTTAGTGGCAGCGTCAGCTGACCCACCACTTTGGTCCACGTGGAAATATCCCAACCACTGTAGGTTTTAGTGAAATGTCTCAACAACTATTAGATTTGCCATGGAATTTGCTTCAGACTTTCACGCCCCCCTCAGGAAGAATTGCAATTACTTTGGCGATCCCCCGACTTTTCATCAGGCACCATTTGTCCAACACTTTGCTTTATGCTTCATTCTTGTATTATAATAGAATCTGGATTTGAAATCAAAACCTTTGTCGATTGGCGGCCATTATCCTTTCAAACAAAATGTGTATATGTCAGATGTTCACATTTGCAAAAGAGCAAAATTTCAACCAGAAGCAATGTTTTGGAAGCACTGAGCAGAGCTAACCTCCGAAAAGATCTTGATGGCTGTACTTCGCCATGCCGAATAGCAAAAAGACATTTATTGGTTTCAAACACGTAGCCTATACTGTAAGATTATGGTTCAAAGAGAGTTCGAATGTAATTTCTCATAGGTATGAACACTGCTTGGTGACTCATCTAACGGTTTGCTACTACAACACTTTTTAATCACTTGATTAATAAGTTGAATCAGTTCTCGCTCATGGCTTTTGAATATAATGTCACGGTGAAACAATAAATGAGGAAATAACAACCGTCAGAAATAAAAACGGGCGGCATTTATATTTAGCGTTAGAGTTAGATTCAAAGAGCGAGCAGAGAAGGGTCAGTGCCTTGTCAAAGAACTCGCTGGCTTCCGCGGGGATTGAGCCTGTGGCCTCAACATTTCGGTGCCCTCCAATTTCAGAGGGGATCCTTGTCTCCTGAAACCACCTCAGCTCAGCTCAGCTCAGCTCAGCACTGCAAGACAAGACCAATTAAAACTTGTCGCTTTTCCCATCTCTCGCTGTTTTCCCCTCACCCTGCTGTGTGACTGGTGGAGTCACTAATTCAAATCAAATCTGAAAGTTGCACAGGGAGAGGGGGAGATAATGACAATATGTTTGCAGTGGGAAGCATATGAATCTGTGTACTAACATCATTATTTGCATGCTTTTTGTTTAGGTAGAGGTTGCCTGCTGTTCTCGCCCAGATGTCTGTCATCGGCTGCCAAAGTATTTGAATGCATTACAGCAAATCCCGTCTCGATCGGGAAATACTGCAAAAGTAGACACGCAGCCTGCACCTGAAGCCTAGTCGAGTCCGAATGCCGGATTTACATGAAACCGACTTTGTCTTTTTTAATTTGTTCGATTTAACTTTAATTTCCAAAACCACACACATCCGTTTGTGTTTCCTTTCTAATGTACACTACCTAAAGGACCAGAGTCCAGCTTTCGTTTGCTAAACCACCTTGTTTTTTCTGGGACTTTTCTGGGAAGTTTAGCTGTGACACTATCTGTGGGCTGAGAGGTCACCACCATAACCGACACCCAGACCTCATTTAGACAAATCTACAGGGTATCACTCGGGTTAGATGAGACGGTCTTTTCAACTGAACCCTTGTGATTTAAACTGATAAGAGGGACTGTATTCCTTTCATAAATTCTTGCTTTGTGCATCTTTAAGGGACAGAGGAAAGGTATGGCTGGGGTGTAACAGGGTCAAAGTCATCTACATGTGTCACAGGACTGTGACATTTAGAATCCACTCAACTGCAACCACAAAGGAAACAGAGAACAGCATAAAAACACACGGCGTTCGCCCCTTGGGGGTTTCTGCTTCGTGTGCCATGTCTCCTGCTCACCTTGGACACTGGGTCAGTGTCAGCTGTCAGTGTCAGGTTGAGAGCAGGAATGCTAATGGACCCTTACCACATCGCATCCCTCTCCCTAACTCTCTCCTTCTCTCTCCTTCTCTCTGCTGTTTGTCTGAGGGAGGCCAAGCTATTAACTTTGCTTTAGTAGCCGAGCTCTGCATCTGACTATGGTAGCCTGCGGTCTCTGTCTCTACAAAAGATAGGCAGGCTCCCTTTGAGAACCGGGGACCAGCCTCAACACTGTCTGTCAGACGCACAGTTACTCCTTGTGCAGTCCCCTCCCTCCCGTCTCCCCCTCTTCCTTGTGCTTGCATAAACGCTAGCAGATACTGCCAAGATCTCCACTTCCAAACCTCAGAAGAGTGCCGAACTGTCGGTGAGTTTGAACATAAAAGAACCTGCAGTCACTGCCTCTTTATTGCACACAGGAAAGTGTTCACAAGACAGTTCAGTCTTGTGCCTGTGTGACGAGAAGGTTTCATATGTCTCAATGCTGTTTCACTTATATCAGGAGATAATGATAAGTGTCATATGGCTGAAGGAGAGCTTAAAGGATATTTCCGGTTTATTACAATTTAGGTCTTGTTTGGCCATACATTCCATCGGTAATGATAGCGTACTCCCCAATTCAAAAATATCCATATCTCACCAAAACATTCTGCGGTATGGGAACATGGTAGCATTGCTACAACAAAGTCCAGCGGGCAAGAAGCAGGATTGTAAACAAGCCAACGGTTTCGCTAGATTACCTAACAATTTATCTAGAGGTAAAACCAAACATGAATGGACCTGAAATGTTTCTATCAATCCCCCATGGCACTGGGAAACTGCCCAGATGTATTTATTTTAGCAATGTCACTGATGTTATTTAGCCTCTCCTCATTGAAATAAATAGGGTGGGGGGAAAAAATAGAAAAACCTGTCAGTATAATGCAATACAGTTCAACAGCAGCACAAACTGCATCCTCCACAATGATTAAATGGAAATGACAACAAAAACTGAGCATTATAACCTTTACAAAGGTAGGATTAGTTATAGCTAGGTGTACCTAATAAACTGGCAACTGAGTGCACAATCAAAATATGACTGCAAGACTCCTGAGTCTTGGCAGAAGCACATTTAGACAATAATGTCATCTTTACATAAATGCATGCAGCCTCCGTTTTCGCTGTGATGGATTACACAACTCACATTTCAATAGTCTGCAAGTACATTATTTAAATGCTGCCGGGAAATAAATGGAAACCAAAGGTTGCCCAGAAAAGCATCCAGATTTCTAAAACACAGCGGCATGATTAGCAAAATAATTAGCCGTGATGCAGAGTACACATGATTTGCAGGAAATGGGTTAAAGCCACCGAAACAATAGAGCTCTTTCACAGCAGACATTTTCACTTGCCATATAGGGAACGCACAGGTGTCACTAATAACATTAACGGTGTGACAGCATTCAGGTGTTACAGTAGGTCGAGGCGTAACAGTGAGCCCGCATGCACGATGCCGGGACCCCCTGAAACCAAAGAAGATAAAAGGAATTCAGCCACCTTTTATTTCATTATGAACACCTGTGCTTTTTCTACTGTGACATGTCAAAACGTCCTCTGGGATAAAAGGCCCATTGGTCCTTTCAGCTGTGTCTTACCAACGTTAATCTTTTTTTTGTAATGTTCTAGTACGCGTAAATACGAGTGAACAACTTGGATACATGTATTGTTTATGCAACAGAAAGTGAGTATGTGGCTTTCACCTAAATTGGACTGTATTTTTATTTTTTTTGTGATGCCACTCAAGCGAAGTTCCAGTGACTGAGATTTCGGGCTTTCCTGATGAAGGGGTCAGAAAGGCAGGTCAAACCCCTTGCTACAACATTTGGACGAACTTCAGAACATAATTATTGAAACTGACATTTCATAAAGATTTCAAGAGCGGCCTTTCATTAGGCGCTGAAATGAAGGGATCTGTTTACAACCAATCACTTTGAGGAAACTCATTGAACTATAATCTGACAACAACAACAACAGCAAGCTTCTGGGGGTTTTTTTCCACCGGCGCAATTAATCAAAAAGCAATTACATTAGCATGCTCGGGAGATGGATTAAATGATTTTGACAATTTCTGTGGCTGCCTTGGCTTGCTCAGGCCGTGTCCTGCTGTCTGCTGAGCGCTAAAATCATGAAGACGAGAACATTGGGATAATTAGTCCAGAAGATGAGCAGCGGCTGTTCATGTCTGCGGCACATCTCTCGAACCAGCCCCCACGCACTGTTCCAGCCACCATGTATTAAAGCAAACGTCTGTTTAATCACAGTGCACCACATACCCTCCATGCTTTATTAGACTATAAATGTGCTGAATGAAGGCCCATTGCCTAATTAGGGAAGACTTCAGTTCACTCACTATCTCATACTGTTTTCTCCCACCTTACATTCCCTCTCCCTCGGTCTCTTTCTCGCCACTGCTTTCACAGCAACTCTCTCCACAGTAGGAAGCAGTGCTGAATCCCTCCAGTCTTAAGAAGTCAGCTCGCCTCCAACTTAGATGTTGAGGGGATTGCACTGGAGGCAAATCTCACTGTAGCCATTTCAGCCATTTTCTGTCTGTGCAATGCAGGTGGCCTCGGTGAGAGTGCCGGGGGGAAAAGGTAGTCATGCAGAGAGGAGTCCTCAATCTCAGCAGATGGACTACCGGTGGTGGCAGTGTAGTATCGAGGCTCAAAGAACCAACTTGAGAGGCACGGCTTCTGAAAGAGTTTCAAAAGGGTCGGGAGGTATCAGCCCGCGTGAGGCTTTGGAGTAAATGATGGGGAGAGAGACTTGGGAACTGAGGAGAACAGACTTTCCAGGCCAAACTAATAAGAGAGCCAACATACAGCACATGAGTGCATTGGTTAATAGCCTCAGCCATTGAAGATAATAGGTGCAGTCTGCAGGCCAGAGAACCTGAGACCCAGTCAATGTCCCAGTGGTAGAATTAGGGTGAAGGACGGCGTTAGAGATACGGGGTATGCTGGAAAATTGCCATGCCCAACTTACTAGTCATTTATTTATATAAGCCTCCTGGTTCATGGAAAAAGGTTGGTAATTACCATTAGCAATTACCACTGAGCAAGTACAGACACCTCCGTAGCCTGGCTGGAGGTGGCAGATGTGATCCGGAGGTGAGGACGGGCTCACTCTGAAACACACCCGAGGGCACAGTTCCACATCCCTGATGCAGCATCAGTAGTTTGAAGCACATCTTCCCAAACAGCTCTGACTCGACTGCACTGTACAGCCTAAGCTGGCAGGCAGGCAGGCGTATATTCCGGAGCCACTCTGTTGTTTTATCCGGCCCAAAAAAAATAAAAAATCTCCTTTAGATTGGTGTTATTATTATCTAGTGGAGATAACGACTCCCTCTGTATGAGGAGAGGAGGACCACGTCATGCACAGCAAGGAGGGAGGAGAGAGGTGATGAAAACAATGCTCAGCGAGAGAGAGAATTATAGGCAATGGGAATAATAGGTCTGGCCAAGTGAATGCATCACTCTCTGTATCTGGTAAAATAGGGCCTTATTTGCAGATAGGGGCTGCCCATTAGCAGCAAGTTAGCAGCAGGTTTTCAGGTACAGTTGTGGCAGGAGCTTAGGAGGGGGTGTGCAGAAGATGACTGGACACCTCTGTGTCCATGTCCTCAGCACACGGGCCTGGGAGGCAAGCGACATCATGCTGTTCGCTGAAAGCGCGGACGCCCCGCCACGGCGGTAATGAGACAAGACCACCACCACTGAGACACAGGCGATAATTACACACACATATACCCGCACACACCCAAACACACAAACCGGCCTCCTATTAGCACACACTACCTATTTATTTTCAGCTGAACCTAAAAAATGAAACACGGCTGTACCTTAGTCACCGTATAAAGGTGAAGTAGAGGTGGTTTTGGAGGCATTCACTGTAGTTTTTAAGACTGATGTTAAACTCTGAGTCAGATGACATACCGTGTGGTCATTTACTGTTGTGAAGACATTGGTTGTTTGCATACAAACACTAAGGAGTTACATCATAATGTTCCATGCTAGAAGAATAGATTTTATTCTCTTGTTGTTACGGAGGCACACTCTAGTGTGATAACGTGAGTAGAAGCACAAAATCCCTTTATCCGTTTTGTTACACACAACAGGAAATGGTAAATGTGTCTTGTGGGAATTCTGATCTGAGCGGTCTGACTTACTTAAGATGCACCATGAGTTGCAATTCAGACACAAAGCTGTACCAGTCACCATATTCTATATTGGCAGTAGGTCAAACGGCGATATGTAAAGTGAAAGGGGGTTGCTTGTGTGAAGAAGCCACAGAGGTTTTTCAGCCCATCCTGCAGGTCTTTGGCTAATTGTTTTTGCTGTACACTCCACTAGTTCTGCACTCACAAACTCCATTTCCAGCCACAGCAGGTCGGCTGTTTCCGCCAAAAATGTTCAGAAAGCCGACTGCGCGTTTCCCTACCCGCCACTAAGCAGCCGACAACGTCAAAGCGATAGTTCACCATTTCCGGAAACGCACATTCACTTTCTTGCTGAGAGTAAGATGAGAACAATCAAAACCACCGTTATGCCCGTCTGTTCAATTTGAAGATACAGCCAACGGCCGGTTAGCTTAGCTTAGCTTAGCTTAGCACAAAACCGGGTAAATGGCTCAGTCTAAAGGTAACAAATTCTGCCTACCTGCACCTCTAAAGCTTACTAATTAACACATTTTTCCATTTACCCTTTTTTGGATCTATAAAGTCAAGAAGTCACTGCTTCTAGCCAAGAAATAGAGGTAATGGTAATAATGGTAGGCGGATTTTGTTACCTTTGGATGCAGCCAAGATATCTGTTTCCCCGTTTCCAGTCTTTATGCTCGAGAGTGGTATCAATCTAACTCTCAGCAAGGGAGCAAATAAGCGTTTTTCCCAAAATTATACTTAGTGAAGAAAATTGAACACCTAGCAGACAGATATTTTACTTGGGACGTGGCGTAAACCAAAACAGAGCTAAAATGAGAGGGAATATTGGACTAACATTGATTAGGCGAGCAGCAACACAACTTTAAATGAATTATTATGTTGTTTTGTGTCTGCTGGGGGTGTAACTATTTGCTCACATGTTTCACACGTTTTTAAAGCGATAACACGATACAGAGTCTGTGTTTTTCAGGTTGTTCTGAAATTTATGCAGCTTTAAATATAGACAGTATTTACACAAGTTTTTTTCCTACTGTTCAGATTTCTCTAAATAATAGGAAACCATTCAATAGAAGAGTGTGTGCAAAAGAAATTTGCATATGCATATGCTCATCTGAATATAAACTCAGATACTTGATTTGCACAATCTGTGCATCCACATGAATGTGCACCAAGTGGTAATGTTGAGGTCAGACCTGCTTACTTGTTTCACCCTCTCCTCCCAGAGTTGTTGTTCAGGTGGTCAGATAACTGTTAGTGTTCCTCTCTGCAGTGCAGCGCTGTGCCGTGTAATTATCTTTTGCCGGGATAATCAGTGGTGCTAAAAGGTGATGGATGGTGAGGGAATGCATTGCAATAAACCAGGCAGGCAGTCCTCTGATAAGCTGAACCGCTCAACGCGGCACTCTAAATTTGCGATATATCTGACTCATTTCAAATCAAAACAGAGCAATTAGATGTCTTACCGACTAAGCTAATTGTAAAACATCTGCGTGTGGAAAAAAAAATAAATTAAATGATAATTTATTGAGACAGATAATTAAGATCTCACCAATTCACTAAACGCTAATTGTTGCTGTTTTCAGAAAATTAATACCATGTAAATTCCAGTGTTTCTGAGTTGAAAAGAAACCGTTTCCGCAGCATTTATTCAGGTCCTAAACATAAATAATAGGCTGTAAAAATATTGCCACTGCAAGGTACAATTTCATCATTTTTGCTGAATCTGATTTGAGTGAAAAATGGTATGCATTTGCATTTAAGGCATTTAGCTGACGCTCATATTCAGAGTGGCTCGCAGTGAGTGAGCAGGAAGGGGTTCTGGGTCTTGTTCAAGGACACTTTGACAGGATACGTGGCTGTTTGGTGAGCATATTGCCTGTTGGAATGGCGGAAACCTGTGACCTTTCGAGGACAGTTTTTGATTCTGAGTGTTGAAAGTCACGACGAACAATAGAGGGAATCACTTTTTCCTTTTGAGTGTCAAAACAGCGACTGAGAACTGAAAGAATTTGCGAGTTCTTATTTGCAAGAGTAAAATGTGAAAACGTTACAATCACAAAGATTCTGACAATGATTAGACAGGTGTGTTGTTGTATTGCAGCTGAAGTGCAGATTCAACATTTCCACTGTTTGCAGAAGCAATGTTTCTCTCTTAAACTTTTAAAGTTTGCCGAAAGGGAAGTATCTACATGTAGCGATGTCGACGGGTGGTAGCAGATGTTTCATAGGTTCTTGTTGGACTGTGTCTGTTTGAGATGATCCTCGCAACCAGGATGTATTTTGACATCTAAGACTGTAAAATAATTGTTGATGACATGTATACTGCATCTGTTTCATTTATTATTGTTAATTAGGAACGCATGCTTTAAGTCAGGCAGTTCTCACTCAAGAATGCAAAAAGCTTTAATCTTATACCTAAGTAAAAGTACAGTACAGTGGTAGTAGCAGCATAAATGTACTTTAAATATCATAAGTAAAAGTACTTTGTCTCCAGAAAAATGCTCCCTGTCAGTGTTATAGTATTATTATTTGTATTATTACATTGTTGTGTAAGTAGCATTTTACTATTGTATCTGGCGACATACTGTAACTACTTTATCTACAGTTTGGTACCTTAGCCCCGAGGTCACGCCTTCCTCAAAGGGTGCCCAGATAAATCTGAGGGGTTGTGAGCTGATTAGGAAAGAAGAAAAGGCTAAGTTCTGCAGCACTGAGTTGTATTCATTTTTCGGCTGTTCCTCTAATTTGTGTTTTTTTTTTGTGAAATATTGCATAATTTTACCTCCTTGTACCTCAATAAGGTATGTGAAGGAACCCATATGAGAGGAAATGTGTCTTTGGTGGAACTCATCCGAAACGTGACAAGAGGCCCCGGCTAAACTTTGCTCTTGTAATGGGTCACAAACCAAAACTGTTGGGAACCACTTCTTTATGTATTATCTTTTATTAGCTTATCATATGCCTTTTTAATGCAAGCTCTTACTATACTATAGCTGTAAAATCAATGTAGTGGACGAAAAATAGCGGAAGCAGAAAGTAGCATAAAATAAAGAGACGCTTTCTCTCAGCAGTAAATGCAACATATGTTCGTGTTCTTTCTTTTCCTTGCAGTTAAAGCTGTCCAATGCTGTCAAAAGTGACCATATGTTTACTTTTTAAGGTCACTGAGAGCAGTGCCAGTTGGCTATAAGAGGAATCTTACAGAATACTCCATATTCAAATGCTTCAAGTTTGCAAGAAAAATCTGAAGGGCAGTGAATGCATCTGCTTGTATTTGACGGTGCACTTTTTGAAGTTCATTCAGTATTTCACTACTTGCTTCATAGTACCTGTGTGGACAGACAAGTCCAAGTAGAGCGAGGAGACTAATGTTTGTGCATTTTGCTGCCTCCTATTGTATCTCAATGTGCCTCAAGATGATGTGCAACTTGCTGATCCTGAAACATGCCTATTGCGCAGCCTGTTTTCCCTGACAGTATTTAGAAGCTAATTCAGTAACTACGTTGTGTTCTTTATGAAGTTTGGACTTTTACTGTCTTCTTCATATTTGCACAGAGGTAGATGGCGAACCCAAATCCATTCCTTGGGAAAGAAATTGGGAATTAAAACTAAGAATTTTGCTTTGATACAGTAGTGGTGTGTCTTGATAGATTAAACAAATACTGTAAGAACTGTACACATTCGAAATCTTTTTTAGCAGTAGTTACATATGCTGACTCCACGCTTCTCTCTCTATAAGAGGTCACAAAAAAACGTTATAAAATAAAACATTTCATGAATCTTTTGTGTGTTTTGAATGCACTTTTTTTTTCTGTGTAAGCAGTAACCGCAAGACTGAAGCAAAACATGTGGGTAGTTGCATAAAAACTGCAGTGTAACTGCAGGAGTGAGATCCTAAAGTTGCTGAATATGGAAATACTTGAGCAAAGCAGAGGTACTTAAATATTAATCTTAATACAGTACTTGAGTAAATGTACGTTGTTAAGCTCCACAGCTGTTTCTGCCATGCGGACCCATATGGTCCCCTAAGGTGATAATTTCTGCAACAGTTGCTAAAGTTAATTGTTAATATGTTTCCCTGCGGTGCATGGGCAGCCTCTATTGGTGGGCATTCCTACAGGTGTTTTCTGGGGCTATTTTTACAAATTGTATGCTTCTTAGAAATTATCACAACCAGGCACTTAATGTATAAAATGAGAATGCAATTGGAGAAAAGGAACTCATCTGTGAACCTATACTGTGCTGAAACAATATTTGAAGCTAAAATCCCATTTCCCGGTATCACATTCTTCCAGTGATTGACTGATGCTGATAGGAGCTTTAATTAATTTCCTAACAATTCCAAATACTGAAGTGGCACTTGTTCAGCACAGTCGCTGTGACTCTGCACTGTGAGTGCTGTGAACAACAAGTCAACATGTCCCATAGCGCTGAGAGGCCGGGGACCGCTGGCTCACATGCGGACAGTCAATAAGCTTGTTGGCCGAGAAGAGTTGGCCGCGGCTGAACTTTTCTCACTCAGCGGACGTCAACAACCAGCAGAAACGTGTGTGCTTCCCTTTGTTTCGTGAACACAACTCTGCCTGACAAACGCGCAAGTAGGTTGAGAAGTTGATAACAGCTTTGAAAGCTTCCCAGTTCCCTACAATATTTTTATTCAAACATGTGTGTAAACCTTCATTGTAAAATATTATTAATAATGAAGTCTTTGAGTCTTGTTTGACATATGATTTTGTGTATTTAGATGAAGGTCAATGGTGCCGCAGTCACTAATGTGGGAATAAGGGATTTGTTTTACCCTTCAGCCAATGCACACATGGTGCTGCGGCTCAGTACTGAGTTTCATCAGTCATGTTCCTAAGAACAAATGTACCAAACTGAACACAATAACCCCACATTAGATTATTACATCTTAAAATATGCTCTTCATTTATGTTCATAACACAGTATTTCAAGTCATTTTTAGTGCCATAGACTTAACACATCCTAATTAAATGTGAATTCTGGTTTATTACAACTTGGATCTTACTTACATGGTTTTGCCATCCTTACAATCATTAATACTAACACTGTATTCAACATGGTAATGGCTGAGATCTGAGAACATGGCAACATTGTTAAAACAACAATGTTGGAAATATCCATTATAGTTCACAGATCAATGTTCAAATTTGACCCACTGCGCTTGCCGTGGCTCTTCAAATATATCATTTCTTAATTCATTAAAAGAAAGTTTTTGCCGACATTGTGGGTGCACTCCATTTAGGTTTCACCTCCACATAAAGTCATCCAGATATTCTGGCTAAACTTGCTTCACTTTCTTGCCCCACTGGACTTTGTGTATCAATGTTACCGTGTTCCCAGATCTCAGTTATGTTTTGGGTGAGTGCGATGCCAAAACTACGAAAATAATAAGTTGCAATAAACTGCATTTATTATTTAAGCCTATAGTGCCACAGAGTCAGTACTGGCTCTGATTCTTGGCAAGCATACAGTTCATGTTGCCTAATCTTTGTGTATAAGGGCCGCAGAATGATGTGAATGTTGACCTCCAGCAGAGCAGTAGACAATGGATGGCACTTGTGTTAAAAAATGAAAGGCCCCCATTATGTTGAGAAAGCCTTTATGAATCAGCGCTGGAAAATGCCTGACAATGAAGATGCAGCAGTTGAGGTTTAGCAGCAAGATCTTCAGTGTCAATGAGCTGAAATATGGATAGCTAAATATGGATATGTGTGATGTACTCACTATTATTATTTATTGTTTTGGTAGGAGGGAAGCTTAGATTTTTTTTCTGTATTAGGTTTTGATTCATGCTACATAAATAATATTCTCTGGCCAGCTATGATATGCTGTGTACTTTTGGACTGGTGCACTTGCTCGTGGTTTAGGCTAGGCCCCATTTAAAGGCCCAGGGTGTAGGATTTAGTGGCACCTAGGAGTGAAATAGCAGTTTGAATAAGGCTCACATCACCCTCCCCTTCCAAGCGTGTAGGAGAAACTACGGTGAAACTCGTGAAAAACGCCAACGGCCCTGTCTAGGGCCAGTGATTGGTTTGTCCGTTCTGGGCTACGGTAGAAACATGGCGGTGCAACATGGCGACCTCCATGGAAGGGGACCCGCTCCCTCTGTAGATACAAAAGAGCTTATTCTAAAGGTAACAAAAACACAACGATTTTTATTTTCAGGTGATTTTACACTAATGAAAACATAATTATAAATAACTTATTCCATTTCTGTCAAACGCTCCTCCTAAATGTCAAATACTGGACCTTTAAGGTTAATCCCAGTTCTAAAACATATATACTATATAGTATATGATATATTAGACAAAAGTGTGCTTCCATCTGTGTTACGACAGTCTGGGGAAGACCCTTTTATGTGTCGACATGACCACCCATTCCCCCCATGCACAAATCCAGGTCCGTAGAGAAATTAATTAAAAAAATGTAGTGTACTGTAACTCAGACCACTGCAAACCACTGTAACACTACAAAGAGCAAAGGCAGTTCAAATCTGCACAGCTGCAGTTCACTGCATATGTAATGGAGGCTCTCGCACCGCCCGAAATCCATCAGGACTTAGAAACCATTCAGCCAAGGCACTCGCAGTGTGTAGCACGCATCCACCAGACCCATCGGTTGGTGTGGAAAGCAAAGAAAGCTTTACAGAAAAAATGCCTAGTCATACACGCTGAACCAAAACATAATGCACGTGTATTTTCATCAACGTGAAATTAGTAAATATGTGTCTCAAAATGTTACGTATGGTCTATACTTGTGGTAGGTGATGAAGCTCTTTGTTTTTGACTCATGCTACATAATTAGTGATTTATGGGTCGTTATGGTAATTCAGTAAACCAGTGTTCCATTACAAAGTGCAAAAGAGAGGGAGTTTACCGCATACAATGCACCGCCTGAAATCCATCAGGGCCACAGAAACTATTCAACCACGGTTCTCTCAGTGGTGTGGAAAGCCAAGAAATCGTTACAGAAAAGTATCAAGTTATATGTGCTGCACCAAAACACAGTGTTTGCACAAACATTCTGAGTGTCCTTTTCAGATGGTTAATCTGCTAATATCACAACAACTCGGGAAATGGCAAAGAACGCAAGGTTTCATAAAACATTTTTTTTTTTAAATGTCTGCTGTGCTAAGCTTGGCTCTGTTTCTGATGAAAGGGTCTGTCTTTGTTGTGCTATGCCATGTGTTCAGCATCCCGTTCTGTTCTGCGCGCGAGGCCTACAGCAAATTTGTGTTTATGGTCGTTGTGGGGTGGTTGATTGAGCCAAGAACCGGAGAGAGAGGCAGACATTAAAGAGAGAGAAAAAGACAGAGCAAGACAGAAAGAGGGACAAAGAGAGACACAGAGGAGGGCAGTTACCTCAGATGCAGTTTGCCCACATCTCATTAGTGCCTGCTTTCAGCCCAGCTGATGTTCACCACCCACTGAATTATACATCCGCCACTAATTTGGGAAGGATTTAATATTGTATCTGCTTTATCTCTATCAAAAAACTGCAGGCGTTTCATAATTTATTTGTTGGAGCCCTCTAGTTATACCTTCTAAGCTTTAGAGGCAGGGGAAAGAATCTTAAATTAGCCTAATTTTGAGTGTTGTGACCCACATGTATTTTCAGGCGCCCTGAGTGTCTTATCAAAACTGCCCTTTAAAAGAAAGGAAACAAAAACAGTCTTAAAAAACAATAAAGTCTACAAGATAAAATCTAAGAAAAGTACCAAAACACAATAAAGCAGTTTCATCTTCTTCATTATCAATACTCTGATATTATAATAAATCACTGTGAGAGTTATTATGGCATAACTGACTGACTGTATGCTACATAAAACTGCACTCTTCTGCTTGTATGACACATGATTGATGCTTGTGTGCAGTAGATCCCCAATAAGCCATGCATATTTAATACAGTAAATGATCTTTCACCTCCAATTTCACCTGATGGATTGCACGTGTACCGTATGAAATATTACATGGTTGTATTTTTAGTTATGTTAACAGCGCTTACACACCACACAGACAGAGGCCACATGGGCTGATTATGTTACAGTGATAAAAATAATGCCAGCCATTCATCAAAGGCTCCGAGGGAAAATCTATCGCTCTGAGGCTGCGGGGGCGGGTTGGGGGCTTTATCTTTATGGGTGCAATCGCAGGAAAGGAATCACACCGAGCATGTATTCAAACTCCGAAGAGTTTACTCTCAGAGGAGGTGCATTACGGCAAAGCGCTCCGACGGGTCCATAATGCCTAGCTAAAGTTAAGGAGAGTCGGAGCCGTTCCAATCACCACCTGGCAGGATGACAGGTTACCACAACGCTGTCCAGCTAACAAGCTGCTTTTGTTTAGAAGCCCTGTTTGTTTGTAATGAGGCAGTGGGACGGAAAACAGGCCAAATAAAAACATTTGCACAGTAAAAATGAATCTTACAAGGTTCAGAAAGGATTTAAGGACAGTTTCTGCGAAATAGCGTGTTTCTCATATAGAAGCATGTATCATCATGTTATTCAGCCCCCAGGTTTCTTTGAATAATTAATCGCACAAGCAACAAGCAAGGGAAATTAATTAGCTTTTGTTTACGCTACAGCTCACCCCGTTCTTTGTAGTTGCCCCATGACTCTGGTGTTTTTATATTGTAAAGGCCAAGCTCCAGTGCATTTCCCTTTTAGTAAACTTTTTGGATTCTTGAATTGAAATGTCCGTGCTTCAGGATGTCTCTCCATGGGTCCCTCCATGCGGCGGCTTATGGCTTGTTGGCTTCCCACACACATTTAGAAGAAAAAAAGGCCAGTGTAGATCTACTTTCACTTCAGATTAATTTCAGCTGCCTACAGTGTGAGGAGGCTTTGTCAAAAAACGGAAGTGTAAAATGAACTGCTAGTACCCTCTGCATTTCGCAGGCGTTCCCCTCAACAAAAAAAAACATGAAAGTGCCAGCTCTATTCAACAGATAATTGAGACTAGAGGTTCAAGGCAGCATTTCTATCTCTGTTCTTCTGATAGAAAAGTATACTGTTGCATCCTCGTGTTACTACAATTGCCTGTGAAACCTCTCATCCCTCCTCGAACTTCTCATTGCTACTTTGAAAAAAACGGAGAAGCCGTGAATCTCAAGATTGTATCAGGACAGAGAAATAATGTAGAACCAAAATAGTTTTTTTTTTTGTTAGTTTTTTTTCAGGAATAAAGCAGAAACAAGCCACACAGGGAGAGAAAAAAAAACCTCTCACCAATTCTCGTGTGAGACCACTGGTTCTGGTGCTAAACACACTCACAAGGAAATGACACGCTGGAATCAACAGAGTTAATCTCGGGCAGAATCACCTGGGGAATAACGGTCCCTCAGCTCATCAGAGTCCAAGGCAAAGTTGAAGAAGACACCTCTAGCAAACACCACCATAACACATCCAATATCCCTGACATGTTTAGCTGTCTGCCCATGTGTCCCCTGCCAGAGGAGAAAAACCTGGAGATTAGATCATATTAGATAACGGGGCAGATGACCCGCTAGCTGGGATTTTGGGGCGTGTTTTGAACCTTTTCCATCATGGCCAGCAATTCTTTCGGAAGGCTAAAAGTGACACGGCAACATAGGTTGTCATTACGCCTTTCGCACACCAGATCGATCCAAAAAATTTTTTCCAAACATAATACTGCCGCATGGACACACACTGAAGTTTGCTGCAAAAAAAAAACGAAAACAACATTTGCTGACAATAGATCCCAGATAGATTCCCAGGCCACTCCGCTGGTTAATTATCATTTCTTTATAACTTTCAAAAACAGCTGAGCCCCCCATTTAAAAATCCATAGACAATATTCCATATATACACAGCCCAAAAAACACCCCATAAAGGCAGCCAGCAGCAGACCCACCAGGCCGACCGCTATTTTCACAACAAATGCGACTGTTTAAGTAGGTTCTTTGGATGAACTTCTCCAAACCCCCTCCGAATTTGATTTCTGAATACAAAAGGGGATAATTACATAAACGTCATCAAACCACCCACAGTATACAATTAACAGCATCTAACAATGGGCTGCAGACAGAGAAGAAAAAGCAGGCAAGTGGAGTTTTGGGCGTTCGGGAGCAGAGTTTGGTCTCAGATATCCGCACGGTACCAGTTGGTGCACAGCGCCACGAGCGTTACGCTAAGCACGTGCCAGCGATATACCGAATACCTTGGAAAGTAAAGCTGGAAAAGCTGACAGATGGAAACGTCAGTCTTTGGTATTTCCAATAAACTGATCAACTCCCTCCCTCCTCCGCATGACTCGCTTCTTTTGCAACCCCTTTTCAGAGATCTCGAAGGAGCGAGCTGTGTTTGTGAATTCCTACCATGGAGCGACTCAAGGAGGAGCACTGAATTATGGGCACGCCGGTGCATAATGAAGAAATATTTCTCAAACTTCCTGCAGAGCAGCTGAGCTCTCCAGGCCCAGTGAACAGAATTGGATTTATGTTTAATTTCACTATTTTTCTTTTTCCTGCACCTGACTCCTGGACAATGTCAAGGGCCTTGTACTCTCTGTTGCAGCTGGAGGACTGCTTCGATATTGGCTAACAATAACTCATCTGCCATTCAGTTGCAAGGCAGTATCTCGATTTCCTACAAACTATTGCACATTGAAAATCCATCTTGCGTGCGCCTGGCGGCATTGTGTTCATACTAAACAATCTGGGCACACGTGATCGCTTAATTACAAGTATAAAACAATGATTCTTGTTAATGAAATTGTTTGTCATAATTTCGACTGTATAGCCCGCGTGCACATGGCCTCCATATGGAGAAGTTTCCACCAACGCCCCTCTGTGGTGCACCGCTCAGTTCTGTGGACTGCAGAAAGACTTTCATCATCTGAGTTATAATTGACAAGCTTGTTTTTAACTGCGTCTGTACACAGCCACGGGAATGCTATTTGACATCTGTTGCGGAAGCCATTGGTTTTGCATTACTTATGGTGGTGGCAATAGAATTTATTATTTTTTTTGTTTAAAGCAGCACAGTAATTCAGCTATACCCTGTCTCTTGCTTTTTTTTTTTTTCATCTACATGTTCCCTCCCTGCCTCCCTCTCCAGCTCTCTTTTTTTCTCTCTTGCTCCTCCCGCCTACAGTATATTCTGGTACTTTGATAAAACAGTGAAATTAGAGGTCATTTTGGTGAGCTCCAAAAATAGAAGGCAATCCAAGTTTGCCAGCCACCGGGTCTCTGTGGAGTCTGGTAAAATCAGAAATGTTAGAATGTAATACTAAAACAATGTTAAGAGAGGACCCTTGGCTCCCCGCCAGTAACACACAAAGTCTGTGCCTTAGAGAGACGCACCCCTTTGGGTAACATGTTTCATTAGATCCAAACGGCTGCACAAACATGCTGTGTTTTGTTCAGAAAGCTGAGTTTATCCTGGATTTAATAATTCAGTTGCAGGTTTGAATAAAGAAAGCGATGACAGAAATACTAGGAATGTGCCATCCATCCATCCATCCATCCATCCATCCATCCATCTATCCATCTATCCATCTATCCATCTATCTATCTATCTATCTGGCTAAGCTTGTGACTGGTAGAGGACAGGGGTGAAGGGGGCAGCAGTGATTTCCTCCTCCTCAGTGAGATGGTGGACAGAGGCTCTGATGGGGCTGTAATGGAAGCCGAGTGTCACAACAACATTGGCCGGGGCGGGAATGCAAGGAGATGGGAGTGAAGCACGAGAGAGCGAGGCCAAAAGGGCTGAGCTCTGAGAATGCGAGGACTTTCTGAGACTTTCTGAGCTGTTTGGGATGAAGAGGGCGAGAAATGGATGTTTTTTTTCTTCTAAACTGGCTTCATGTGCCAGATTGTAAGGTAATAATTTCGTTGGAATACCACTGACCAGAATTGACATGAACATTGTCTGTTTTTCATGTTACACTTGGTTACGAAACATCGTAATAAAGAGTGATCAGCCATGAAAGCAATAAACGCAACAAGTGCCGATTTAGACTTAGACTGTTATTATTTCAGACTACAGTGCCTGAGAAGAAAGAGTGGTAGTCTGCAAGCTTCAGTTGTTATTTTCATCTTTGGTGCTGAGCGCTCATTCTTGTAATGTTTCTGCACTGCACTACACAGGCCAGCTGTCAGTCACACAACGCTGCTGGTGCTGTGACACTTTTTGCTTGGATTTGTTTTTAGCTCTTACATTTGGAGTTTTGTAAGTGGCCCTCTTGCATTCGTTAGTCCAGTTTTGCTCGTGCTAGCTACCCAGTTCTGAACCATTTAAAAAAAAAATCCCTGCTTCTTACAAAACTGACACAAAAAACACAACCACTTGTGTGCTGGAGATTTTCCTACTGTACCTAGCAACTGGTGTCAAGTAGCAACTATAAAATCTTTCACGAACTGTGTGCAGAATGTTGATTAAAGATGATGCTGCAAATCCCCAGATTACATCTATGGCAATACTTATTTAATTATTACTACAATATCCATGCATGGTAAATGCAATGTGGTTAAAGTATGGTTAAGGTTAGGTTAAAATGCATGTAAGCCCCTATGTGTAGAATGTTTATGTGCTCATAAGCCTGGTTCCACACCTCTGAATCACAGTTCACTTCTCAAAGTTTTTCAGTGAATTAAAAATGTCTGGGTGTTAATGGGAGGATTATTGGCTATTCAATGGCTATCAGATCTGTGTGTCACAGTGTATTTTTTGATACCGCCACTAAAAGAGGCCAACATTAGACATTTTCAAAGTCCACTGCAAAAGAAATGGTAACAAGCGTGGATGAGATTGATGCAGCAATACAAGTTGCTCGTTTCTTCTGGTCTGTGTTAGGGAAGTGTTACAACACCTGGCTGACCAGATAACTAACATGGAGCAAAACCATCGCGAGTCCCTGCTCACTGTTCTTGGGGACAGCCATGAACCTCCAAAATACAGACAGCATATTAGCTGTCCCACCAGGGATACAAACATACTGGACGATTGTTATACTGTTATAAAGGACGCCTATCGCTCTGTCCCCCATGCAGCTTCTGGACTCTCTGATCACTGTCTGGATCATCTTCTCCCGACCTACAGGCAGAAACTAAAATCTGCTAAGCCTGTGGCCTGTGAGGAGATGGACCTACGTGGCAAAGCTGGAATCACAGGCCTGCTTTGACTGCACTGATCAGAGTGTTTTTGAGGCTGTAGCTACAGACCTGGACGAACTCTCTGACACTGTGATATCTTGGATTAGTTTTTGTGAGGACATGTGTGTGCCGAATAAAACCTTCTGCACATACAACAACAATAAACCCTGGTTTACAGCGAAACTGAGGCAGCTTAGTCAGGCCAAGGAGGAGGCCTATGGAAGTGGGGACAGAGTCCAGGCCAGAAACACAGTGACAAAGGAGATCAGAGTAGCAGTAAAAGCTAACAAAAGAACTGCTTTTCAGCGACCTGGCGTCATGTCGAGAAGCCTGAAGGACATCAGAAACTACGGGAGACCACCCCACCCCCCACACACACACAAACTGGTTGACAATCTGAATGTGTTTTACTGTAGGTTTGCCCACGTTCACACCCCTCACCCGCTCTGACATCAAACAACCACCTACACCCCCTGCCCCCCCTCGCCACTGACTGCAAAAAGGATGTGTGTCAGCTCTTTCACAGACAGACGATCAGGAAGGCACCACGACCAGAGAGTGTTTCACCCTCCTTCCTGAAAGTCTGTGCTGACCAGCTGGCCCCCATCTTTATGCAGATCTTCAACAAATCAGGAGCTGTGTGAAGTTCCCTCCTGCTTCAAACGCTCCACAATCATCCCTGTCCTCAAAAAACCCTCCGATTGAATTACTAGAGGCCGATCGCCCTGGCATCTGAAGACATGTCGTAACGTACGAATGAGAACCCACAAATGCAGAACAGTTGTATGGCATGGTGGCAGACCATAACAGGTGTTGGCCTACCTGAAGGAAATACCCCCTGCGGGCAAATCGGTCAGTGGATGATGCAGTCAACATGGCACTGCGCTACGTCCTGCAACACATCAAAACTCCCGGGACATATGCGAGCATCCTGTTCATGGACTTCAGCTCAGCATTCAAGAATGTCATCCCAGACTTCCTTCACACCGAACTCACCCAGCTCCCAAGCCTCACCTGTCAGTGGATCACAAATTTCCTGACAGACAGGAGGCATCAGGTGAGGCTGGGGAACATCCAGCACCCGGGCATCAGCACTGGCGCCCCCCAGGGATATGTTCTCTCCCCACTGCTCTTCTTCCTCTGCACAAATAATTGCACCTCAGGTGACTAGTCTGTTTAACTCCTGAAGTTTGCCGACAACACAACTGTCATAGGCCTCATCCGGGACGGTGATAAGTCTGCATACAGACTGGAGGTTGAACAGCTGGACTTCTGGGGCTGTCAGAACCACCTGGAGCTCAACATGCTCAAAACAGTTGAGATGACAATGGACTACTGGACTTGCCCCACAATACTGCCAGCCATCACCACATTGAACAACACTGTGGAAACCTTCAGGTTTCTGGGATCCACAATCTCCCAGGACCTAAAGTGGGCAACCAACATCGACTCCATCAAGGCCCAGCAGAGGATCTACTTTCTGAACCAGCTATTATTCAGTCTGTTCTCTGCACATCACTGTCTGGTTCAGATCGGACACCAAACAGGGCAGGGACAGACTACAACGTACAGTCAGGAGTGCAGAATGAATAATTAGCGCCGACCTGCCCTCCACTCAGGTCTTAAACATGTCCAGAGTCAGAAAACCAGCAGGTAAAATCACTGCAGATCTAGTATCATCACTCAAACCTAAATCTACCCACGTATACTGTATATTCAAGCATATCCACCTACCTCATGTACAGTATATAAAGCAACCTGTTATATTAATCACATTTATTTCAGCTACCTTTGCACTCTGCACCATTGCACTATTATCTTACTGTCTACAAATGTTATTGTTGTTGTTTTATATATATATATACTGTATGAATATATATTTATATCTGTACATAGTAGTTTAATGTTAATGTTTACCTTGTAAAGCTTGTTGTCCTTGTTTTTAGCTGTATGTATGTCAGTGTATGTGTATGTACATTGTGCCAGAGTCAAATTTCTTGTACACACCTGGCCAATAAAGCATATTCTGATTTTGATACAAAAAGTCAATGCCCTCAAAATGAAATGTGCTTTTGGCATTGTGTAAACAATGGTGGTCAAAATGTTTTGTCAGTGTGGCAGTGGACCTTGGAACTGCTCCTTATATCCACATTTCAGTCTTGTCCTATGTTTTCATTGACACTGAATGTTAACTGTAATATAATGTTTTTTTGTTTAGCTAACAGCATGCTATTGTAAATCAAACTGAATACTATTCAGATGCCGATTTCAACAGCACAAGGTTTTATATTATACATTGCACTCATTTCCATGTAAGTTTCTGCTGTATTTTTAAAAAAAACTGTCTTACACAACAGTAAACAAAAAACGTACACAGCACAATATAATACAAAAATACATCAATGCAAAAGAAAAGGAACATAACATATATGGCCTAACACTGTAACACATTAAAGCTGGAGTGCTACACAAAAGACCAGGACTGGATGTCCTGTCGCTCCTGTCTGTCTGGCCACAGACCCCAACTGATACTGTATATTCCCTTGCGAATAAATAGTGGGAAAATCTTCTTGCATCCCGCAACCATCCCCTGCAATGGTCTGCTGTGATGTCAACACAAGCAGTATCCATTGCAGCAAGCAGAGACATGTAGTCTTGATACCAATGATCATACACCGCTTCCATGCAGAAAAGAATTCCACTGTATTCAGGAATGGAGAATATGGTGGAAGGAATACCATCACTTATTTAAATTTTTAATTTTAAATTTATACTTATACCCACTTTGTACTTAACCTGTATTATAGTGTATTATACTTTAGCTTTTTGCCTTGCTTAGTACTTCCATTCTTGTGTGCACTGACGTGATAGTGAGCTGCTGTTACAAAGAGTTTCCCCTCGGGGATTAATAAAGTATTTCTGATTCTGATTCTGATTCTGATTCTGATCAGCATCCTTTGGTGGACAGCAAACACTTCCCTGATGGCATTTGCATGGTGGAAGCTTACATTAGCCCACACAATTACAAAATTTGGCAAGTCATGCATTACCGAACCTTTCTCATTCTCAGGGATAAGATCTCTGTAGAGGGTGTCCAAGAATGTCAGGTGTTTCTGCGTATTGTATGGGCCAATATTCGGAATACGTGTACACACACCATTCTTAGATATTGCAGCACACATAGTCAATAGGCGATTTGAGGGGGGATGCCATCCCCCATGTTAGCAAAATGATCAAAATGCATCCCCCTTGTTAACCTACCATCCATCCTACCATGGAGAGAGTGCATGTGCGTAGAGGTTGTTTAGTTTAATATGGTAGTTTAGTCTGCCTGACTCATTGATCCTTTATCTGACTGAGGTTTGTGGAAGTTAGAATCTATGGCCTCATCGCTCTGAAATATAAGTAGCCTAACTGTGCTGTGTATTGATAAATGATGCAGCGTGCAGATTTGTAATTGCAATTGATTTGTAATTGGGGGGGAGTTGTGGGTGAATGAAATGAACCTGGGGAAGGAAAAGCCATAACACCGTACAGTATGTGTATGTGTCTATAATATGTGTAGTGCACACCACTGCTTTACCTGTACATACTGTGGATATAATAAACCCCTTCTCAACAACAAACTAGGAGAGAGGTAGGCATACCTCAACAATACATACGTCACAGTTTCTCTAAAATGGTACCTTGTAAAGCTGTTGAAGGGTCATCTGAAGTCTTTTTAAAACTCTATCTATTGTAGAGATGCTGACAGAGTTGATATTTTTTTGAAAGAGGCCGTTGTCCTCAGTCAGTTCACTTACGCAATGAAGTTTTGATCGGCAAGATACTCTTCAACTGATAATTGTCCAAATTGTAGACAATTGTACTTACTCGTTTGCATAGATGTGCTAAAACATTTGCAGTTTGATTAAAAGACTGAGAAATTCAAATCTCCTGTGAACAAGTGGCCAGTGGTTTGGAGGTTTGCACATGTTATTTAGAAAATATTCATTATCATTTTAGAATTGTGCCAAAGCAATTGAGAAAAACTGTGAAGAGTCAGCATTACTCGTTGGTCTTCGACAGAATGTGACATCCAGTCTCCAGTGCTACCTTTTGCCATGCTGCCTAAAGATCACTACGGTCTGCACTGGCACTGATTGTTGGCAATGGATGTAAATGTCCTGTAGAAACACCTGCTATGAACGTAAATCCTTGGAAGACTAGGCTGGTTGTATCTGCAAGCAGTAGTGAGTAGAAAATACTACAGATACTAATTTGGATGAAAACGTTCAGCACTAAGTGCCGTTAGAGTAAACCATAATCTGATATGGTAGTAGAAA
This sequence comes from Coreoperca whiteheadi, assembly GCA_011952105.1. Classification (NCBI taxonomy): domain Eukaryota; kingdom Metazoa; phylum Chordata; class Actinopteri; order Centrarchiformes; family Sinipercidae; genus Coreoperca; species Coreoperca whiteheadi. The sequence continues at coordinate 7,516,935 of CM022493.1, read as the reverse complement.
GCAGACAGGAGACAAGAGGAGGAATCGTTTGACTGTACTGTTCAAGCAACTGGAGCATGTGCAATTAAATGGCAAAACGTTTCCTTTTTCAACCCAAATCCTAATGACAGACTGTGAAGAACAAAGAATGACTGTAAAGAGCCCTGAATCAACCTGGGAAATGGCAAAGGAGAGAGAAAGACAGGACTGAGGATACGTTTTGAGACAATGACACTGGCACTCTGAAGCAGAGGAGGATGGCGTGATACAAACTTGGTGCGCAACAGCAGAGAAACAAAATATAAGGGCAAAGACCAGTCAGTTCTAGTGGTATTCATGCAAATGAAAACTGCTGCAGCTTATTAAATTCCAAGGCCTTGTTTTGCCCTATACTCTCAAATGTTGCACTCAATCCGAAGCCTGAGAGAAATGTCAAACTTGTATCAGATTTAATTCAAACTCTCAGGTAGTCTGTGGTGAAATATGTTTCTATATGTAGCAGGAGAGTCTCCAGTAAACACAGTGGGAATATGCAGACACCACTGTGGGTTTATCACCATCCATAAATCAATATTTTGTGTCGCCATGAGCAAAAAAAAAGAAAAGGCATATTTTCATTGTGCAGCCATTACACATTCAATGGGATTAATACTGTATGATTACAGTGTTGACAGGCAGCATGTAAAGTGGAAGAGATCCACTTAAGTGCTTTGTTTTAGGCTGGAAAATGGGAATCAAGTGACATGGCGCCACTTTCCCACCACCTGTCAGCGATTCATTGCCAAACCAAACCAAATGTTTCTTGTCATTTTCTCTTCTACCTTACTTGCCAACGTAGTCCCCGCATTGTTAAAATATATTCTAATCTTCCTGTGATGTGGCTCACTTATTGCCGAGGTGAACATTCCCCAGGCGAGGATGACAGCAACGCCGTCGACGCTCAGCGCTGACCCCGCTCCAATTTCCTCCTCATCTCATTTCTACACGGCTGCAGTCAACCAGAGAGAGAGGAGAGGAAGAAGAAGAGGGGAGTCATCCACCGAATGGAAATGGCCACTTTGAAAGAGACCCTGGAAAATGGGCCGCCCCCCAGTGTACTTTCATTGGAGACGGGGGCATCAAAAGAGCTCTGCGCTGCTACAGCAAAGGATACTAATGATCCCATGACGCTTGGAAAGGGGTGCTGGAGCGTTAACCTCGCTCTAGAAGACCCGTCCTATGTAGGTCAAAATGAATAGGTTCTGCCTCAACACCCCTCTACCTGATTCTGTCCTCCTTTCCCCCCTGCTATATCACAAAATGACAAAAGAGGCCCTTTTGTGACACATCTCTGGGTTTTGCTGCAGCTGGTACCACATTGCAAAAGCTTTTCCATCATAACAGTGTTATGTTTTCTTCAAATGAGGAAAGATGTCTTCAGACCAGTTATAGTAATTGTACTTGTTTTGGTACAATTTAGGTTGAGGGATTTTCTGTTCACTTAAGAGCTTATTTAGGACTTAAAGTCCCAATGCCTGAAACACAGGTAGTGCAAAATTCTCAAATTGATTGGTCTTTGATAGACAGAGTAATACTAGACAACAACTACAGTAAATCTAAGTCATTAATGCTTTTGACGCTGTTAAACGTTTGTTTACATCATTGATGTTTGTAACCAAACCTGTCTCTTAAAAGTACTGTTCACATATAACTAATTTGCAGTAGCAAATAATGTTTTGTAGGAAATGTAATGCTGCCTAGGTTACTTGTTTAATCAGTGTGATTTCGATTCTGTCACACATGTTCCCCAGCAACAGCGGAATAAAAGACATTTGCGAGAATTAATGAGCTGATTGGATTATGATGCAGTGTAAATTCCCTCTTCAGTACCCTTATGAGGTAATAATGACACAATTTATTTATACAGACATGTTGCCAGATTAATTTTCCACCAATTTTGAACAATTATCATTATTGGGGGGGGGGGGGGGGGGTTTTTTTTAAAAAAAAAGGGGGGGAAGAAAGGTTTTGTTGGCCCAAGTCTTGATGAGTACACAGACAGGGTTCCTTTATAAAGACCCATTTCTATTTC
>CM022493.1:7498134-7514860 GCA_011952105.1 Coreoperca whiteheadi | reverse complement strand
ATAATATAGGGTATATCTTCGTTCTGCTTGTTCTTTTTATTTTTTTTTGTGTGGGGGTTTTGGTGGTGTGTGGTTGGGGGGGGGGGGGGGGGGGGGGGATTTTATTCAAGATAAATGAGGTGAAGAAAAGTTTTGTTGGCCTCAGTACTGATGAGTACACAGACAGAGCTTCCTTATTAAGAACCACTTCTAATTCCAACAGCACTCTCATTCATCATTCATAAACATTTGTTTTGTGTAGTTATTTTATTTGTTTTTCAAGCTTCGCTTTTTCATGCCCAAGGCTTGTTTTCGCACAGGAAAATATGTCAATTGTAAGATTGGAGAGCTGGTTCCCTCCCCTAGGACTCTTTAAGGGTGTTTAAAATGCATTCAAAAGATACGTGCTCGTGTTAATGCCCCTGGATGTGCTACGCAGTCCGAAAGAATCAGGGACCTTCCCCAGCTCCCTTTATGCTGTATACACATTAACATAACACTGACATGGTCACACGTATGAGGATATACAACAACCACACAATCTAATTTGTCAGAGAAGCATTCCATCCATGATAATATTTCCTATTAAGCATGGCTTCACCAGCTTTATTAGTTGCCATGCCAACTCTTGTGTTAACTAGGAAGCTAATTAGCAGTGTGTCTTGTTTTCCCCTTGCTGTTATTCTCATGTTTTTATGCATTGGTACACTGCCAGTCAAAAGTTTTTCAGCACCCTATATTTTCACATTTTGGGGGGAAATCTCAAGCAGAATGTGATTGTAAATGCCATAAATTAGAACATATAATTAGAAGTAAAGTAAGGAATGTTTTATTGGAAATGAGGTAGATTTAAGTGGAAGCTGCCTAATGAACTCAAAATGTCAAACTAGGATTCATCAGTCCACAATGCAGCTTTCCACCCTGCAGCTGTCCAGTGTTTCCATCTCCTTGCCCAAGCAAGACTCTTCACCCTTGTTTTGACGGCTTAATAAAGGTTTCCAGGCTGCTACATGACCCATCAGCCCTGCTTCTTAAGTCTTCTCTGCACAGTTGAATTTCTCGTGTTGACTCTCATTCAGATGTGCCTTGATGTCGGCTGCAGCCGGCCTTGTGTTACGCCAGCAAGAGCAACTTATGAATTTGTTGTTTGATTTTGTTGTCGATCTAGGTCTGCCAGGCCTTTTTTGATCACAGTCTTTCTCAGTTTCTCAACGCCTTTTGATACGAAAACCACAGCGCTCACAGATACTTTTTTAAGATACTATTTTTTGCCATTTCTTTTGAAGACAGTCTTTCATTCCTCAGAGTAATAACAGCTTGCCTTTCCTGTCATGAGTTGTCATTTTGCTCCCATGATGACTGCTGAGTGCCTCAGAGTGTTCTACTGGCGACGTCAATCATTGTATTTAAGAACCTATTAATTGGCAACCTCTCAGATCCTAATGGATCTCTAAAAGTCACTTTTGTCAATTCACTTGCTTATTTATCCTTTATATTTTCCCATTTTAGAGTGTTTACAACAGGCACACTTCTTGAGATTTAACCAAAAGTGGCAAAACATGAGGTGTCATGTACAAGTGGCTTCATGTACTCTATACAATAGAGACTATAGTTTGTGGACAAGAAAAAGATATAAATGAACTGATACTAACTTCCTAGTAACTTGTATACACAAATATGTTTGTCCAGAGGTATACTGTATCTTGTGCATCTTTTCCTCTGCTGTGTACAGCCCCAGTAGCTATATCTGTGATTGTATCTCTATGCTGTATGTAAGCATTTCTATATGCTGAGTGCACCTCGTCTAGAGGCAGTCCTGTGATGCACCAGACTGCAGACTGGAGAGATGCCTGTGCTCCAACTCCTCTTTCTCCTGCAGCTGCAAGACGTTTCCTATCAGTGCAGATTATTCCCAGCCAGGCCTATAGCTTTCATCTAAATGTCAGTGGCAAAGGCGTGTCAGAGAGATAAAAGCCCAGATAGAAGGCCGACGTCAAGGCACATTCAACAATGCGGGGGTAGAGGTAGAGAGCAAGGGATTGTATACGTGTCAGCGCAAGGTATTGTCGGATGCTGCACACTGAGTGCTAGTCTCTCTGTGTAGGAATGCCATGCCTTTTTCAAAGTTTATCTCTCCTGGTGTTCAGTGTGAGATGAACTGGTGAGTTTCTACAAGAGTCCCGCAGTGAATGACACCCGTATCCATACCACTTCCTTAATCGTCTTTTATTTACCGGAGGCAAAAATCCATGAAACAAATACATTTCCGGATGCCTCACTCTCATGCTTCAAGCGTTTTTGAGAGCTCTTTTTGAGAGCTACAGTGCGGCTCGTGAAGAAATAGTCGCAGTATCTGGGCCACTGCCCTACGCCATCACAATAAAGAAAGAAAATGAGATTAAACAAACTTGCTTTGTGAAGTGAAAATGTCTGATTTGTGTTTTCCTCTCCAACACTCACCTCCCACTCAATCAAATTAAAGCCACGTGCCGCCCCAGTCCCATTAGCGTGGAGGCTAGTGAGCTCCCTCAAGTCTTCCTGTTTTGTTTGACCCAGACAATCCTTTAACCAATGAGGCACATGATGCGGTCCTCAGCGGGGGGGGGGACGCCACCCTGGCCAGATTCCCTTTCGCTCTGAACTCTAAGATGAGGTCGCAACCCCGCTCTCTGTGGTCACGGACCACAGATGGGGCCTGGCCGCCCACGTTCGCCGCTGTGTTTGATCTCAGAGCTGAGTTGCAGTCCCGGTGAGGGTCTGAATCAGCCTCCCTAAAAACGAGTCTGTGTTTATGTTAACTCACAATGATTGGTTTCACTGAGTGCCAAGGATAACTACCAAGGGTTTTCCTTTATTGAATGGTAATTACAAAAGACAAATAGACTCCAAGCAACTGACTTCCTGAGTAAAACAGCCCTCTCCCAGTGCAGCTGTGGGTGGTGATGCCGCCAAGAGTAGGCGCGTTTATTGGTGTTGCTATCCACTCAAAACACTGAAATAAATAGCCGAAAGGTGGCTGATTAAAAAATGAATGAGTGAGGGAATAGTTATGCAGTTTACAGTGTTACTTGACCAGCTTTCTTTATTTTTACTGAACACAAATTGCTCACAGCTTAAGGGAGGATAATAAATCAAAAAGACTTCAGCAATGAGTGTACCTGTCTACTGCTGTACTCTGCAATGTGACAATATTGCCAGTGAATCTGCTCAAGTACAGTTGATTTCAAACTTTTTTTCCCCGACCTTCAGATTAATATTATAATGACCTTTGACAATCTGCCATTTCCAAGGCCAGCCCAGTCGCAAGGTATACGGCCAGATATGGAGATAGCACATCATCACTGTAATTGACTTCTGTCCAGGTCTTGACTGAAGGTCACGCAGGCAGCCAGACAGATGAGTAATTAAAATCTCTTCTGGTCTTTAAGACACTCATTGAAGTCCACCCTTCATTTGGTACATCATTAGTCATGCTACAACTGACTCGAGCTTTATGTCATGAAACTTCCTGGCACACATTTGCATTCACACACAATGTATAATCATTAGCAATATCCTAAGTAATTGAAGGTGGCACTTGGGAAATGGTTACCTGACACTGACAAGTGGAGGATGGAGGCCGCTGTCAGTGAGGTGACAGGCTTGTTACCTTCTGTGCTTCATCAGTCATAATATGTCAAAGTGCAATGAACGGGAGGTTAAAATGTTCACTTCAACTTGGACTGAACTCTTGTTTCTCCACTTTGAAAGGGATTAGAACAAATTCATAATGCATGGATAACTCATCTTCAGTCTAACAATACACTGCAGAATAGTTTGTGCTAATTCCGATTTTCTAAGTGCTGAGCCAGTGTTTGCCGTAGGTTAAGTCCACACATCAATTTAGTATAATACTTTGAGCATTTTAAAACTCTTCTCTAGAGCCATTTTTACTCTGTGAGAGGACAAACAACTCCAATCAACACTTGAAATAAAAGTCACTGAAAAGTCAACACTTATTACTTACCATTGAAACATGTGAGCTGAAATAACAATAAAAGGGGAAAAATAGAAATCTAGTCTATAAAAAAAGTTGTTTGCATGCTTAAATATGCAAACTAGTTGCCTTATTTTTCTTACATGGTAAGGTCAAATTTCATTGATTCAATGTGTATGGTACAATGTTCTATATGAAAAACTATACATGTCATGTGCAAAACAGATGCGTAACTAACTGTAACATATTGAAAGCATCCAAATTGCTGGTTTTACACCAGACTGTGATTCTTATTAATTTTTCAATATATGAGTATCAAATGATCACTGTATAGTAAATCATACAAGATAAACCCATTATGATATACAGTAGCTATATCCGAGAAAAATCATTTTTAGAAGATTTTGAAATGATCCAGTTGTAGTTATTTTGCTTTGCAAATTGTTCCACAATCCAGCAGCTCCCATTGTGACTAATTGTTTGGCTTCCCTAACATCTTGTCCTACCCCTGAATGTGAATGTGTAAACAGAAACAATAGGTGCGCACAGTTGTGCACAAATGTCGGCTGAAATGCCCTGAACAGATACCAACACACTCAAAACACAAACACATTGAGAAACACTCACAAAACCAGCTGCTGTGTCCCTGTGTACTCGTTCACAATGTTAGCTGTTGAAACAGTTCTGCAACAGTATCGCCAAGACACACTTTTACCTTCATTGTACTTGGCAAATAGAGTGATTGTGGCTCTGATTCTGAAACAACACACCCATAACAGCTCTAGCCTGGCCGGCTGTGGTGAGCGAAGGAGAATGGACACATCACAGCAGCCTGCGGTGATGATGGAGCCTGGCCCATCCGTGGCCTTGCCAATCTGTCATCACACACACATGCATGCACACACACACACACACACACACACACACACACACACACACACAGACACTCACAGACACAGCCTGCTAGCCAGCCCATGAATCAGTCATCTTCTGCTCTTCCGCCACCTCCACTCACCGCTGTTCGTTACCTGACTGACAAAAGCAGCAAGCCGGCCTGCCACAGCTTGGCTCCCCTCCTCTCTGCAGGAACCTGCTTGGAATAGCCGCTCTTTGATTCCTGTGTGACCCACCGGTGCAATTCAGGCTTCAGGTCCACTTCCCTGCCTGGCAGTGTCACCGCCGGGTCTGACTAGTCGGCAGGTGGACTTTTTTGGAGCATCCCCGCTCGGTTTACTTGGCCGGGAGAAAACAATACCGTTTAAACTCAGGTGGCGTGAAATAACTGCGCCGGAAAATGCAGGTTGCAGTCTTCTTTCAAGAGAGCTGCAGGGCAGCTTGTTTGGAGAAAGACTGACATCCGGACCACATAAACAACCGGGTTTATGAGTATGATGAGGCTGATATTGGCATCTGATGGCCAGCTGTTCATGAAACGCAGAGAAGCCCAACAGAAAAAGATGAACTGAGGGCAAAACTTATATTCAGCAAAGTGATGCATAATGATTACCAACAGGGATGCTACAGTCAGTCAGTTATTTTGCCCGACCACCCACTTATACCCCCCGCAGGCCGCGCTAAATCTCTAACCTGGCAGGATGACAGGTTACCAAAACGTTGTCCAATTAACAAGCTACATTCGAGTCCATGTGACTTTTGTTTACAAGCCCTGGTTGGCTTATAATTGGGCAGTGCCGACCTAAATGAGCCAAATGCAAAAAATGCTCCAAAGTAAACTTGACTGTGGTTGACAGAAAAAGAAAACAAACTGCTGGGCACCAGTACTTACAGTATCGATGGCTTGTCAGATTAAATACATCACATTATACTGCACTGTGCATTTGCAGCCTTTCATGAAACTCTGATCCACAGCAATGTATAAAGAAACAGGATGTTGGGAGATGTGATTCAGATGGGACTGAGTGATTTTAAAATACAGTATTACTTCCAAATGCATCAAATTTGACTATGATGACTGAGCAAATGTTTGCGCAAAGACATTAGCTGTAAATCTGACCATGCTCTTTCTCTTTTTAAAGCCAAACTGGGAGGCTCTGAAATGAGCAGTTATGCAAGTGTAACAGTTGCCACACATTCTGTATTATGTTGGCTGACAAACTTGTTTTGCCAGAAAATCAGAAACAGAGGTAAAGCAGCATCCAAACCCCATCTGATGAATAAAACATTCCCAAAGACAATCAGACTCTCTTTGACATATAGTCAAATCACACGCCTGGTTCTCTGATGGTTGTCTGCTAGACACGCCAGCCCTGTCTTTGTTGAGAGTGTCGGGGAGGTTGTGAGGGAGAGGGAGCAGGGAGAGAAGCTCCAAGTCCATTATCTGTTCTCTCTCACTTAAACAACGTGGCTTCCCCTCGTCCTCCCCACCATCACCTATGGACTTTCTCCCATGGTTCAGCAGCAGGGAAGTCTGATAATTGGTTAGACTGCTGCACAGTCAGAGAAGCACTGTTCTTTTCTTACCTCATTAGAGACACCCATACAGCTGCATTGAAATTTCAATAAGCTTTTTGATTCAAGCCGCTTTGACATTTGCGGATATTTTATTGACTGAATACATTCTATTTTACACCCAGGGACGTGGACTGTATTTATATTTGATTTGCCTGGCATCGTGTGACAATGAGCCGAGACGCTCATCTGAAAGGAAAGATCAAGCATGTTGAGAATGTGTTGTTAATATTAAACCACACGTCCGTATGAAAGTAATTGCTATAGCGTTTGATCCGAACATTATGTACGTTAGACACATAGAGAGGTGTTTTTCTTAAACAGACGCTTTGATTGTGTAAACTGTATTGAACACACTTTTATCAACCCACGCCTTGTTTCTGCCAACCAGTCGTGGTCGAAATGACTGTAAATAGGTCCGGCAGGCACTGCACCCTCCACCCCTTCTTTGCACTTTACCGGTTGTTTGTACATTAACACTGAGAGTCACAAGGCTTTTTGCACGGGGACTGACAAAATGGCAGCTAAATGTTGTTTGTTTTAAGGCTGAAAAGATTTGGGCCCTAGAGTTTTGAGGAAAACCGGAGCTGCATCATTATACAAGCAGAGCACACTACAAATTAAGATTGTGACAAAACAAGCCTTTTCCGAGATTGACTGTCCAAGATTGATAGATTGTCCGAAGTAAAGGTGGAAGAAGTGTTCACATCTTTTACTTAGGTGAACGAGACTCTCGTCCCGAGAAGAACGCCAGCATCAGTCGTCTCACCGAGTGCCCCAAAACAACATACGTTCAATTAACAAAGCCGTCTAGTAACAACTAACAAGCCGTAGTAACAAAAACGACAAAACCTGCGCAGGGAAGGGGTCAGGGTGGACTGATAGGTCAACAACACATCGGACTGCTTCCATAACCTTAACCACATGATTATTTTTGTAACCGTGACAACAAAGGTCCCCTAACTTTAACGAAGCAGGCATTTTAACCCAAACCTCGATCTTTCCTAAGCTTAACCAAGGTGTTTTCTGACTAAGTGTAAGTGGACGAACTGCATATTTGGCCATGTCATTTGAAGGACTTGTTGAAGCAAACAACCCAATATCACACTATAAGAATACTCTGTTACAAGTTAAAGTCCTGCATTCAACATTTTACTTAAGTAAAAGTGTTATCAGTAGAATGTACTTTAAGGATCAAAAGTAAAAGTACTCATTACAAAAGAGAATGGCCCCTTGCCGGTTTATATTATTATATACTGAAACATATTATTAGTAGATTGTTGGTATTGCTGACTCATTAACATGTGATCAATGACTGAATGTTGTAGCTGGTCAAAGAGGACTCTTTCTAACTACATTATACATTGTTGGTCAGTGTCATACTGACACTTGTATGGGGGGGAGGGGGGTTTATGTAAAGTCTTAATCTTCAAGGTAACTTGTAACCCCAGCTGTCAGATAAACGTGAAAGTACAATATTTCCCTCTGAAATGTGAATTCAACTCATGTGAAAAGCTGTTTCACATGTGATAAACCACATGTGCCTATAATGTGAATCTATCCCTTGTGAAATGTTTCACAGTAGCCTAATATTGCACGTGCAGTCGATGTTTCCACGTGTGAGGTCTTGCACTTCACATTACATGTAGTGTGAAACACCTGAAATCCACATGTGCCCAATGGTGTTGGGCTTTTTGTTTTCTTTGCGAGAAACCTTCAGTAATGAGACATATTGGATATAATTTGGGAATCTTGCAAGAAACCACAGCTCATAAGCAGCTCTTGGTGTACATTTAGAGAGTTTTCTCATGCACTGACCTAGCTGTTACTGCCATCCAAACAGCACCTGTCCATTTTACACTAAGGACCTGATTCAGCACTGCCTCCCTTCTGCTTTTTGACTAGATCTGCATTATGTTTTGATGCTCCACTCTGATTAAAGTTACAGTATTATACCTTAAGTATGCACTGTGAAAACTGACCTCATGGGGGTAAAAAAAAAAAATCTGCCAAGTGGACTGATACTGCTTAAAGCAAAATTATCCCAATTTATCGTACACATCCTCTCATTATGATCCAGGCTAATAGACATATTTTGCCTCTGTGTGTCGGTGATTATATGGGCTGGATGAGCCCCCAGCATGCCCCTGTTTTTGTCCTGCCATTTGCAAGGCCTTGTGGGATATGACTAATGGAGTGTTGTGCTTAAAGGATTGTGGTGTCTGGTGCGAGTGTTCCCTGGGTCGTGGTGAAGTTAATTACCTGGGATTGAACAGTTACTTTGTCCCTCTCCGGGGATCCAGTCAGCAGACAGGAGAGGAAAGCGATGCGTCCTGAACTGGCTGCATATCCAGGTCACTGTGGAAAAAAACAACCCCCCCCCTCTCCTGCTTTAACCCTCCAGTGTGTCTCTTTGATCTCTGCATATGGCTTAAGAGTCAGACTCATTTCACCAGAGCCATAGGACACCAATATCTCCCCATGTGGAGATACTGGGAAGGTAATGGCTCCTTCTCTTGCTTCTTTGTTTACTCTGTGAAGGAGAGAACAAACATGTCCGAGTTATTCCCAAATGTATTACTTTACGAGGCAATTTTTTTTGCGGTTCATTTAAGATTTTCTTAAGGGGTGGAGTTATACCTGTCATGCAGTTTGCGATAATAACAGATGATTTACCACTCAGAAATTCTTAGTAATCTTTTAAACAATAGGTCCTTGATTTCACACAGAGGCGACTGTCAATTTTGCCAGCTGGGCAGATGTTATCAGCTGTGGCTAGCTAGCTAGTTAAGCTAACGTTGAAAACTCTGCCTCCCGCCGCCTTTTTCATATTTTAAAAATATTTTTAATATTTAAAGTTAGAATCTTGTCAGAAGGGTCTTTAATATGCACTTGACGGCTACATACATGATATTTTGCTAAAAAAAAAACCCAACTGAGGCTAAAGCTACATGTCCCAGCATCCTCACCAGTTGATGATGCATGTAGAAGACATGGAAATAAAGAAACAGCATTGTTCTTGTATTTGAGTGTGGAACTGTCGAGGCCTAGTGAAATCTAAAATATAAGGTCATGCACAGTTCTCCTGTGAAACTAGGCGTTAGTACTGATATTTTAGGGATCGTCATAACTTCATTGTGCAGCCCTGTGTTGTGGAATGACAAATAAATGCACCTTGAACCTCGAACTTTTCAGTATTACCTACAATTACAGTGGCCTGGGTAAATGCTTAAACTGCTGGCTTGTTTGCAACCTGTCTGACCGCTCGTTTGTCTTGCCCCGGACTTGGTTCTGGCAACGTCGCTATTACTCTGGTGAGTACGATGTGATCATATAGCTGATAAAGATGATGAAAACGGCAAAAAATACAATCCAAACTGCAATAGAACAGACTTATTCTTTAAAGGTGGTATCATTTCTACAAACACCTGAAAGGATATACGGTGATTGAGGGAAAGAAAAACTCATTAAACTTTGTTCGGAAGTCACCCGGATAAGGCATTAAATGACTTCACTGCGTTCTCAGATGGCAAAGTAGCATCCGAGGGGTTGTCATGGAAAAGCATCAAAAAAGACCTTCAGCCTTCCCTCTTAAAATGTCAGGTCTTAGACACGCAACCTTTGCATGCACTACAAGCCCCCAAAATTTCCCAAAGCAACCCAAACAACGAGTAACCTACAAAAAATTGTAAAAAAAATTAAAGCCAGTCTGAAAAAGGGCTGAATGCAAAGGGTGAAGAAATAAAAAATAAAATAAAATAAAAAAGATGAAGAAATCCCTATGAGCGTTGGAGCGTTTATCAGGGGATATATATTCCCAACTAGTTGGCAAGTGTGCAATGAAGCCTGCCACAGTGTCACGCCGCACTGTGGCTTTTAATAGGAACACGGCTTAAGAGGCCCTTACATCTTTCGTTTCACTTGAAGTTGTCACTCAGTAATCCCTCGGTAAAGTGTAATGCCGCTGGATTAGCGCCGCAACCCCAGATTTCCAAATTATCGTCTGAAAAAACCCACTGAATGATGTCGCTAATAGGAACCAAATTATGCAAAAGAAGAAGAAGGCCACCCCACCCCACCCCGCTTTCTACCCTCTTTCAATTCGTCATGTCACTTTCTCTCTGTAACTTTCAGAACGGGCAGATTAGCATGCCGCTGTGCTCGTGTCCACTAGCTGCTCGGAACTCAGAAAAGAGAAGAAAAAAAAAAGTCCAGATGAATATACAGCATCACAGGAGGATTTATTAATAGGGGGCAGTCTCAGTCCATCTGTGGTTGAGCTCAGGCCTAATCCTTCCCTTCGACTCAATGAGACTCTACAAATTCCCCATGATGGCCCACGTCAACAGCTGCTGGAGTGGGTGGGGAGGATGAGAAGCACAGAGGAAAGAATCCAAGGCCTCCTCCCACTGTCCATACTCCCTGGAGTCATCTTAACCAAAGCCGAAACTCAGGCTGACCATGTTTGTTGTGATCACTAAGCCCGGAGACTTCCACTTTCAGGATAAAGATGATTTCCACCGGCCCTCCTCCAAACCCACACACCAAGTCTGACTTAGAGTCTTTTTTTGGCAAACTCTCACTGTCGGCATTTTCTCTCCCTCTTTCTCACTCGTACAGTTCTTTTATGTACTATCTCTGTCTCTCACCAACTCAAAAGACTGAGAAGACTTCCTCCCTGAGTGCATTTCAGTGCATCTCAACCATGCTAAACCTTGCGCGCTCGGGGATCCCGTGCTGCTTTTGTCCATACTTTGTCAACTGTGTATCAAAACGCCGCAAAGGCATGTGACTACACCGTGACTATAGCCGCTCACCCCGCCCACCAAGAGATCAATGCTGATAGAGAAAGAGACAGAGAGAGCGGGCATGTTTTTGCCGTTCCACTTCTTTCTTCAGACACAGCCAGGGGACATAGGAGGAAGGATGATGGTAGCTTCAACCTGCCCTCGCAGCACAATTGGGCTGCCTGCCATGAGCCCAATGATTTATGATGCCGTCAAAATGTACACTGTTTTTTCGGTTGCTTCACCAAGGGTCACTGTGTTGTCTTAGATGCCTCTATCTCCCGGTGTGCTGCGATGCTCTCACATCTAAAAAAGAACAACTAATCTCCAGCAGTCAGTGTCCATTTATCTGGTACACCCGAATATGATGTTAGAATGCTAATCGCGCATTTTTAATATTCCTTCTCTTTCCTCGATTCTGTGATAGAATCCATTCTCTCGCTTTGTTGCTGGAAAGGAGCAGTATCTTCGACGCTATATGCCTACATAGTCTTCAGATGTTAGCACCAATTACCAGAGAAACCTGCAGCGCTGCATATCTACATGGAAGGGACTGTAAGGCTTTGAATATCACCTTAAATGGTGAATTGCTGAATTTACATCTCTACATATGCATCAACCTGTGCTATTCAAACCTCTGCAGAGATGGTGAAAGAAAAACTCCCACACACCCTGCAAAATTGGGGAAGAAGTGGAATTAACATCATTTAACGGGGCACTTTGTTTGTGCATTTCCTGCCAAATCTGGAAGAGTAAATGCAACATGACAAACTGTTTGGATGTGTGGCTAATTCATTTACCCCCCCTCCCCTCCACAAGCTCATCCACACCTCCTACCCCCGCTGGAGTCAGAGCACCACCAGTTCATCTGCAGTGGCTCTCCGACAGGGAGAGGGATTTCTCTCCGTCAAAGGACTCGGCTTGGCTGATTAGCTACGCTCCCTGAGCATGCCCGGACGCCTAGGCCCGCCGTTAAAGAGGTAGAATAGATTCGGCTCCGGGAGGGCGGGAGGGAGGGCTGGGGTAAGGGGTGGAGGGGAGAGGTTTTTGGCGATGCGCAGTGCAAAAGCTGAGGTTGCATGCTAATAAACACAGGGTGTCACAGTGTCATGCAAATATAAACTCCCCTTGGCAATTTCTCTGCATGTTTGATACAGTCCCTGCATGCCACTTTCTCTCGCTATTGTTAAAGGGGCCTGAAGTATGGTTTCGACTTCTGCTTTTTAGTTTCTGTAGAGCATGAGGTCCTCAAATTCAGGTCCAAATGCCATTTAAAATCCTTTTCAAATGCTTCACTGTGAATTATTGAATGGCATATCTGAACTGGCTCAAAAGTGCCAGCCCCCTTTCAAAATGGCACTCCTGGTGAGCGTTAGCTGCAGAGAGACTGTGAGAACTTCTGAGGAGCAGAGTCAAGACATTTCTATGCTATTCTATTAGGTTTTCACTAAACACGACAATTGAGACCAGATGATTTGCCTCAGTGTATGACTCATCCGAAAATAAAAGTCGCATCTTTGCGATGTGCCTTTGTTAGGAATATGAATGTTTGCCAGTGAAGTGTTCCTGATCTGGGATAAATTAGTCTCTTGGCCCTCCGAGCTGCTAATCTGCTGATCAGCATGAGGTGTGGCTGCCATTCTGTCAGCAGAGAATTATGTTGATTATTGCACAATGTCAGAAAATCTGCACCGACTTGGTGGGGGTTTCCAGAAACAGTTATTGCTCTGCTTTCCTCTGCATAACACCGATCTCCAGTCAGTGGAGAGTAATCAGAATATTTTGGTGTTGGAACTGAACAGAACTGGCAATGGACAGATCATAATTCCTGCCTTGTGTGGGGGGGGGGGTTTCTCTCTTAAATAGGAAAGAATTGCAACACTATTCACTAATAACATCCTGCTGAAGCTGAAAAGGGTATTTTGGAAACTGGGAAAGGTCATCTCATTACTGGGAATTACCAGAGGAAGCCATATCCTCATGTTCAGTATGTACACATAGAGGCCAAACACAAGTGCAAAGACCTTATCAGATTTTCATATTAGTAATACGTGCGTAGAAGAAACAGCACGAGTCTGTCTCACTGTTAGCATGCAGACCCACAATTTAATTGGCTTCAGTGTATGCTTAGGTGCCCATGCCAGAGTCCTAAAACATGTTAACCACTTTATATATGGAGGCACTGTACCATACTGTAAGTTAGATTAAACAACAACAACTCCTTGGCCATTATAAAGTCGATCACTTGGAAGTTGCTGAACCAAATACCATAATTTAAACTTTTTCCTTGGCATTATTTATTTATTTTATCTTCCACTTGGTCTTATAATCGTACGTACAACCAGAAAACACAAAAAATATCCTATTTCAGTGTAGGTGACAAAAAACATGCAAGCGACAAACAGAAGCTGTCAACTGATCCTTTTTTCTTTTTTTTTTTGGCACGTTTTCTGAGAATATGAGCGTTTTGGCTAATTGAGTGCTGTAATTAAAGCTGCCGTCCTCCACAAAAGGAGCAAGCTGCAAAGTTTTTTCGGAGCCACCGTTTCAGGCAGTGAGTGCTTGAGACTCGACGCTTGCGTTTTTGGAGTAGTCTTTTAAAGGGAGCTTGTGTAATATTGGCTGAATTGCAGCAACGGTCACCACAAGTGGCAACTGAAGGATGACAGTAGCACACGTCTCAGTAATGTCCGTTGAACAGCGGTGTCTGTGTTAGGTTTGCTAACATTAGCTAAAATTAGCCACTGGTCATACCAGACCAAGTAAGGCTGAATGCACTGAAATGAAGAGAGGTGCATTTGATTGCTGATGAATTACATGACGTTACATAATCTTGCTTTAATCAACATTCAGCAAGTCAAGAGCTCTTAAAAACATAACTTCATCACTTGGAGGCTGGTTTGACCACAGTTTATCCAGAGAAACCTTTAAAACCTTTAACATTGACTATTTCCCTGCAACCAAACATTATCTGCACTGTCATTATCACTATGGTACATATTGTCCTCTACAGGGAGTTCCTCACAGCCGTTTCCTTATTCCTTCCCATGTACTAAAGGTAATGGCGTATGTTCCACAGTCATTAGAGGGGAACAGAGACATCCTTAGTATGGACAGCCCTTTGACAGTTAGCTCGGGCCTTATTTTCAGCTCTACATTGGCTGGAAAAGGTGGGAGATTCAAGCTCTCTTGGTGTTTGAGAGAGAGAGAGAGAGAGATTTCATAACTTAATATTTGATCTGCTTTAGTGTATCTTACCTTAATCCACCATCTGCTGCAAATTCCACCATGTCAGTATTTGCAAAAATATAGCATTTTCATCTTTGTATGATTACCCCATGATTTGTACATACCCGGGAGGACTTGGAAGGACAAAGTCTTTCTGCTTTTCTGAGAAAGGCAGCTTGGTCAGCAGTCAAAGGAAATGTGCATCGTTGTAGCCATGTCAAACCAATATTAAGGTCAAATCCCTAAGCATTGGAGAAAACAATCTACAATGCAGTGGGAACTATGTGACCATCAGCTGTTTCAAGTGTGAGTTACTCAAAACAGTGCACTGAATCAAGAAATGTACACAATTACACAATGTACTGTATACAGTAAACCAAGCTTGAGACAGAATTGCTTCCTTGTGTTAAGTGTTGCTTTATCTCAGCTGAAAATGACAGAAGGAATATGGTCGGCTACAGGCAGAGTTACAGTTTATGCGGGAGATGCTGCATTATTTGAGACATAGTGAATATTTATGCCACCGAGTCCTCCAAGTCGAAAGATCCAAACATTTTGCTGTGTTTTTATTTCTCTTGGGAGTTGGGAAACTATGTTGATAAAAACTTATCTTTGCCTCGCAGAACAACAGTGTATCTGATATTCTTTAAAAAAGACTATGATATCTGTGATACGGGGTGCTTGGGCGCCTGACTCCTCCGTGCTCCCTTGTTCACTTTCCTGTAGCGTATTGATTTTTTTTTCTGGGATTGTTTATAGGACTGTGTGTCTAAAAGGAGACCTATTGATTTCCATTTTGGGGGTTCTGCCACAGCAGAGCTCTAAGTCTCACCCATAAAATTAAAACACATAATAAAATAAGTCAACTTAATCATACATAATGAGTCTCAATAGTGAAAAATACATTTTTAATGGTGATCTGTAATATTTGTATTTTTTGACATCTTTGTTGTGGTGTTTCTGTACTTAACTTTCCATTTATGACTTAGGTGATGCTTTTCTTTTTTTTTCCCCTGTAATGGTGGTTATCAATGGTCGTGCTAACTACCCAGGTCTTCTTTTAATCCAAACAGCAGGACACTGGAACAACCAGTGGAAACGATGTGACAAAAAGTGTACGGGCGATAAAGGTGAAGCCAAAATGGAAATCCACCGTGTCTAAAGGATGAGCCTCGGGATATTCTATATTGTTTCTCATTGTCAACAAATCCCGTGAAAACGGTAAAACCAACAGTGCATTGATTCTACTAACAAATATAACTTGTGTAAGGTTGATAGCGTTTTCATCTGTGATCACATCAATGAGCCACACCATTGCATTGGGTGACATCTTCCTTCATTACCACAAATACACACTGTTGTTTGTTTTGTGCTACCCACGAGAGCACCAATTATGTATGAATCCGCAACTGAAAATAGCCCCCAACATGTAGACTATTTACTCCTGTTTGGTAAAAACTACAGTCCGCAGCTGTTTTAGGAAATCACTGAGCCTTTTTAAACTATTTATTTGTGACCTGATTTTTAAAGCTTTTACGCCTATTGGTTCAGTAGGAATCAATGAGCTTGGAGCTGAGGGCCACAGAGAGAGTAGAGGAGTCGGAAAGTATTTAGAGATAGACTAGCACGTTACACATTATGGTTTTGGTCTCTTTATTTATTTTTTGGCCACCTGTTTATATTTAATTACAAAAAAATGAAGGAAAAGATATCCACGTTTACTGTGTTTACACTTATAATATCCCACATCTGTACAGGAATAATCTGTAATGGGTTCAAACAAGACAGAGATAATAACTGATGCTGGAGGGTGAGCTGGGGTTGTGCTGAGGGCTTGGAGGACTGGGTCTGGGACTGGATGGGTTTACATTTACCAGCCGATGTGAACATAGCTCATTGTGTCCTCCGTTTTTATTTCCATTTTCACACAGATAGTGGCAAGGTGAGACAGATTAATGAAATATGGATGTCTATAAACACAGAAGCCGAGAGTATTGGCAACAAATGAGGTTGGATCTTCAGATCTGATACTCTGAACAATTCCTTTCTCTGACAAATCCTAAAGTATCTCAGCTGTCAGGCGTAATAGGAGTACAAATTTGTGCCGGGGTTGCCCTCTACATCCCCTGTCTAACTCCATGCCCCATCATTTTTCTGTAAAGTAACACATGGTGCATGAGGATGAATATCTAGACTTTCTATTCTAATATGAAGAAGTGCTTTACAAGACAACTCTTACAGACAATTTAGAGGAAAATAAAACCATTGCCTGGATCATTATTTTCAG
>CM022493.1:7476819-7497818 GCA_011952105.1 Coreoperca whiteheadi | reverse complement strand
ATACAACAAGCACTAATTACAGTGTAAGGACCTGCTTGTCTACATTTTATTTTTAACTAGTAGACATGGCATATTGGGGCAAAATTGGTGTTCGCAGACTGTTTTCACTGTTGTGATATGTTTACGGAGGCAGGCTGTTAAATAAACTGCACAAAACACTGAGGCAGTGTAAGCTCATTCAGTAGCAATGATGCAGTCAAGGGCAGCGGTTATTCATCTCAGGCTGATCTCCTGATAGAACATGATGCCAAATGCAGACATCCCTTTGGCTCGCTGCATTTTGCGCTATAGGCAAGAGTTTGATGTTTGGTTGAGAGGACAGGGCAGCAGCAAAGTGGATGCTTGGAGCGCTTCCAGGGATTAAACTCATGAATCTAACAGCAGCCAGTGGTCATCATGACACAAACACTGCATGGGTGGTAACGCATGTACAGCATGGGGTCTCTGGCTTGGAAAAAAAAGAGACAAAAATTAAACCATAAACGCCTGCAGACTTTCCTTCCATCTTCCTATTGCACATTTTATGTGCACTACATTTTTATTCGATGTGACATATGTTTTGTGGCCCGTGTCTCACTAAAGCTGTGTTTTGAAAATTACGGGACTCAAATGGTGAATTAAGAATGAGCGGTGTATTTCAGTGTTTAAGATCTTTTTTTTTTTGACACATTATTATTTCCAATACATAAAGCATTCAGTTGTTAAGTCCTGTATATGAATATTAAATGACAACTTAATTATCCCGTTATCTCAAGAAATTATACTTTGTTTACTTGTGATTATAATTTCTTTATCTCACCATCACAAGATAACACTGACCTGCCTCTGTGACATCACAACTTAATTATGTGACTAATTATGGTTCCAGTGTCTGCTTGTCGTGTACCTTTACTACACTAAACTCTTATTCTCATGGTCGGACATCAAATGACAATTGGATGGATATCTCCATTCAACAATGTTAATTCCACTCTGATGACACTCTAGCCAGACTGGGTTTCTCTTACCACTTTTTGTGAATACAGTTTCACACGGGATACCACATGTGAAATTGATGGGCCTTTTTACACATGTGATGTGATTTCACATGTAAAATCACATGTGCCTACATCAAGTGAATTTATCACGTGAAAAGTGCTGGAAATTTGCACTTGAAATGGTCTTACCACATGTTATAAACATGTATGTTATATGGGATAAATACAATCAAAAACTCCACTGTTTATGTTTATATTCCTTTTCAAAAAAGTAGGATTAAAATTGTTTTGCTAACCTGAGCTGTGCATAAAGCAGTCACATAACACATTTGCCTGTTTAATCCTAACTTCAATGAATGTGAACTTACTTCTGATACATGTAGGTAGCGTGATGGCTTGATCGTGGCTATCAAGGAAGAAATCCAGAAGAATCATTGAAGAATCCCAAAGTGCCTGGTCAAGCCCCATTGTACTGGTACCAAAGATGGATGGGACCCCCCATTTCTGCAATGACTTCCGCAAGTTGAACAAGATTTCCTGGTTTTTATCCGATGCACCGAGTAGACGAACACCCAGCTGGGTCCGTCGAGGTTCATCAGCACCTTGGACCTCACAAAAGGATACTGGCATATACCCCTGACAAAACAGGCTAAGGAGAAAATGGCGTTATCCACACCCGAAGGTTTATAGCAGCACAAAGTCCTCCCATTCGAGGTCCATGGAGCACTTGTGACATTCCAGCGCATGATGGACCAGATTGTTCGACCCCACCAGGCCTATGTAGCTGCATATTTGGATGACGCAGTCATTCACAGCACCGACTGGTCCTCCAAACCTGACCCAGCTAAGAGGGGTCCTGGAAGCATTGAGAGCAGCAGGCCTGGTGGCCAATCCCAAGAAGTGCTGGTTGGGGCTGGAGGAGGTAGAATACCTGGGACAGAAGCAAAAACTGGAAAGCATCGCTGCTGGCCTCACCCGGAAGCACAAAAAGGCAAGTAACCACTTGGTGGTTTCTTTAGACATCCAAATTCAAGGTGTAGCGTAGAGCCGGGAAACACCATTAAATTGCAGACGCCTTGTCGCAAAGAGACGAGTTCCTCTGGGCGGCCACCCCCTGCCAGGGCATGGAGCTGGCGGGGGTGGGGGATATGTGGTTTTTTTGCCACACCTTGGGTCAACAAACCCCAGGAGATGGAGCCAGAGCAAGGTCTGTAGGAACCGATGCCAGCTGGGGATCATGATAGATCATCAGTACCTCCCCCGCCACGTGCTTCAAGCATGGGGAGAACCATGCTGATCTGAGAGCTGTAGCTGATCTGATGAAAGACTCCTCTACAGCCTCAGTAGGGAGGGGAGGAATGCAAGAGGACTGACCTTCTGTAGGCACTCTCTCTCAGTCCACTGGAAGAAAAGTTAAAGGACCAAGTAAGACCAAAGCTTTTGAGTTTTCCTGTTGTTTTTTTACTTGTGTGCCCCTCCTAGCATGGACCTCGGAGACTAAATTACCCTGGACTGGGAAAGATTTCACTTCAAAATTAAAGGAAGACTTTTGTTGAAACAGTGGTTGATGTATATTAGTCCTCATGTTCCAAAGGTGGTCAACCCCTCTAGCAACAGAATTACCACAACATACAAATAAAATATAACAGATTACAGTGTGTAATCTGGTCAAGGCAGGGCACTGGATAAAGCATTTATAAGCTGCATTAGTTTGATTACTCTAAAACCCACAGTTTACAGGCTTGGCCAGTCATCACATTTCCCTCTAACCTTCTCCACCATCATTAGCAGCTCTGAACATCAATGGACCATGTAGGACAGATTCAGTTTTCACTTGCAAGACAGAGAAGGTCTCAGTTGCAAATCACAACCGTGGCCCCCGCCCATAAAACAATGACTTTAAGAAAGTTTAGGCAGCTACAGGCACGCAACTAACATCTTGGTGTACCTTTCTCAAATTAACAGTAGGCTATATCTGCAGGTTTTTGAGGTAACACTGTTGTAAACTTGATCCGTATGGTATATCAAAGCAAGCTGAAAGGGTTAGCGTGTAATGGATGAACTCTTTATGTTGATGTATATTTTTTTTCTATTTGTGGAATTATTATTAACACATTATTATGTTTTAAAACCTCTGATACAACTTACCACGAACGAGTGGGCAAAATATTAGAAACACCTCGCAGTATAACGCAATACAACTTAACAGCACCTCCAGCTTCAGCCTCCACATTGACCGTAAAGTTGAATCAGCATATCTCTAAAACAGTTTCAACAAAAACTAAACATCATAACCTTCATGGAGGCAAGATTTACTGCTGGACAGACGTATTAGACTGCAGTAGTTTTAGCTAGGTGTACCTAATAAACTGGCAACTGAGTGTATTTGATAATTTGGTGCACATACTACTACTAATAATAATAGTAGTAGTAGTCGTAGTTGCAGTAGCATTAGTACTACTAATAATAAGGTATTAGTAGTTGAAACAGTAGAATGTGTTAGTTGCAGTAGCACAATAGAAGCTGCAATATCAGACTGTTAGGACTAGCAGAAGTTCAGTAATATTAGTTACAGGGTCATAGTTGCAGCAGCAGTAGTTTTTATTTAGGTAATAGATTTGATTGTCATTGTTCAAGTTCAACTAAACTAAGTGTGCAACTCTCTGTTGGATGCACACACACACACACACACACACACACACACACAAAGAAATGAAAGAATATCATTAGAAAGTGTATTGATCCTGGTGAAATTAATATTATTAGACGTACAGTAACAGCAATAAGCTGCATGGTAGCAGTTAGTTGTGTTCAAATGTTCCTTTGCCCTGGCATTATAGTTTCTGGTGCATTTATCCATGTACTTCATACAAAGCCAGCCAAATGTAATCAGCCATTGTAATCATCCATGTTCTATTAAGGTCTTCTATGGTTTTGTATAGGAAGCATGAGTTTAACTCGAGGCTTTTACAAAAATAACCATTTATTGATTGACTCAAACCCACACTCAACCTCTGACTTTGCAACTATTAATCAGGGATTATGCAAATGTAAAGAAAGCGCATGCACAAAAACGTTTGGCTCTTATTATTAAACTTGAACGCCGCTTGGCAGTACAAACGCAGCCCCACTGGCGCATTAATCTCCAAATCTGCCATCTCCCTTTTGTTTTTGTCGTGTGCGTTTTCATCTTCTTTTCCTTTTCCTTTTTCTTTTTTTTCTTTCCCTTTTTCCTCCCCTTTTTCCTTTTTCGCCGTCTTCTGCTGGGGACTTGTGAATGGCAGCCAATGGGAGGGTTGAGTCCCCTCAGCCTCTCTGCCTCCCTGACATCCACAGCGAGAAGTGATGCAGCGCGACTGAGACGCGCAGTTGAGGTGGAACAACGGGCAACAAAAGCTGCAGCGAACGGATACACTTGGCTTCCGACGTGCGCCTTCACAGCCCTGGGAACGTTTCCTCCTAGAATAAACTTCATTATCAGGTGAGCCGGCTTTGCTTACAACTTCGCATCCGCCGCTGTGGAAATTGTTTCGTTTGCGGCTCATTCGCCGCTCGAACAGATATCATTTACCACTTCTGCAGCGTTTGTAGCCTATTTTGAATCGTCCGAACCGGGTTGTTCTAGGCTGCTCGCACACTAATGACCTATGCGAAACAGTTGGGTCGCTTAAATAGGAGCTTCATCTCATCTTGTATACATTCTAATGAAATAGTGGGGCTCGTGGAGCAAAATCCATATCGACTGACCATTGGAATATCTTCGGCTCTGAATTGGAAAGGAGTTTGAGTCGGAAGTTATTGGTATTCACGTCCACATCATACTCATACAACTTATAGCGGGCGGCCAATCAATGCTCCAGCAGGGTTCATCAACTTTTGCATTTTGTTAAATGTCTCCGTGCGTGATTCCCGTTCATCTGTCGATGCAGAAGCTCAACGCGCCCCTCCGGCGCGGAGGTCCTGCACGACGCGGCACAGTAGCGGCTGCGTGCGCCGCGCCGGAGTGATGCGAGCATGCAGGCCCGAGCTCTAAACGCACCTTTGCCTTATTTTGTCACGCACGAAACTTCAGGCCTTCCTAACGCTTGCTTGAATCTATCGGTGAAGCTGATCCCCCCCTTCTCTCTCTCTCTCTCTCTCTCTCTCTCTCTCTCTCTCTCTCTCTCCACCGATGATCTTGCTGCAGCCAGTGGCAAATCCACGGGATGCGAATCGATGCAGGTGGGACAGCATGCTCTGATAAAGGCGGGTGACTGTCTGTCTGTGGCTGCCTGCAGTCGCGCTGTGATGCCCTGCTGCCTTTTTTTGTACTTGCTGTTGAGATCAGCTGGAAGGCCCCTCTTTTGGGGGAAAGCACTCCTGGAGTTGACTCTTTAAGTTTTCGAAAACAGCGTGTCCTCCAGAGTTATTGACTGCGAGATGATATCAGTGATGTGGCTGTGAATATTTAATGGCGTTGCTGAACAATGGAGGCAGGGCGGTAAAATAATGAACTTGGCTTCTTTACTCAAAAGTTGCAGGCATTGACAGGGTGAGGATGTGTGGGGCGAGTGAATCTAATGGGACTATGCAATCCTGACAATTGAATTTAGTGCTTTGGAAAGTTTCACTGTCTTTCCTGTTGCCTGCAGATTGCTCCATGTTAGTTATTGCGCTGGCTCAATGTAAGCCTGAGGTAATATGCCTGAAGGCGGCCAAGAAGTTGTTTGGGGGAGTTGTCAAACTACCCGAGGAATATTCCGCAACAATCCCAAGCGCATACTTTTTCAATTACAAACAAGGACTTATCAGGGGAGATTGGGCAACGATGTAGGCTCTGAAAAAGAGGGTTTACATTTGTAAAGAGTAGGTTCACTTCACTGCTTGTCTTTCTTGCTTTCTGTTTTATTGGAACAACTTTCTGCTTGATTTCTAAGGCAGAGAGCAGCTTGGTGAACGGAGATTGTCTGAACCAGAACAGGTTTTGTGGTCCAGGTTTTTCATACGCTGGTTTGAAGTTCAGAGATGAAAGGGACAGAGTAGAATCTGTGGCTGATCAAAGTCATACAGAAAAAAACGGCAGGTGCTGAATATTTAAAGGCTCTGCAAATAGAGTTCCTGTGTGTGCGTGTGTGTGTGCGTGTGTGTGTGCGCGTGTGCGTGGGGAACATACAGTATGTAGTGTATATGTGTTTACGGTCCGAGCTGTGTGAGAGCGCTTTGTATGAAGACGTTCAAAATAATACTGCAGAACTGATTTGACAGGCAGGGGAATAGGCACATCAGAGCCATCTGCATGTTTTAAACCACAGCTCAGATTACAATAGACAGTCCCTCACATTTCATCTTTCTCTTCTCCCAAATATCTTCACTCTGCGGGTCATGTGCAGCGGCTTAGGGGATATTCCAAAAAGCTTGAGTCTCAATCTGCCAGCCGGCCCCATCCTGTCCCTGTAAGCGGTGACGTCACGGGATGGTGGGTTTACCCGATGGCCAGACGATGATGACCGGTGACCCGAGTTGATTACATTATTTGTGCTCCAGATGGGCAGCATCATTTTGATGTGTACCGCTCATAATATTGACCGTTTCTAGTCCTCTCTTCAGCAGCATCTGGAGCTAATAAAATCGTATCCCAGTGGCCGCTGTCTGGGCTGAACACACTCCGATCCCCTATGGGAATGTCTACGGCCTTCCTTCCACCTCCACGTGTGTGCTTGGCTACTTGGGGACATTTGTTGAGCCTGCATGCACAGCGAGCGGCTCCAATGTGTGTGTGTGTGTGTGTGTGTGTGTGTGTGTGCTTCGTTTACGAAATGTTTGAAGTCAGTGGCAGAGAGCACCCCTGGGCATTGTAGTTCACTAGATGCACCTTGATTGTTTGAGTGCATTAGTCACGGTCTGTATGATGTGATAATAAATCACGACGTTGTTTGTACTGCGAGTGCTCCAGGATTCCTCCTAAGATTTTCTTGTGCCAAATATTTATCCGGAGTTGCTGCTTCCAGTGCCAGCCAACTGTGTTTCCTTCGTTTCTTTTCTTTTCTTTCTCCAGAACAATGCCCCCTGCTGTACAGGACAGACTTGTTTAGCCACTATATGAAGATTGGCAGATTTGACTTTTCCCCCGCCACCGTGACGTTGTCTTTTATTTCTTGAGGCTTCTTGTGACCATTAGCACACATTTCCTGCTGGCACAATGGCAACTTAATAACTGCTCCTTACTAATGAGACAGATTCCCTTCAGAGACGCCTATTTACGGAGCAGTCATAACCTTTAATTGCGCCGAAACCAAGATAAGGAAATACGTATTGCTCACCCTCCAACACAGAAGAAGAAAACGTGACGTCTGTTTCTTGTTAAATATACCATTGGCAGGGGCTGGCGTTGCCTTTTCTCTGAAGGTCAGCCTTAGTCCCAGATTGAATATGCCATGTCTAAAAAAGACTTAAGAATTAGACGGAATATGTTTAAGCCACGGCAAGGCTGTTTCTCGACAGGTTTCAGCAAAAGGGATTTGAGAGCTGGACAGTGGCCAGGAGAGTAGAATGTCGCTGTGGAGTCTTCTTAAATCCCCAAAAAGGCCTGTTTTGCTCTCTGTGTGCTGAGAAGATAAATACACGTGGATCAGACAATTTACACCTCACTTAACAATGGGTAATTATCTCTCCCTGCTTTGTGCAGGAGAACACCAATTACACAGAAATATATACATAAATCTATTTTCAAAGTGGTTGCACAGAGATGTGGTGTGTGTGTGTGCGGGTGTGTATGTACAGTGCTGGATGAAGCTGATAACATACAGTGCATGGCTTAAGAGCTGGTGATAAGAGAAGAGTCCAGCTTTATACAGTATGGCACACTAGGACGGATGTGACTATGAAATCACTTAGATTCATGTCTTTGGGGTGGGAGACAGAGTAAATTGCTGCCAATGTTGAATAATGCAGTCTGCCAACAGATTTTTTCCTCCCTCTTCCCCCTCAAACTGTGGCTTGGCTCCACAGCTTTTCTAATTATGAAGTGGCTGAGAGATAGCTTCACAACTCCGATACTGTGGTGGTGGTGGTGGTGAGCGGAAGCTGGCCGAATAGCAATCTAACTGAATTACCAACAAAGCCTGACAGACTTGTGGAGTTTAGTGAACATATTTGCAAAAGTAACATCCCCACCTACCTATTCAGTCACGAAATGTAGACACAGACGCACCGACACAGACTAGCACACCTTTTGAAGTAGGCACACATACACACGAACACACACACACACACAAACACACACACACAAACACACACACACACAGGCACAAATGCAAGCAAACAAACAGTACAAAGATGGAAGGTGTACAGTTCTCCGCACGCTCCTCAGCACAATTTAACAAGATATATTAGTCACCCAGGAGGCAGAAGAAAGCTAGGCATCCACAGTGTACAGCAGACTGCAGTCTGACAGTGGGAGATAGTGATTTACAACAAAACCCTGTAGACCATGGCACAATTTCAGAGTTGCCGAAATGACACTGGTAAAGCGGGGGCATGAAAGTATATCCACCAGCCACGTCTCATTTCTTACACCATTTGCCCTGGGAAGGGGAGGGTGGAGAAGGAAGGGGCAGATGACAAATCCAGTATTGTAGCTACCACACAATGCCGAGTTGAGTCTGGGAGTCGAAATCTGTTTGGATGTCATCTAAAATATGAGCACAAGCTAGAAGGAAGCCACCCCCAAGGACGCTGAACATTCCTTCTTTCATAAATTTGGGGTGAAATCGATTTCTTGACCCTGCGAGTGCACCGTTAGGGTTTGGATTGGATGTGGAATTAAATCTCTATATCCAATATGTGTGTGTGTGGGGGGGAAACAATAATCATCTAATAGTGGAAATCACAGATCCAGATCACTATCAAAATCTAATCAACTGTTCCTTGGCTCGAGGCTGATCTCTCCACCAAATTTCATGGAAATTTGTTCATGAGTTTTTCAGAAACCCTGCTGACATACAGATTAACTAACAGGGGTGACAATGCAACTTCCATGGCAGAGGTAAAAGTGTACCCACGGATTTACATTTGACGTAAAATGAAGAATGAACTTCATTCATCAAAAATTAGACCCAAACAAAAAGACATCTTTAGCGCATCTTGCTTACATAGTTTTTCTGCCTTGTAGTGGGGAGTGTCAAAACTTTGAGGTTTAAAAGTACAGCAACTAGTAAATCTTATGGAATTTGATTAAACTTGTATGAAAAACATAATATCATAAGGAATTGGCATTTTTCAATTCATTATGACTTTCACAATTCCTCCTCTTACCCTGAATAAATTCACATTTTTATGTTTAGGAAAAAAGTATATTATTAAAATGTTCCTAATCTGGTCATCTGCTACTCTGCTACTGTACATTTTCCTACAGGAATGAAGAAAAAAACCACCGTGGAGGTAATGACGTGTGTGTGTGTGTGTGTGTGTGTGTGTGTGTGTGTGTGTGTGTGTGTGTGTGTGCGTGTGTCTGCGTGCGTGTGTGTGCGTGCGTGTGTGTGTCTCAGGCCTGCCTTGAGGTAGCTGGTGCAGGAGGAAGAGTGTGAGTGAGTGCAGCAGACAGATCATGTCCGCAGGTCCTGCCTTTCCCCTCTGGTTGGATTCCTGTCTGTGCAAAGCCCAGAGGCTTAACTCTGGCTGCAGTAAGTGGACTGAGGAACGCTAAACACTGTCTGGGGGAAGGCTGCTGAACATGACAGCCAGTTAATAAGTGTATGGAAGACGAGCAAGTGCACGAAGGAGTGGAGGGGGCGGGTGGAAGGGGCAACATTGTCTGTCTGACTTTTGAGACTTTTGTGAAAGCAAAGGGAAGGAGAGTGGAGGATTACTGGTCAGGACGTGGGTTGGGGGGGGGGGGGGTGTTATATTGACTGTCGTATGACAAGAGGGTAATGGGGTCGGGTGGTGGATGAAAGAAGGGAGACTTTGAAAGAGCGTTATGCTTGTTCCAAGTAGAGAGAGGTATGGCGAGAGAAGGCGATGCTTACCGTTACTCCTGCAAGACAGCCGCAGTGAGCGCTGTCAGCTCCAGGCAACACTGGCTGGTGGGACGCTGCTGGGATGCCACTTGGTATGTTAACCCCCCAGACACCACTGGCAGTGCGTGATCGATTGCGGGTGTGTAACTACGTGTGTGTGATTGTTTGCGAGCTTGAGAGACGGCGAGGGCGAGGCGGTTTGTGGGCCTTTGTGCGTGCATGTGCATATTGAGGTGCGTCTTTGTGTGACTTTTAGCGTGTCAATTTTTCTTGGCAACGGTGAAAGCAGACTGATGTGATTTTCCCCTCTAACAGCCTCCAGGAGTAATGATCCAGGTTATTGCAGATGACGTGTAACACCTCAACCCAGCGGGTACTGGCGCTGCAAAAACCTGTCCTTATAGGTTAGGCTTCAGGGAGACTGTTGTCTTGGTGGCAGCGCCGTGCGCACAATTCCTCTGTCTCCCAAACCTGTCACCTTCAGATGGGCTCCTCCTTCTGTGGATAATGGTCTCCTGTCTATGTTGTGAATGATATCTGCACTCCATTGTGCACCCGTTTCCTTCGCTGCGCCATTGTCCTGCAGAATGCCTTTGTGAGTTTTTTCTGTCCCTTTTTTCCCCGCAGAGGTGCAATGTGCAAGCTGTGTTCTGAGGCGCTGTAAATGAACAGACAAACACATCAGCAAAGGTCCTATTTACTTTCAATCCCCAGAGTGAAAAAGAGGGGTTTCTTCCATTGTTCTGCTGCTTCTCAAAACATTAGGATGCTTCATTGTGAACGAGAGAAATAGAAAGACCTCCGCGTAAACTACCTGCCGAATCAAAACGTGCGTACCATTTTGGGACTGTATATTCCTCAGGGAAGGACACAATACAAGCTTTCTGCAGCAACATAGGACACCCAGTAATAACAGCGCACTACTGTATTGGGCTGAATAATACCCAGGGCGTCTCTCAGACAGTAGGGGAAACCTGTCCCGTTTTGAGAAAAGGTCATTCTTTGAGAACCCCAACAGCTGCACACTGTGCTTTGACATGAATAACTGACAAACGGATATGTGTACGGGTCTCACAGGCCTCCAATTACTGTTTGACGCTGCTGTCCATCAAAGACAAATGGGACAGGACCTGCCAGAGGACCTTCAAGTTGCCAGAGCAGGCAGCCTCTGAGTCCACCCCTGTGCTAGAGGAGCTGCGAGCACTCTGCAATAATTGAGTTTGATCTAATGAAGGTAATGCCAAACTTGGGTTATTGTTTGCCTGAGGACAATGCAAGAGAGTTGAATTCGTTTTTGGCGAAAGATGCCGGGGGAATTTCTTTGAAATGGAAAAATTGCATTAAACATTCCATTTGTATTAATTATATTGTGCCTCTTATTAACGTTGGCGTGCATAGCAGCAGCAGCAGTGCTGCCGGCAGTATTGGGCTTAAAGCAGCACTCTAAGCAATAATATTAGAGGCAACCATTCATGCCTGAGGCACACTGAAACTGCCTGTGATGTCACCAAATAAATGAATATAGCTTTATTCTGAAGCATTGTGTCTAGACCTTTGGTCCTACGAGACATCAGTCACTCAAGTTACTCACCACTAGATTCAATTAATCATAGCCTTAATTCAATCCGATGGTCGGGTCTCCCAGCTGTAAGCCTCTAAGTGGGTTTTAAGAGAGCTGGAGTCTGCTGGTGAACGGTCCTCCATGCAGGAGCTGAAGGGCTGCCTGTCTAGCAGGGATTTAGTGACGCTCCAGAGATCAAGGGTCAGACTCAAAAGGGTAGGTGGAGTGATTACGTGGGTCCGGCGTACACTGAAGTCAATGTGCAAACACAAATTCGTAAGCAAACACTCATTTAAGCAAACGTGCCAAAAAAAGTGGACCTGTACATTCACCTACCCACTCATCAGCCTCCACCTCAAACATAAGGAGGCAAGTGGGTGTGTGTGTGTGTGTGTGTATGCGTGGACACACACACAGAACACAATGTCAGAACTCGACCTACAGTAGCAGCAGCAGACACTTGTGAAATGCTGTGTGGATCTCCTCAGTCTCATAAATAATGGACGTTGGTGAAGCATCTGTCAACTTTTCTGTCAACCCTGTTCCAGATGGGAGGCAGACAGGCCAGGCCAGGCCAGGCCAGATCCGCGTGTTACATACACATAACAAACCTCCATCCAGCGTGCCTCATGCACCCGCGCCCTGTTTACATCAGCACACTGACACCCGGCTCACCTACGCGCCTCAACCTACTGTATCTGCTGATTTATTAGGTCCTGCACCCGGCTTCCTCGGCCGTTTCTTCTTGGACTTGATCGCCGCACACACACCCACACACACACACACAGACAGACCCAAATTTAATCATTGCAAGAAAGAGCGCAACCTCCCCTTTGTTCAATAAATAGAAGTAAAAAAAATAAAAATACATTCCGTTCTCTATCTAAATACACACGTATTCCCCGAAAGCTCTTCAAGTAAACACGTCCGTAGCACCTCCTCACTTGGTGGTGGGGAGATGGTAAACACACACCTCCAGTGCCTTACATGTTTGTTGACTTAAATATGTCACCGCTCACTTAACATTAAACACTCGCTGGGAGTTCCTTCCCAACGTAGCCACGGAGCTGTGCACCCACTAAGTCATACTTCCTTGACATCTGGCTCGGAGAAATCTGGGTGTGTTGTCCACGGGCACAAGGCCAGGGAAGGGGACAGCGAGCACGCAAACGAGCGAGCTCGGGGTTTGTGCACTGGAACAAGTTTCAGTAGCAGTA
Organism: Coreoperca whiteheadi; assembly: GCA_011952105.1. NCBI lineage: Eukaryota > Metazoa > Chordata > Actinopteri > Centrarchiformes > Sinipercidae > Coreoperca > Coreoperca whiteheadi. Next base: position 7,485,067 of record CM022493.1, on the reverse strand, counting down.
GCTTGGTTTCTGTCGTGCTTCCCTTCCCCTCTGGCAGCCGGGCGGCAGGATGAGTGGATCGGGTGCTGCCGGGTGGCGTTTACTGTACGGTTGCTTTATGGACTAAAGCGCTGTCTTCCCGGCCTTGTCGTAATAGAGGATTCAGCTCATAAAGCAGCATCATGATTTGCAATAAGCAGAGTTAGGGGAGAGTAATGAAGGTGTAAATCAACTGAGCCATTCTCTTTTTTTTTTTTTTTTTCTTCTTTTAATCTGACATTGGCAGTCTCTCTCCCTCTCTCTCCTTTCAGTTCTGTCCGCTCCCTCCTCCTCTGCTTCTTCCCCCCTTTCTCTCTCCCTTTGCAGTAATGGAAAGCCTGGCACTCTGTAATAAAGCAGAGTGAGCAGGAGTATTAGTAAACAGTCTCCGCAATCATTCAGCCAAGTCCCCACTCCTTCATTTTGTGTGTGTGTGTGTGCGCGCGCGAGGTGTTTCATACCCCCATGCGGCGTTAGGGTTGTGGGCGTGGGGGCTAATGAATGAGGTTGGAATGAGGAGTATTTAATTCTAGTCTGGGAGAGGGAGAGGCAGGGACTATTTGTTGGGCCTCCTCATAAGAACGCCTTTGTTTTCATTTTTTTCACAGAGGTTCTAAACAAAAAGCCTTTTTTTTTTCAATGGCAGCATTGGGAATGTGGATGCAAATTTGCTGCATACAAGCTTTGCAAAGAAGAATAGGACCACACAGCCATCGGCAGGGCACCGGGGCTTGCCTCGCTCACTGCCCTTTCCTTAAATAAAGACGTCATCAGAATTTTGAAATGGAGCAGTAAGTTGGATTGGAAGCACTCATCAAAAGAGAGGGTCCAATACTCCTAAGTTAAAATGCCTGGCTGGGAATCATGTTAAAATTTCCATTCCTCGCTCCAAATCGATCGTATGGGTCCCTGCTCTCCAATATCCATGGTCACCTTTGCTATAAAGTAGGGTATTACTTCTTTAATGCAGTAGGGTTTCATTCTGTGACCAGTGAGGAGAGGAAGGAAAAGAATTGTATCTGGTGACCTCAAACACAAAGAAATGATGGCTGAGGATAATGAAAGAAAGTGGCCTGAATTTTCAATACATATATATATATAATATATACATATACATATATATATATATATATACATATATATATATATATATATAATATTGGTTTGCCAGTTCATGAGCAAGATTAGTTGCTTGAAGTCCGCCCATGACATTGGGTTGAATTATTTTCCTCGTCTGCCTGTTTAACTTCAGGTGGCCTCCGTGGACACGTTAATGCAGTATTGATTGTTTATCTGTAATAACACCATGCTGTTGCCACGCTGGTGACAACATCGGAGGGAGGGGGGAGACAGGAGAGGGTTCAGGGACAGAGGGGCGGGTGCCGCGGGTGGTAAGGTGGTGATAGATAACGCACTATACCCTCTTTTGACTGGTGGCCGGTGATTGTGAATCTGGGGGTAACACGAGGTGGCTGAACATATCCTATCTGGCAATAGTCCAGGTGTGAAATGGGAAATAGAAACTGGGGTGAAAACGTCAGTGCAATGTGGCTGCTGCTCGATAAGGCTGTCTCCTGTCTCCGAATAATTCAATCTCCTGCTCTGACCATTCTGGTAACTTCCCGGTGCCAATGTCGGCGTCCACCCACTCTGCCCCTGGGCCCGGAGCCCATATGGCCAGTTACAGTGTCTCTCCGTGACCTATGGCCCGGCCTGTTGTTCAGCCAAACCCCCCCAAGGAGCTTGGTAATTACAAATAAGCTGGAAGTCACACCAGCCACGGGAAAAGGTGAGTGTGATTAAAGATGTGTGTACAGCAAAGTTCAAGGGGTGCTCCAGTGGCGTGCCAGCATATTGAATCGTGTGTCTCGGCAGTGCTCGGGAATCAAATGCTAACTTGGATCAATCAGGCTTCTTTGTTCATTAGAGTTGTCCGTTCCCAGGAGTGGCAATAAAAACAAAAAAAATAAATTAAAAAAAGCAACCCATCACAGCGCTCATTTCAGTGATGAGGCCGCTGTCCCTCAGGGATAACTAGCTGAGGTAAATAAACATGAGTCACAGTTAAGGTCAGAGGAGATCATGGCTGTCTGTTGTACATCTCAGAGGACGCCTGAATCCCTTTGACTTGACGTGCAGAAAGCCCCTTAGCAGCAATAGTGCAGGATCTATTCAAAGCGCGCCGCAACCAATGAAAAGCCAGCAAATATCCCCCTTTCATTTCTTGAGGAGCACTGCTAACGAAATATGTATTTATACAAGGCATTTGAATTCAGATGCCATCAAAAAATTGTGTGGCTTATTCTTGAATGGCATTCATACAATTCATATTAGTTTCGTTTGTTTTTTTATCCCAAGGCTCGGCTGATACCCTTGCAGAAGTCCTGCCTGTGACAAATGGCTTTCTTAACACTTGAATGGCTCAGTGGTTTTAGTTGAGTGCAGTTTGAGAGAATTTTTTCCAATTTAAGAATAGTCAAAAGCCAAAGTATCAGTGCACGTCTCTAACTTTGAGTGTGTGTGGGAAGCCTCCACTATTAATAATGTAAAAACAGGTGTTCCTAACTGTCACTGTGCTATTTTATGGTTGGCTTCTAGGAAAGGTCATTACTCTTAGTCGAGGGGGAAACACATTTTCTCTGCGCTGCCTTTTATTAGGGCCATATTTTAGCCGTGTGATGTCTTTGTTTTAGCGCTGTGTATTATTTAGTGTTGTGTGACAATTGTGTTTGCAACTGTCTTGCCACTGACCCGCTGTTACAGTCGATATACGCCTGAATGGAAATGTGCTTCCACGTCGTTCCCCCTCATGTAATTGTCACAACGGGGAGGCTGAGACAAACGTGGGAACCCGACTCCACTGATTTTCAATTCACTGCACCAAGTTTGACCTTTTATGCAGTCCAATCAATGCATCTGATTCCAGAGACACAATATTCATTTAAAAGCAACGACTGCAGTGTGATCTCATGTCCTGGTAGGGCAATATTATTAAGAGGTAAACAACATTATTGATATAGAAATAACATAGCTTTTAATTACCAGATTTAATGTGAGTATTATTCCCACATTGATGCAGCTCTGGCCTTTTGTGCAGGGCTAAATGTACAGAAAAATGGACTCTTGCACTTGACTGCACATGGCACACACAAACACTTGGGAAGCAAACGTTGATTTGCATAGAGACGGAGGCTCCCATAACCACCAGTGTATTACCACAAAGGCCACAGTGAGGAAAGCAGGAAGCCAGCAGATCCCTCCATTGAGCCTCCTCCATCCTCCCATGCCTCCCCCCCTCTGCCATTGTCAGTCCCGCAGAAGAGAGCTGTGTTAGACCACACGGCCACTGGCGACAAAACATGTGCTCTGGTGAACACACAGCAAAGCAAACAACCAAGGGTGTCTCATCTGCTATCGTGTCACCGGATGAATGCCATTAAGCCATTATTCCTATGCTCTTTATATACGAGGATGTCTCGTGCCCATTTGTTCTGCTGTCAAGCAAGGATGACCACATCTGTTTGCCACCAGGGTACTAGGCGTTATTAATCTTCGCGAGAGGACATTTAGCGAAATCAAACCCCCATTTATTAGCCCCTAGCACAGGGTTGGAGAACTGGCGAGGGGAGATAATGACTTTAAGTTCCCATTTAGTCAATTAATTCTGAGAAGTGGAATCAGAAACTGCTTGGTGAAAAGTGAGAGTCTCTGTTGTTTATGAGGACACAGTTCGAAACCATATTTCAGGGCTGAAAGTCATTATTTAGCACTAGAATTGGAACAAAATGATGCTGCCCTAATATACTAAGAGAATCTGGAGTGACTTCAGAGAGGAGGGACCCTTTAAAATAATGTGCTGAGAGGGTCCTCTTCAATTGCCGTGTCGCTCAATGGTAACCACGGCCATAAACACTGGTGCGAGTTCACAGAAGCCCATCTTTGTTTTTGTCGAAGTGACAACAGGGAGCGAGAAAAGGGAGTGAGCTGAAAGACAGAGCAGTGTGTGGAGGGCTGGCAACCCACAATTTAGTCCAGACTGTGGAGACATAAAATCAAGTGCACTAGAGGAAGGGTTACTTCAGGAGCCCTCTGTGGGTTCTAAACTGGGCCACTCCGGCGACGGTTGTGAGAGCTTCGGACTGAGTGATGCGAGCTCCGCTGAATGATGGCACGGTGGAAATAACTAGAAAACAGGGAAAATAGGGGGCTCTCATTGAGTTGGCCCAGATTGTATGATTTATATGGGTTATTTGGTATGCATTTGGGCAGCGAGGCAAGGTAATGTGTTTGCAGTGAGCTCTGGAGCGGTGCACTGGGACGAGTGCTGTGGGCACACCCCTGCCTCTGACAGGGATAGCATGGGCTAATTTGTTTGGATTACTGTAATTCAGTCAAAGGTACAGTCTCACATTCACTGTCATGAATGATCAGGACATTGATTGAACACATAGCCCACAATTTGAGGGATTCATACCAAAGCCATATGTGTCCTTTTTGTTGCCGTTGCCTGAAATTTACTTCTCGATATTTTCTCAGATATGATGGTAGTTTGCAGATATACACCCAATAACATCCTTTAAAATTGTATTAAGAGTGAGTTGAAATGTTGGTAACACATCTTGCAGTGAAACTTAATGTGCTATTTAGAAGCAGAAAGGGGACTTAGAGAACCGTTAACTAAATCTTGGTGCTATTCCAGTGTTGCAGGTTGAATCCTAATTTCGACTAGAGGACTCTGGTGTTTTGCACTACAGTGCTGACATTCAGTCAGGAATTTCGGTTCAGCTTTGCATTCCAATTTGACTGGGGATTTTCAGCTGTTTATTCGCCAGCATTTTATGATGATGATTTTGCCCTCCTCAATCCGTAGACATTTTGTATTTTCCTTTGTGGTAATATCCCCCATCTGTCTGAAATCTCCTTTTAGTGATCAATTTCCTTGCCTTAATCTGTTAGGCGTGTGCATCTGCGTCAGATTGGAGTGGGGTGAAGTTATTTTCAAGACAATGCGGCACTGTGTCTAGACAGTGTTTCTCAGCTAAACAAAAGATCAATACATATTGACAGGGTTCTGAGGGAACTTTTTTCTGTTTGGTCGCATCTGTGTCCATTTTGCTGCAAGGACAAGGGACACACAAGGCTTGTTTTGATACATTTGGAGAGCAAAAGTTCATCCAGCTGCCCAGTTTTTAATAGTTTGCCAGTGGGAGCTCGGTTGTGAGCCACTAACCCACATGGGCAATAAGACAAATGAAGAGCCCAAGATTTGGGTCGGGCATACGGTTCCCCAATTCACACTTGGGATTCGGCTGTGAATTTCTCCAGCGAGCAGCGTAACATGGATTGTGAATGACACCTCTGAGCCTGAGTCCTCTTAACAAACTGAGTCTGAGATGAGGCAAGGAGGCCAAAGAGAGCCGGGATGGTAGAACAACCTGCTGCTGACACCTCCACACATTAGCAGCCTTTAATGGCCTCCTCTGAGTATTGTAACATGACCACGTTACCTGTGGCACCAGTGCCCAACCCCCCTCCTCGAGCCCCTCGCCCCTCCCTCCTTCACCCCTTCTCTTCTCCCTAGCTCGTCGCCCTGGCTGACATTCTCCTCTCTCACTTTTAATTGCACCCCCGGGGCTCTTCCTGGGTTGCTGTGGAAGTCTTTGGCTCAATGGGCGCGATAGGGTGCTTTGCCATGTCGCTCATATCCCTCGTTAGGGTGGGGGGGTGGCTGGGACAGGAAGAGAAGGTGGGAGAGGTAGAAGAAGTAAAAAAGAAATAATTAAAAACAAAAGAGAGGCGGAAAGAAAAGGAGTAGCCTAGGCCTACTCTGAGAGGTCACTCCCAAGTATAGTTTAGGCTAAAATGCCACCCAGGCCCATTGTGAGTAACAGCACATGTGCACTGTAAAGGCCATTAGCTGGCCAGATCCAATATGGATTGACAAATGCATTTGTGTGACTCTCTGTGTGCCCGTCTCTATCCTCATTGTCCTGTGTTCGATAAAACCAATAGATACATTTAATAGCTAATTGTCGTGATTCCAAATGTTATCCCAGGCAATTCTTTGAGCGTAGAATCACGGGGCATTCGAAAATTGGCAGCAGACACATTAATCTTGCTTACCCACCACCAAACACAATGCCCAAGTCTTATTGCTCTATGGCGACTCCGCGCAATCTGTGACAGGCAATTTAAAGCAATTTACTTTTTTCATTTTTTCATCAAGCATTTTTTTTAATGCAATTAAATGGCACATGATATGAAGCAAAGACGGGGCAGGCGAGCGAGCGAGACAAAGAGAGAGTGAGTGTGTGCGTAAGGAGGGAGAAAATAAAGGCAGCCTTGTGCTTGTTGTAAACACTGCCTCTTAACTGGGAGAATATAATTATGGTGTCATGTTCTATTACACACCGTCATTATGACGATGGTGCTCCCTGAGAAAGCGAACAGGGAAAGACGAGACCTGTGGCTCTTTTTCAAAAACCACCTCCGACGACTGGCGTTCAGGGAAGGTGGCTGTGAACAAGAACCCAACCCAACTCATTCTTTCTTTGGCACTTTCTCTGTCACGGTTACGCAGTCTTGCTCCAGTTTCTGTTTCTTTAAAGTCAAATGCAGGTTCATTAGTTTTGGGATTTGTCATTTCCATTGGTTTTTGGTAACGTTGTACTTGCCAAGTTAATTGCTGAGCTCAGGAAACGCAGCGACATTGCTACAATGACGTCTGACGGAGCAGGAAGCAGAAGGTTTCGATAAACCTTGTTTGGGGTTAAAACCCGAAAGTGAGTGCACCCGAAATGCCCATTAAAAATTCTGTGTGCCCACAAATGCAGCAAGCACGGCAGGTGAAAGTTGGACCCAGACTTCAGTCTGTAAACTGTGATGGATGTTTACAACAGACCATTCTGCTCTTCCAATTTAGGCCCTAAAGTGGGGGGGTCAGTTTAACACGTGTCTGATTGTCTGACTGCTCTAGTCTCTCGTTTCTTGAACTATCGGACTTCTTCTCGACAACGTTGTCCCGTTATCATCATTATTAATTTGAGTGATTAACTCGATGCCGGTAGAAGCGAAGGCCAGTACTGCGAATAAGATCCAAGTTGTAAGAAATCGGAAATTCCCTTTTAAGTCTCCCTCCATCTTTCTTTCAACTTCACTCTCATACAGTACAAATGTAAAGAGGCAGGCATTTTGTCGTAGCCACTGGGCTACATGTGGCACCATAGCATTCTTAACCCGCTGTGACATTTTTTGATGTAGCAAAATAAAGCTTTAGCTGACTTACTCCTGGTCATGGTCCCTTGTCAAGAGAATTATCAGGGCAGGGAGCTGTACAATATGGCTTCCAGGGTATGACAAATGTGGTCAAGGGGTGAGCGCTCCTTAGGGACGCCAGAGCCCTCCATACAGTGAAAGCATTAGCTTTCCACAGTGACATTATGAAGAAATCTATTGAAAAGGCCGGCTTCCTGGTGCTGGGGGACTCGAGGTAGAAAGCTTCATGAGTCTACCCAAGAGACCGACTGGTATTTCCAACTACGCTGAAGCCTACAGCAAATCAATAGCTCAAAGTCCCACATGCTCCTCACCAGCGTCAATTAAGTAAATTCATAAAGTCGAGTGCACTGGGAGCTGGGGGAGGGGAATAAAAAGGGAAATACTAGAGAGAGGGAGAAATAAAGAAGGGAAAAATAATCCAGTCATCTAGCAAATTTGGATAGGAAACAGAGCTTCTGCTGTGAGAGTTGCAGAGCAGAGGAAGTAGAGAGTGGTGGTCTGAGAGACTATTTCTCTACGGGCATTATTAAGAAGCCTGACAGTCCATCTCACTTTCACCTGCCTCCATCAGCACACGCACTGTTGACCCGGGAGTCCCCCCACCCCCCCTCGTGCTGAGCCAGGCAGAGGACACATGCAAAGTGACTGGCTTTCAGCGAAAAGCCCAGCGATAATGCATATCAGCTCAGGCCGATGCAAGCAAAGTAGGCAGGAGGGGGGAGGGGGGGGGGGGTTCTATAAACTGCAACGCATGAGGGAAAAGAGAAAGAAGGGACATAACCCCCAGATTCAACCGCTCGCAATTTGCCTCATAAGGGGAACGCGGGGCATGCCTTGGCTGCCTCTGGAAGACAGGTAGCGTAATGGATGGGCCAGTCTCCCAGCCTGACTGCTGACGCTGCTCTGACAGGACGTTCCTACCTCTCCTTCACTCTCTCTCTCTCCTCCCCCC
>CM022493.1:7452769-7476794 GCA_011952105.1 Coreoperca whiteheadi | reverse complement strand
CCTAAAAACAGTGTACACAAAATACAAGTCAGCTAGTGTGCTAATTAGCAAGCAAACAAGCTAGCATGCTACTAAATCCCTGTCTTGTTTTGTTTTTTTCCTTTTATAACTTCATATTTTTGGAGGTTTTTACACTTTTAGACGCTGTCTTGACTGTTTCTTTTATTCTCTCTCTTTTCTTCCTCGGTGCGCAAGCATTCTGGAACCACTGTTTTGACAAATGCCAAAATACAAAAGATAAGGCTTGCGTCGCGTTCGGCAGCCCACTTTGAGACGCTCTTCTTTTCACCAGGTGTGCGAGGACGATGACGTGCGGTAACTGTGGCAAAAGGTGCGCCGCAGCATTGTCAACAACAACAACAACAACAACAACAACAAAAACAGTTCACAGTCGACAAGCGTCTTTACACGATGTCGGAATCGGTGCCCTGTGTGCACTTTAGGTTGGGCTTGCGGGAGTGAAAGTAAACAAGATAGTCAAAATGTCTTTATGAACCTCTGCCAGTGGAGTAGACAGAGCCAAATAGCTGGAAACACACAACCGTATCAAACTCTCCATTATGTTTGGAACCGAATCCTTCGTCACCGCACACAGCTTGACAGACTGGCACAGAAGTGAAATATGCAGCTACTGTATTTTGTTTATCGAGCCAACAAAGACACCCAGCCGACATCAAAACCCCTGTACAAAAGTTGCTGTAAAGCTGTCCCAGTCGATGTGGTGAGACATCTGTTTGTATAAAGCTCAGCGGTTGTTCTGTGACATTGCTTGATGGTTTTTCTTTCTATCTGCGGTGTCAGAATTTCAGATACTAAACTTAGAGCTGTATCCAAGACAGAATTGTGGTATTGTGACAGCACTACTGCCTCCACTCCCCTTAGCCGGCACCTTTTCGCTCACTCCTCTTCTCGCGCTCAATTTCCCCCGCTCCCTTCAGTCTGTCTGGCTCCCCTTCTGCATGCAGGTCAGGGTACTTAATTCATGTCCAGAGACATCGTTGCCTCATTCCCCAACATGCTGTGTGAGGGAAGCCGACCAGACCTGCCATACACTGTGGCTAGGCTGCACCTTCCTCTCCCCCCCGTGCCCCCCCACCCCCCCAGTCCCTCCACCCGCCTTCTGAGAACGCGCGATATGGAGGAACGTTGCAGACGCTCCCCAGCGGGCCCACTGATAACCCTCCTACCAAACCCCAGCCGAGGAACACTGGCGGCCTGGATATCGCCCAGCCGGCGGGGAATAATGAGAACAAAAGCAGAATACATGGCCTTCTTTCTCTTTCTACCTACCCTCCTCCTCCTCCTCCACCTCCGTCCTGCGCTGTTCCTCTTGTTCCGTTTCCTTCTCACATTTGCCAGCGCATTCGGCATTGGCCTTCGGAGGACGGCCGACTGAGAAAGAGGAAAAGGGATGAGTGGGAACTGATTGAGAGACGGAACGCAGAGATTTTTTTCCACTGCCCACATCAAGGCCCTTCTCTGTGGTTTGCAAACAGTCATTTTGTTCAGTATCTTTACACTGATCTTAAGGTAATAAACTGGGGTTGACATTGCCCAGGGTCTCCATTGGCATTCTGCTGGGTCTGATAGCAAAGTGTGCCGACGCAGATTGTTTAAAAAGATAGAATGGGCCGCACCACATAGAGCCTTGCACTCTATTAGATGTTGATTCAGGGGGCTTAATGCAGATAAAGTAGCTCTACACATGTTGTACAAGATGTATGCCTATACATGGATGTGTAATATTTCCGATCTGATATTTATCAGGTTAGGCAGCACTCAGCCTTCCTATCCATCAGATGACTGACATTCAACATACAGCATGTGTGTGCGCATGAATGTATATCAGGGCTTGTGTCTGCGCGCGGCAGCAGAAAAGTCAATCACATGCAGAGCCGCGTTACAGATTTGTCTGTCTGCTCGCCGGACCGCTTTTATCACATGGGCCTCTGTCTGAGGCCTGTTTTCTTTTTCTGCACTTGATTACTCATTATCTTCTGCCTTAAGTATGTATTTGCATCGTCATGGGTACCGTACAGATCTCCTGCAGTCGGATGTGTATGAGAATAGAGCTTGAACTAGCAATTACTTTCATTATTGACTAGTCTGTCGCTAATTATTTGGGTAAAAACAGACAATTGTGAAAAATGCCCAGCAAATTCTTACAGATCTCAGGGTAACGACGTCAAATACAGTGAGTTTACGTCCGAAAGGTCTGAAATGTAAAACATAAAATATGAAACCGCAGCTGTAAAGAAGACACCCAGGCCACAAGCAAAAGCTCTGTAGTTGAAAATAAGAAATCAGAGAGCTGCAAGCAAGGATGTTTTTATTAAATCAATTTGTGCATTTGCTGGTGGATTTTGGCTCTTGGCGGGCTTTACCAAGTGATTACTATATGGCAAAGGTCACCGATCTACCATTCCAGTGTCAGAAATGGTAGAAAACATCATGCGGTATGTATGAGAGAGAAACTTGACAGGAAAAGAAAATGTAATGAAAAGCAAAGGATTTGATAGTGAAAATAACTTTGTGTCATGAAATTTAGTTAGTTTCATTAAAACATTTATTTTGTCTCGCAAATCAGTTGGTTGTCATTTATACTTTTTTATTTATTCCTTGCTTACAGTGTTATTTTTTATGTTTATTGTTTGCTTATTTTGGTCGTTATTATACAGAACATTTCACTTTTGTGATTTCAGGCTTTTTGGCCGTAAAAATAAAAACTTAAAACTCCATAGATCTTTATCTCCATACCGCTTGAAGCCCCTATTTGGAACGACATCTCGAGGAGCTTTTCTTGTGTCTTTTCACTCCCCATCTGCACTTGGTCTTGCCGCCGTGCTAAAATCGCCGCATCTTCAAAAAGCCCGGAACTCAACCGGAGTTGGTCCTGACTACAGGTTGAAACAAAACGAGAGCTTGTGCAGTAACAAATTGCTGCCTCCCCTCCCAGTATTGACACTCTGTTTTTCTGTGTAAATGTTCCAGGTGCTGTTTGCCGCCCTATGTGAGTCTGAGGAGCCTTTCCTGCTTCAGTAGATTACAGCATGAGGACTGAGCCGATACTCTGACCAGAAACCACTGGACACAGACCACTGAGGGGGGAGAAGACAGAAGGTTGTGGTGGTGTGGCCATGGATAAAAGGAAAGTTTGCGTACTGATGGTGCTGTGGGCCACGGCCCACCTCAGCTCTCCAGGGTACGGCCTCAGGGCCCTGCGAAGGACTACAGGGGGGCGGAGGGGGTCCACAGGGCTGACGGGACAGGACGCCAATGGAGTTCCGCTCAGGCGCTCCAAACGAGGCTGGATGTGGAACCAGTTCTTTTTGTTGGAGGAGTACACCGGGACAGACATGCAGTATGTCGGAAAGGTAGTTTAACAATCATGTATTTTCTCTGTCTCTTTGCCCTTTAGCAGACACACAGAGGACCACGCTGGCACATCTGCAGCGCAGGCAGGTGTCGGCTATGGCCCCCCCCTTAATGGCACTGATGAAGGCACACATTCGCACACATGCTTTGCGCTGACCGTCAGATCCCTGTGTGGTCAGACTACAGCAGCTCCATGAGATGAGTCCACCTCGGATTAGCTCATCTGACCTCAAACCAAACTTAAACATTATCTACAGTATAATCACACATAGGCACACGGAAAATAGCAATATGAAAGCATCCCATAACAAAAACCCTTAAAAACATGTTAAACATGTCTCATTTAGATCATTTAGCATACGTTTTATGTGTTATTGTCCACAAGTGACCACAATATAGTCGCTAATCTAGGGCTGAGCATCCAAACATTTTTAGTACGAACCGAAGTGTCGCTACAGTGGCATAGAGTAACAGAAACTTTGAAACAATCTGGTCAGATTTGAAATCTTGTTTATTTATTTGTTGATCAGATCAGTTGATGTTCATTTACTATTTTATTCAGGCCAAGTTCTTGCAGAGCTGCTTTGGACCGCACGTAACATCCGAGGACTTTGGGACTCATGTGTTGAACGGAAAAACGGTTTTGTAGAACCAACAAAAGCTCATTTATCTGAAAGTAAGGTTTTGAAAAAGGATTGTCTATGGTGTCGGTACCGAAAACTCTGGTCTCATAATGAGCCCAGTAGTAACAAAACACTTCATCGTCACAGATCACATATAAACGCAGACATGGAGAGCAATGTCTTCCTGCTTTTACTTGGCTAAATCGGTGACAGTGGTCAGGTGTCTGTCAGGTTTATCAGATGCCGCGCTGGCATCAGTTCTAGCTGTTTGTACAAGAGAAACTGACGAGCAAGTTTATTTGTGTTGTCTACAAATTTGTATTTAAATCGTAACTATTTGTGTTACATAAATGGTCACTTTCTCTGACCCGTCCCAAACGTGCTGTTTTCAGATGGGCTCAGGTTCTCTTGAAAGGAGCCGAGCCCAGCTCCCACGTCATTCAGAATTTAAGCTCCTTCACTCTGTTTTTCAGTTCCTGACAGCTCTTTGTTCGGAATGAATAAAGGAAGCACTCTGTGGCTGGCGCGAGCAGCCAGAGCCACCCACCGCAGTTGAAAAGAGAAAGTAATAGAGTGGCACATACACAAACTCATTAGAAAACACAGGGACAATGGCCACTGGACACTGTTAAGTTGATAAGTGACCTCCAAGAGGTGGAGACACCGCGGCAGTGGCCACTGTAGTGGCGGAGATGTTTGCAACAAGAACCAAGCAAAAACCTCCCTCTCACAAATTCTAACTTTAAACTCAAAACGCTGTCTTTGGACGCAGGCATCGAATCTATAGCTTTCCATCTCCTGGAGTCTCTGTCCCTCATTCTGTCTCTTTTACTCAATGTCTAATGTTTGTTTATTCTTCTGGGACTTCATTTTTTTCAGTTTGTCTACACAACACAACTTGAACTTTTTACATGTCGACATTTGAAATGTTGCCATTTTTGCTCATTTAAAAAGGCCTCATTATATACTGTTTGTTAGTACATATTGACGAGTTCTGCTAAGTCCTCCCTATACATCAATCCAAATGAATGGACATTTCACCAGATACTGCTTTATTTGCATAGTACAGTCACACGCAAACATCTGAGTTTTGTAACACAACAATTTTGAAAGTTTAGTGTCTGTGAGAGCACTAAAAGGGGAAAAACCTGCAGTGCCTTTTCTTAGTGGCATAATGGATTTCTAGATAAAGTAATCATCCTCTTCAAACTCTAAGCTCAAGGAAAAGATCTGCTCTTAATGAGATGCTTCAAAATAAATAACATCCTGTATGTGAGTGCATCATTCTTTCTCTGGATAGGAAAATCACCCCATCATCAGATAGTAGACATGACAAGATACTCCAAACGGCTAATGCTCATATATCGGACTTCCATCCATCCATCCTCAGGCTTTGTTTGCTGTTGGCTGTCCAATATATTTTGTGCTTACTGTCAGCTGTGTGGCTGCTTGCACAATGTCCATTCCACTCACATTGAGCCGTCCTAAAGCGGCTGTCTTGCCCTACAGTAAAATATGACTTCCTCCGAAGGTATTATTTGTTCAACAAAATGAAAACACAGTGTCGACCCAGATAACATTGGGGGGGATGTACAAGAAGACGGGCCGAATAATGCTTGCTTTACATGCGGCGGAGCGGAAGTCAAGATATCAGTCTCCTCTTCCAACCTACTGTAATTGAGGAGATTGTGAGGCATCGTTGCAAGGTCAGGACGACTGAGGAGGAAGAAAGGCTGTTTTGTGCGCGGAGTTGAATGGGTCTAGTGCTTTGCATTCCTATCGTGTGTCCAAGGAGGATAGAGTCATCCAACCAAATGAGATTCAGCAACATACGTCCTCCCCGAGTGAGGGTTGACTTTCAGCCCTGGTCTAAAAGGATTACAACGCTCGCTATGGTGCGAGGCGTGCAAATACAAGAAAGAACAAAAAAAAAAAAAAAAAAAACAAGCAAAAAAAGCTGAGCGAATGAAGATCAAAAGTAAGTACCGAGCATGATCAAACCACTTTGTCTTTGGAGAGTGGTGATTGATGTGCCACTCGTCCTTTTAGCTTGTAAAATGACTAATAGAAAAAGAAGAATGGATTATCTGAGTGTGGTATACACTTAGAGAGCCAGAGGCTGTGGCCTGAGAGCCCGTCTCCTGAAGACGCCATTAAGGCATCAACCTTAGAGCACCACACTTAATCATGACTCTGAGCGCTTGTTATTTCCCCCAAGTACATGCAGCTGGGCGCTTTTCCTCATTGTCAGCTCACTAGCCGGTTGTCACATAGGATTGCAGTACGTAGATCTTATCTGATTGCAATTACTGTTTGTTAATTGCTAGATAAAGTACAAGTGATGAATGAGCCCCTAAAAAGGAATGAATAGCTTTTGAGTTGAACACAAGGCTCAACACAGACAACAACAGCCATCTGCATGCGTGTCCTCAGGTGGAGGCCACAATTCTCACAATGTGGTGTGTCGGGAGGAAAAAAAAAAACAGCAACAACAAAACTACGAGAAACACAAAAGGGAAGGCTTTTGTCATTGCAAGTGACATCATGGCAACCAGAGAACCCAGCATGGAACAAAACCCACTTTTGTTCGTGGTGGGGAAAAAAATGAATTGGAAATAACACAATGGCAGGTTATTATAAACAAGGGAGCAGCTCTTCACACACAGTAAAAGATAGAATGATGAAACCGGACTTGAATTGCAACATCCCGTCTGCAGTTATTTGGTAAACTCAATCTCCCCCCGGTTGCTTTTTTTTAAACATTTTTTACGACGGCTTTATCCAGTTGTGAAGTGCTAACAAATTAAACTTTTAATCTTTCCTGGACAAGCGTAACAAAAGCAGTTGGAACAGGAAGGAATTAAGAGAAGCGATCGAGATGAGGGGGGAAAAGGAGACTCTGCCAGTGTCTTGTCGGGGAGCTGGTTGGCTGCTAATCTTGCTAATCTTGCTGTATTGGCCAATGATTTTTTTTTTTCCCCCTGCAGGAGGGGAATCGTACACTGCCTCTCATTAGCAGGCGAGCTGCATAGAGGCCTCAGAGGGCCCGGGCTGTCACTGGGGGAAGAGAATGTTTGTTTATTTCATTATTTCTTACTTTACCAAAGGGCACATATCCACTGAAAATGGTTAATGGCCTGTGGTTTAGGAGTGTTTGTGCTGTACTATCATATCTCATAAAGTATTTACAGCCCCTGATAGGCCCCAGTGGTTCTGGGCCTGGTGGGTAGACTCCTCAACGTAGTCCCTAGCTGGTGAGCAATGTTCTCTGTATATGAACAAACACACCAGTATGCACGCAAACACACATGCCTGCAACACTAGCCCCCAGTAATGGGCTGGAAATCAGAGGAGAGAAAAAAACGGTGGATGAACACAACATAATATGCTTCCTGGTCCTGTATGACTCAGCGGTTGAGGCAACCTGGGGGAAGGACTTGAGCATCTTATGGCAGCGGAGTGGAAATGTGCAGGGATTTGTGTGTATGTTTGTGGGTGGTGGGGTGATTTTTGGTTCCCGTTCATGCTCCCCCATTACCAGCTGCTCACCTTGGCAAAGAAGCAAGGAGTTTGCAATATGGCACAGGCCTGGCTGTACCCGCGCCATGGCAACCCCTGCGGTCTCCAGCGGCGACCTGGAGCACACATTGGCAGTGTTTGTTGATTAGGCGATAAGTTCCCGCTTGTGCGCTGGGAGGGGGGCGACTTCAATTATGCTGCTCTCCTCCGCAGCGGAGGAAAGGGCGTGATGGGGTCACGCAGCGACGAGGCCCGGCAAACATCTGTCTGACAACGTCGCAGGGCCGAAGCGATGTCTGAGCGAGATACGTCAACGTTACCACAGCACCTTGCAATTGTTTCCGTGCTATTACCTGCCTGCTACTGTTTCAAACACCCGTTGGTTTTGTCGGGGTGGGATTAATTGATTTTCTATCATCAAACACTCAGACCTTTTTCTCTGCAATCAAGCATTTAGTTGGTCATGTTTGCAAATGGATACGACAGCAAAGCAGCGCTGTAGGCAGCATTTTATATATACTGAGATGCAGCTCCCATGTAGCTCCACCACCCCTTTTGAAATGTAAAAATAAGGACCAAAAAAACAAAAAAAGGACCAAACAAAGTCAAAGTTTCTGATCATTTTAAATTCTTTCATGTTTATTTACTCGTTCAACTGTCATTTAATTATATTATCTGCAAATCTTCTCTCTCATATGTCTAAATGGTGTTTCAAGCCTTTAAAGCCTTTTTTTATTTCAATCTAGTTTATGTTTTGCCCACGCTGTAAAAAATGTCAATGCTATTATAGTTAGTTTTCTTTCTAAATTGAGCTGTCAAACTGAAAAAAAAGCTAAAATCTTCCTGCGCACAAATAATGTGTTGGGCCTTGCAAAGCTAAGGCTAGCTGAGCATCACTGCCATGTGGGCAAACAAAGAGATTTGGGCCTGTTTGTTCACACTCAGGTGTGAACACAAACTCAGATCTGACCCGGAACCAAAGCAGTCCTCAGTTGACCCCAACTTTGCAGGCTGGGATTGGCTGTGAGGCTAGGACTACAACCGGAAGCCCGGTGTACAACGATGACGTCACCGAGATCATAAAAGGGGACGACCCCGCTCCGCCCCCGGAGGACACACACACGTCAGTCTCTCTCCGGTTAATCCACATTACCTCCAGAGGACAGTTGACATGACTACAATTTCCCTAGCACGGACAGATTCGTACTCGCTGGCTCCAGTTAACAGGCTGTCAGTGTTTCCCGGAAACACTTTTGGATGCCCCGCCTTTCATCCGAAAGCCGCCTGCAGAAGAAGCCCACCAGCTCATCACGAGCTCCCCCGCTTAAGGAGAGCAACGCCACAGCCGCCGGAGCGCCAGAGGGAGCTAGTGCCGTCCCCCTTCCCCTCCGACGTCGACTGCGTATCCCTCCTCTCGCCCGCCGGCATAATCACGCTAATGACGGAGCCTTGATCACGGCCCCCCTCTCGGTGGACCCCAGTCGGTTAAAGGACTGGCTAGGTCGCTGGACAAAGCAATCCCCCAAGTAAGAAGTTAAGTTGTGTCTGGGCAGAGTTTAGATACTATAACTGTGTGTTATTTCATCGAAGCTTTATTGTTGTGAATTGTGCTTGTTTACGTTAGACAACATGGCCGCCGCGCCGCCAGCTGTGCTGCTGTTAGCTTGTGTTAGCCCGGTTAGCTAGCGGCGTTAGCTGTTGCTCTGTGGAGCTAAAAGCTAGCTTCATCAGACTAAGTCCAGTTATTAGACGCAGACTGAAGTCTGGTCGGATTAATATGGATGAAGTGAGCTATTAGCCTCCCACAGCGCCTGAGATTTGTCCTGCTTCTCTGTGCTATTTCCCCCTTTGTGTTGAAAGTTACCGTTCTTGCGCTGACCACGCTGGTAGCCGTTAGCCTAGCCCTGTTGAGCCGACATTTGTTGGTAGCCAGCTCAGTAAACGCAGTAAACCGTTATCTTAAAGGAGCAGTCCTGCTGACCGCCATTTTGTTTGGACCCCTCCTTTATTGAAGTGGGCGGCCTACCGCCTTTTTGTTTCTTGGGGTCGCCTAGCAACCTCTCCTCTCCCCTTTCTATTTCGCACACACACACTGATCGGCTTGCTGACTGTATATGCTTATTTGGTTTAGTTTAAGTTATTGATTGTTAATTACTCATAAGGTTAAATAAACATTGGTGTATATTTTAAAGAGCAGTTGCCTGTGGTTATAGTGTGTTTTAACGAGTCATCAACCCGGAAGTCGGCCATATTGGCAATACTGAACATAAACAATGCCACTGAACCGCATGGAACTCGCAAACTTTTGCTGCTTATTTCTGCTGAAAATGGTCAATTATTGTCAATTACTAATCGGTCGGACCGGGAAAAAAATTTGAAGTTTGGTTATATACTGCCCAAAGTAGTAACAAATCAAGGAGAAGAGTGCAAAAAACTGGCTGAGGAAAGACGGCTTTTGTGGTTGTTGGTCAAACTGAACCAGGATTTCAAGGCCAAGAATCTCGCGTTTGTTCTTATTATTTCTTGTCAGCTGGTGAAATATTCGGCTACTATCTTAACAAATTTTGTAGTGTAATAGTATACTCTCATATTGATATTATGTTGCTGTTTCTTATTTCTCTGCTAAAAATCACATTCTTATCCCATTTCTTAACCTTCTCCAACAGTACAAGTCTTGCATATTTTCTGTAAAATGTTACTGAGATTTAGTTGATGGTGCTATATTTAGGTTAAAGATCGGACCTGTATACAGACTGGGTGCCGTGCGTTAATATGAACGGAAAACAAGGACCACGATCACCTGAGGACTCACTGACGTCACGCTACAAACGGCGTGTAGATCGAACCCAGCAGAGACACGAGGATGCTGCCGCCCATTCTTTGCTTCTTTTTTTTAATGGTTTAGACATAATAAATTAGTAGAAATTTAGTCTTCAGTGGTATATTAACCGTGCAATCCATGCTGTTGTTTACATCCGAGTATCTCCAATATGGCCGCGCATCCGGGTAACTGACCAAACCGTGACGTAGGTGCAAACCCTCTATTGTGCGTATTTGTCGTGTTAATAGCTGGTCGCGAGAGCTAGTGCTCGGCTTCACCCTTCACTGTCCTTCATTAACGTACGGTAATAATCAATTATCAGCATTTTAGGTGGACAGCTACCTTTGAGACTGTTTTTCACGTTTGGTTATTAATTCCTGAACTCCAGGTGGTGCCCCCTAATTATTGATCTATATTAATAACTTAATCACATTACGTGCCTTATTAATATTCATAAATAATATTTCATATTTTATGTTCATAATCTAACCTGCCTTACCTGAACCCCAACAAATGTTTCAGCCTCCTTCCAGAAGAAATCTACTTTACCTTGGAATTTTCCAAGTATTTCTGTCTGCATCTTAAACAGAAAAAAAGAGTCAAGAAAAATTCAACTTGATTTTAGAAAAGAATTGAAATTAGTTGGATTTTTATTGGAAACAGGTTCAAACACTCTTACTACACTAGCAGAGATATATATATATATTTTTTTTTTATCATGTTATCAGAAACCATGACTCAAAGACGAAAAATATTTTGCAGTGTAAGAATGTCATACTTAAAAATACTGAGTCTAAAATAAATACCAGAATTGGCCTTAAAAAGACACCATATATATATATATATATATTGTGTGTGTGTAATTGTACAATGTAAACAACTACTCATGTCTCATGTTGTTAAAATCCCCCAAATTCACAGAAGCAACACTGAGGACATGACCCCTGTGTCCTCAGTAGTAGCGACGGCCCTGCAGCAAAGTGAATGCAAACTGTCGAGAATTGCCCGCAATTAAAAGATAACATGCTGGAAATTGTGCATGGGACACAAAACAAAAGATGTCCTCAAGAGAGAAATATATGTTAACTGACATTTCACCTTTTAAGTCTCTGCAGCTTTGACTGCATATCTCAAGTTTACACATCAACAGACATTTGATGGGCTATTTCTGTGCACAGTCTGAGGCTACCATCTGGCTACATAGAAGGCAGCCAGTTCTCGACAGGCCAGGACACAAGGCCTTAAAGGCTAACTGGCTAATTGCCGTAAGCAGCCCACTTCCAGTGCCATCTTTTTTGGCCCAACTTGAGTGAAGCACAAATGGCGGCCAGATCGAGTCTGCACTAACATTTGCCGCACTTGAAGCTGATTAATTTCCCAAACAAAGACGGCTCGCTTATAAGTTCTCACGCGCAGATGTCTGATGAGTAGCACTTCACTTCCCAGCCCACTTCAAACTGCAAGATGAAGCACGCAGGAGCAGAAATAAATATCTGCTACTGTGGAAAAAATGCCAACCATTGGAAATATTATGGTATCACTTAGCAGAGAGCGCTAATTGAGTGGAAGGTTTTGAAATATATAGCATGTCATTGAAGATGTAATGGTTTAAGTAAACGCGGAGTTTGCTTCACAGCCGAGTCACTGCAAAGAAAGTCCTGTTTGTCTTCAAATGAGGCCTGAAAGCCAGATTGTTTTTTTTTTTTTAAAACACGTGAGAAGATTCCAACCTGTTTCCAATGCAAATCAAGTTGTTTCCTGAAATCAAGTTTAATTTTTCCTGATTTGAGTGCAGCGACTTTGTTTTGTTTTTTTTCTTTCCCACTCAAGAAGCAGACACATTTTTAGAAAATGATTATAATAAGTCACTGTCGATTTGAAATAGTTTGTCACTTCAAGGGCAGAAAGTTCCCCTCCTTTTAAAGGAGGAATAGGTGTAGTTTGACGTTTAGGGAAATGATTTGCTTATTTGCTTTCTTGCCGAGTGTCAGATGAGAAGATCGATACCGCTCACATGTCTGTACGCTAAAGATGAAGCTGCCGGTTAGCTTGGGTTAGCAAAAAGAGTGGAAACAGCTAGCTTAGCTCTCCCCAACAGTCAAAAAACGTGCCAATTAACACGTGGCGGCTCATTTGTTTCACCCATAGGAAAACTGCAGTGTAAAAACAACAACTTTATGCTAAACTAAGCTAACATGCGAAAAGCTTTGTAGGCATATTTCCCAAAATGCCAAACAATTGCTTATAGACAGAATTGACTTGGTAACGTGGAGCTTTTATTTTTTTGCAGTGCCCCAGAAGTCCCAGTGTTAATGGATATAGCGTCATGCTCTCTGCCTTTTTTACGATTGGGTACTATGAGAGGGCAGGGGAGAAACGGCTAGCTATTGATGTGCCAGGGCTTCTTGGTGACCATACTGAATGCACATGTGGCTTTCTTTTCTCCCCCTGTGACACTTTAATTGTATCTTCGATATAAATTGATCAAAGGGTCATTGTGAATGCACGTTGCGCTGCCACATTGATTTCCGGGAGAGATTTTTTTTTTTCTCCCCACCCCCCCTCTTAATTTGAGTAGAAGGGCAGCAGTAAATTCTCCTCGCCAGCAAGGTGGGCTACTGGGAGGGATGGGGTCACTGCAGCAGGGCCTGGAGTTCGATACTCTGAGCTGCCTTGTAATATCCTTCAGGGGAGCGAGGAGGAGGAACTCTTCAGAACCACAAGATCTCTCTGTTTCCATAGAAATGACAGTCGACACAGCATATGTCACACTGTCTATCTCACATCTCAGCCGAAAGGAGAGGACTCGACGGTTATTAACTGAATTGTCGTGCCAGCAGAGATAGGCAGCTTGATAGACAATCATAGAAAAGGACATTGCAGCTCTAACAGCGGGAGAAAGATAATAATGTTGAAGTGGATTGTTTTCAGCCAACTGAGTCTCTGTTTGGAAGCACGTACTGTAAAGCAGAACAGAAAACAAATACAATTCTGCACGTTATTCTCCTGGCTTGGTTAGGCAGAGAGCATAAGAAAGAGACAAAAAAAGAGTTTATTTGACCAGAATTCAAGTGGGTTAATGAAACAGTGCGCCACTCTAGATCCTAATCCGAAGATGCTAAAATTCTGCAACACGCTCGACTGCCTTGGTTAGACAGACAGAGAAAGGAATGAAAACAGTCATTTTTTTTTTTTTACCAGCATTCAAGCAGGCGAACAAAATAGTGTTAAAGATGCTAATCCACAAAGCTGTTCATCTCACACGTGCCAGCTTTGCCCTGATAAAACAGCATGAATTAGTAAAGCTTCCGAGCACCTGGGATGGAAAGCTTTTTAATATATGATGAGAAGGGAGACTTTGCAGTGTGCTCCCACGTGACCCGGCTGCAACGCACAATATCCCCCCACAGTCTGTCCGCCGGCAGAGCCAAGAACGCGTGTAGGCACAACAACAACAACCCGCGCTCAAAGGAAAATAAGCATTCCAGCCGTCAAAATCAAACGTGCCGGCTCACTTGAATGAACAAGGTGTCAATAACAGACCTCAGCATTATGTCCCAGCGCCCACTTATCGGGGGTAAACATTCAGGTGGCGTTTGCCTCGGTTTGAACTTTGCAAACGTGGGCACTCCTTTTGCCCTTTACCTCCCCCCTGCAATTATTGCCATGTCCTTGGTTATTAAAGAGGGGAAAGGGAAGTAGGCAGGGAAGCAGTGGGAGGGAAAACGAGTGGACAAGCTTTTGATGAGTTCTCTGAGATAAATATGTTGGGGGGGGATTTGGCGGTGGAATTAAAATGTCAGCGCATGCTAAGCTGCTGTCCATGCAGGAAGGAAAAAAAAAGAAAAAAAAGAAACAGGAGATAGAGAGGGAGAGAGCAGATAATAATGAGATGCTCCACAGACAAGTGGACTCTCGTGGTCCTCTGGCGTGTTGGACATGTTGCTGATCCATCAGGGATTGGCAGGCGGCGGACGTGCGCGGACTCACGCTGGTACTTTAGACTCCAACCCACTGGCATTCTGTTTTACAGCACTGTGAAAATGCCACCGTGGCCCTGCGGTAAAAAGCACGGCGACAACCCGCATGTAACAGTACGAGTAAATGCAGCGTTTTAAAACACTCCGCCTGTGTGTTTCCTTTCTCGCTCGGGTGCGAATGTCACAGAGACGAGGTGAAGCCACGATCGTGTGTCGTCACAACGCGACGACAGTTTACTAAAGATGACATGGATCTGTTAAGTAACACCAAAATGCACTTCTCAAAGCTGTCAGTGTTTCTTTGCCGAGGCCCAGATTGGTCAGATCACTGATATGTGTACAGCGTATCAGAAATACTTAAGTGGAGAACTGTAAGTCTGCTTTGAAATTTGATTTTGTTGACATCTTTGGTACAAAGTGCTCATTGCTGGGATGTTTTCTTTGCTCGGCACTTCTCAGAGATCACCTGTCAATCAAACAGTGCAGCCAGCGCTGTGATGTTGCTCTTTATGTAGATGAATCTTCTGTTCACAGTGGCGATTTCGGCTCAGGCTAACTAGGAGATATTTCCCTTGAAAGGGTTAGCTGACACTTGGTGTTTATAAGAGCAAATTAGCCAAATGTGAAAGCTTTCATAAACCGGAGTTTGAATCACCGTTGTGCCATATAAATTAGCAATAGAGCGGCGCAGAGTGGAAATGTATTAAAACGAAAACGCCACAAAGCGTTGCTTGAAATTGTTGTTTACGGCTCCTGCAGGGTTCCACATTATCATGTTTTCTCCCCCCCCCCACAGCTTCACTCAGATTCCGATCGCGGCGATGGAAGCGTGAGGTACGTCCTGACAGGGGAGGGAGCGGGGACCCTCTTCAAGATAGACGAGAAGTCAGGGGACATCCACGCCACCAAGAGGCTGGACAGGGAGGAGAAGGCCTACTACGTCCTTCACGCCAAAGCCGTCAACCGCTTCACCAACGAGGCGCTGGAGGGGGAGTCCGAGTTCGTCATCAAGATCCACGACATCAATGACAATGAGCCGCGATTCACCAAGGACCCGTACATGGCCAGAGTCCCTGAAATGTCTGACATCGGTAAGTGCCCGCCGTAAATATTCCTCATCATTTCATGAGCTCTCCGTGTTGTAGTATGTACCTACACTATAGGGCTGTGAGATAATTCACTATCATTCGTTGGCTTGTGTACGTAGTGGAAGGGTTGTGTGCTGATATTATCATGTTTGCTGTTTTGTACAACAGTGGAACAAAGGTTTACTGAACGTCAATTTGATTGAGCGTGAAGACTCATCGCTGACCTTGGATATTTTGACCATAATGGTCCTCTAACTCAAGGTCCGCCTACTTGCTTTTTCCTGAGCCTTAAACGGCATCTCACGGTCTTCGTCAGCAGATACGCAGTCAGTCTGCCGATGAAGACGCCGACTTAAGTCCAATTCACAACGTTGTTACTCCGTCTTCATATTTCATTGAATACACGGTATGGTATCACAAACAGTGCTCACAAATCATTAAGCATTGTTAAATGAATCACCCATACCGCCCACCCCCATCCTGACCGACTAGACCCTGGTAACCCTACAGCCCCCCACCCCTGAGACCATTCTGCCATATAGGGAAATGAACGAGTTAATAGATAAACAAACAAAAACAGATCATAAAATAATAATATCATAACCGTTAATAAGGAAGAAAGAAATAATAAATGAACATGTAATAGTTCAAATGAGTGTTTTTGAATGTGTACAGCAGGCAAAGAGAACTGCATTCAGTGTGTCAAACCATATTTATTGATCATAAAGCAGACAATAATTGAGTGTTTACACAAATGAAGGTGTGTGCGTGCGAGGAGCTGGATTAAGGCTTATGATTCTAATAGGATAGAGACGTTATAAAATGCCAGTCTTGCTGGATCAATGGGACTTTATCAATCATAATAATGATGCAGACTCAACAAAGAGGGCCCGACTAATTAAATGAGAGCGACTAGAAGCTGTTGTATGACCGGAGAAGAAACAAGGTAGAGCGCCTCTGTGACGGTTACAGCACTGGTGCAGATAATCTTTTAAATACAGTATTGTATCTTATTAAAACAGTATTTAATTTAATTACCGGCATTGTCAGCTGTGTCATCCCAGTGAATAATTGCGGACTCCATTGCTGCAGTGTCAGTTTCTGAGACGGCACCATTTGCCGTTTTCATATTATCATTTCTTCTTGTGGTTCAGCACCAAATTAAACTTTAATTCACTGTGCACTTTGGCTCCAGCTCTTAGTCTAAAAGTACATACTGGCCTCATGAATATAGATAAACAATATAAAAAGGCTCCTAATCAATACTTGCATGAAAACATGGAGTGAACTCTCTGTGCTGCTGCTGCTGCTGCTGCGGTGCTTCGGGGACTGAGGGACATCGGTCTTGCAGCCTAGACATGTGACAGAGTTGTCACTTGGTTCAGCAACCCCAAGAGAGAGGCCAGCACTTATCTAAGGGCAGCGCGGGTGCCCATGGCAACAACCGAGGTGTGATGTCACCGCTTGGCAGAGCATGTGTTCACGAGTGACTGCGTCGAGAAACTGCCCCTTTAAATGTGACATACACTTTGAGTTTTATTATAGTCTCACGGCTCTGGCATTCTTCTCTCGGACGCCCAGCGAGGGACGACTTTGACGCGCCCCTTCTTTGACAACTGAATGATTACAGTCGAGGTAATTTACTCCCCCTGCACAAAAACCGCGATTATTCCTGACGTGTTTGTCAGAAAATTCTTTTCTCAAAAGCTTAAAGTCGGCGACGAGAGGGCTGATGTGGCTCAGTGATATTTTCTAAAAGCCGGGATGTCAGAAAAGCCTCTTTGAGTCTAATTCGCTAGTTAAAGGTATTAGTGATCAAGGTTCGGTGAACCTGCTCAGGAATCCTCCCGAACTGCCACTTACACCAAATCAGACAGCCGTGGTCTTTCTCTCCCCTCTTTTTGGTCCCCCAATTTTGTTTTACCACAACATCCTTCATCCATACACATGGCACCGATTTTAAAGGAGGGGAACTCTCCTTTCAGCCCTTACAGATCATAACTGACACCGAATTAGAGAAGTTTCATGGAGTCGTTCTCCCATTGTATTGCACAATTCTATATTTATACCACTTTGCCATTAAATATTTCTACTCAATTAATTTTCTTCTGCATGTAATGAGGCAACACTTGGCCCCGCAAGGCGCCATTTGGGAGGTAGCACTTGGCTAACCGTTTCCCTTTGTTCTACTGAAACAGGGCTTCAGCCTCTCTGGAAGAGAAAATGGATCACAGTTGTTCGCCTGCTTTCAGATATTTGGCTTCTTAGACACTCGAGATCTGTGCATACACTAATAGGCTTCTCGGGGCTTGCATAGAGCCGGTGTGGGTGCCGCTTGTATGCTCAGAGAGATATACTTAGAAAAAAATACATTAGGACTTATCGATTACCCGCGGAAATCAATCACGTGTAAGGGTATAAGTGGCCCGAAAGAATAAAGATTGGTTTGGGTAATGCAAGGGGACAGAATTTATTAGTCACATTCTGCATGAGCATGATTAGAAGAGGATCGGACACCTCATCAGAAGGTGCATCAGCTTAACCAATTATCCAGCAGGCAATTTTCAGCAGTATTGAAGAGTTGATCTAAATCATTGTCGTGAATCTTCTTCCCCCAGGCACCTCGGTAATTCAGGTGACCGCCACGGATGCAGACGACGCCACGTACGGGAACAGCGCCAGGGTGGTGTACAGCATCCTGGAGGGCCAGCCGTACTTCTCTGTGGACCCAGAAACGGGTCAGTGTCAAGTCCACCCTTCGAAAATACTCTCAATCCTTTGATAGTTCCTGCCCCCGTTTTGGTGTTTTTTCCGTTCAAATGGCGACATTGTGAGGTCAAGTCAATTCTGTCAATAACGGAGTCTTAAAAAGCCTGTTTTCCAAAATCCGGTTGTTTCAAGAATTTTCCCTTTTTTAAAAGGCCAGAGCTTGATGCTACATTCATGACCAATGGGACTTTGGGGCTTTTTTTCAGAGAATAGAAAAACATTTTGGCCATGGACTTTCTAGAAACGATGGTCCGTATCTTGAATAAATAAGCATTGCTTTGCGAGAATCACATAAAACTAATAATATCAAGTGCTTCTAACAAATTAATTTTCACTGGACTCAAGTTAAAATATTCCTTATGTGAGACTTTAAGGACTTAATTACAGGCATGATAAAGTTGTGCAGTGTTGAGACCTTTCCAGCTCAGCAGCAGTGAAATTTGATATTAGAAATTGATCTAAAATGGGGCGCCCTGGCCCTTTGCTGCATGCCACCCCCCCATCACTTTCCTGTGTCTCTTCAGCTGTCCCTATCTAATAAAGGCAAAAAAGAATTAGCTTATAGAAAGAAATGTGTCGAAAACATCAAACGCGAACATCATGTCTCGGTGTTAGTCTTTCACAATCAGACTTTGTTATAGACACATCACTTTGCATCAAATCTTAGCTGCCATACAAGGTAAAATCCATCATACAAAAGGCAACCATTATCATTTCTCCTCATCAAGTGTAGCCTCAGTAGACCAGCATGCACTGCAGCTATGAAGGATGTTGCCTTCTGACTAATGTGCACGACTCCTCACTCTTCCTTCAGTGGAAAAGCTCTAACAAAGCTACTGCCGTTGCACTCTCCACCTACATATGTAACCCACAGCTGAACGCAAGTTTACACCGTGCGTCTGGAGGTGGCCATTCTGGGAAACGGGACAAATCACGAGCTGAAGCAGAAATAGAGGAGGCTAGCTGAGCTCTACCAGGAAAGTAAATTAAAACAATTTATCACGAAATAACTCCTGGAATGCTGTGACTTTAACCGAACCAAAAATACCCACCTCCTCTCGCAGGCTGACGGGCGAGGGGGATTTATAGTAGAGAGAGTGGCAAATCACCAACCCCAAAAATCTAGCCGCTTGCTAGTTTTAATCATTAATGTGCGCTCTGGAACACATCCCGCTCGTGTCTTTTTTGCTTAAACAAAAGGGAAACGACAAAAAAAGCCATTTGCAGATTAGCGGAGGGATTAACAGTAATATGGTTTATCCCACATGTGGTATGTAAGCTGACATCCCCTCTTACACAAAGACATGCCTGGACATCACACTATAAGCAGGATTTGTTTCTCCTCTCCTCCTGTGTGTGTGTGTGTGTGTGTGTGTGTGTGTGTGTGTGTGTGTGTGTGTGTATTGTAGTCATTAAGCAATAACAAGGTAGACAAAGATATAGCGTGAGCGTGATGCTGCCATAAGGCGGCTATACGTTTGCTTCCTTTCCTGCAACACTGCCTGAACGATCGCTGTTCTCTTAACAGCGTGTTGTCCGCGAGATGAATTGCACATCGTTAGCAGGAAGGGAAAAAAACAAAACAACAAAACCCCAAGTTGCATTGTTCCTGTATTTTGTTTCTGCCACGTTTATGTACAGGAGGAAGAAAAGAGCAAGAGAGGGCCTTTTGAACAGCGCAGGCCAGTCTGATCTGAGCCTGAGTGATGCGCCGCGTCAGCCTCTCCCTCTTCCTTATTGTTTGAAATGCAATGAATCATCTCTTCAGACTGAAAGTGATGAAGTTTGTCAAAAGCAGTTTATTTAGGGTGAAATTCATTTTATTCTCCCACTTCACTACTAGTTTCTGAACCCCCCCCCCCCCCACACACACACACACACACACACACACACACACCTGCTTCTTTTTACGATGCTTCAAATTCAAACGTGTAATAGCAGACAGGATTTAAGACCGGCACTGATGGGAGATGGAGCACACCTTTTGAATATGCTGCCAATTAAAGCTTCACTCAGTCTCTGTCCCGACTCCAAACTAGAGATCTAACGTGTCAGAGCGGAGGAGTAAGCAACTGCACGGCACTTGAAAGGCTGAACATTTAACAGAGTCTTAATTCCAAAGAAAAGATAAATGATGCCGAATGCATTTGGAGGTGAATGTTACACTTGGAAAATTAAAGGAACACGCTGTGGTTTTCGGGTAGATTGGCCCTTTGGTCCACTTACCAGTCAAATCATGAGAACACAGACACCCCAAATGTGCTCCTGGGTGGCCGCGGAGCTCCATGCCACTGCGCACGCTGAGCCAGAGCACTGACCTTTCAGTAATAAAATGTTCTTAGTGGTTTAATTATCTGGCCTGCAGATGCATAAATCTAAAAAATGAAATATCATTAATTCAATACAGCTGATGAAGACAGGCCTATTTTTAGAAATAGTTCAGGTGAGAACAGTTATCTTTAGATATACGCTGTCCGACTGTGGAAACACGCCATAATTTTTATGTCATAGGGCGAGTTGATTTTCTGAAGGTTAGACTGGCATAGACGTACAATTGGGCGTTATAGCCCTACATGCTATGTTCATACTGTGTGTGTGTGATATATATATATATATATATATGAACTGTATGTTCAACTGTATGTGACCAAGATGACGTCTTCAAATGGCTTGTTTTGTCCAGAAGTCCAAAAGCAAAAAGATTTATGATATATAAAACAGAGAAAAGCAGCAAATATTTGCCGTAATTAGGGATTACGGGATTTTTGCCTGTAAAATGATGAATCAATTATCAACATAGTTGCCAATTACTCTTCTGTCGCTCGATTAAGCGACTAATTGTTTCAGCTCTACACTGTACATTTATTATTCATACTGTACGTCACTGAAATAACCTAGCTGCATGCACTGTACATACTGTATATTGGTTTATTCATATTGTGCGTTCATCTCTCTTTATTTACACTATATCTATACGCACTTTGCTACCGTTTCCACTTTGTGGTTAGATTATAAACTGCATTTTGTTACCGTGGTACTTACTCTGCAGTGCCAATAGATTTGATTTTACTGTGATGTAATTTAGTGGCTGCTATACCCAATATTGTGTATTATGGAGTGAATGACTTTCAAAACTAGCTCGACATTGTAAAAGAGCTGTTTTACTGCATAATTTAAGCTCACCCGTTTTATTATTTTTGTTTTAAACCGATTTTTAATATTTGATGTTCCAGCACACCTAAATGTTACGTTTGATGCTACAAAAGGCAACTCTTGACCGCAGCTGAAGGGTCAACGAGGTCACGTGGTCCTCTTGTGCTGAGCACACCTCAGAAAAAGCTTTCAGTTATAGAAAGTGGAGAGTGAAATGGGCAAATGAGCTGCTGGTGATGCATTTAGAGTCAAGCAAAAAAAAAAACGACAACCCCACAAGTGGTTAAAAACGCTTGGGCCTGTCATTCTCAGCAAGGTCAGACTTCCATCAAGACTTTTAACAATCAAATGAATCATTGCTCAATTATTTTAGGATTTGAAACTAATTATTGATTAGTCTGCCAAATATCTTCTTGATTGGTCGTTTAATCATTTTAAAATGTCAAGAGTGAAAAATGCCCATTATACTTACCCAGAGCTCAAGGTTGCGCCTTCAAATTCCTTGTTTTATCTGACCATCGGTTCACATCCCAAAGATAATCAGTTTACTATCATATATGAGGAAAAACAGCAAATTTCTATTTATAATAAATGGAATAAAATCTGAAAATAAAGAGGCTTATGAGTCTGCAGATTGTAAAGCCCTCTGAGACAAGCCTTTGACTTCGGGCTGTATTAATGCACTTCATTTGACTAGGCTTTTAATTAATCATATGGGCGTTCTTTTAAAATAAACCCTCACCATAATTCTGTGTATTTTTTCCTCAGGCCTGATCAAGACGGCCCTGCCTGGCATGGACAGAGAAGTCAAAGAAAACTACCAGGTTGTGATCCAGGCTAAAGACATGGCCGGACAGATGGGCGGCCTCTCGGGAACGACGACAGTCAGCGTCGCCCTCTCCGACGTGAACGACAACCCGCCGCGCTTCACCAAGAGTGAGAACGGCCTCCAGGAACCCCCCCCCCCCCCACACACACACACACACACACACAGAGTGACCAATGCTCAGCCAATGAAAACCCACTTGTCATTGTGAGCCGATGCCAGGCAGGCAGCCCCCATCTGGTGTCAGTTTCAAAATGAATTTGGATTATTGCAGGGAGCTCTGGGTTTTGTGCGACTAAGGCGGGCCTCTTAAAGGCAGTGAATAATTAAATCTAGAGCCATATGACAGAGCGAAAGGTCCTGCAAAGTGCATCAGATCAGCCCTGTAATCCCTATTAAATGAAAAAAGTACATTGACTGGGCTTTATCTCCCCTACTCTTCCACTCTCTTTGTCTATCTCCCGCTATTAAGTCTTTCTTCTGCTGCCTTTTACTCCATAAAACCAATGTTCTCAATTTAGTGCTCTGTCCTTGGTGCACTTTTTCCCTCTTTTTGCTACTCTCTACCTCATCAATCATCAATCCATCCTTTCTACTCCCTTCATACTCTCTTCCAGTCTCACACATTTTCTCCCTTTCTTCTCTCACCCCCCCCACCCCCCTTTCCCGTCTCACTTCCTCTCGTGCATCTGGCAAACGGCGCAGGCAGCCAGATCGGATTGACAGATTACTGGTGTCGTCGTGTTTCCCCTCAGTAACAGCAAGTGGCAACGGTACAGTGGGCGGCGCGTGTGCACAATCGCGTGGCAAACACGCAACCGCAGAGCTCCTGCCCCTCACCCCCCCAATTTATCACTCCCCCCTTCCTCCCACCAGCTGGGGGTGGGGGGTGAGACAGACGCTGTCATCTCAGCCCCTTTGCCAATGAATGAACAGTGAGAGGACGGAGGGAGATGGATACGACGGGGATGGAGGAGGCGACAGGAGGGGAAGATAGAGGAAGAGTGATGCGGGCGACAGAAAGGCAGCCTGTGATGGAGGGAGGGGGGAGACGGACAGAGGGGAAGATTGAAAGAGGGAGAAAGAGGAAGAGATATTGTAATGGGACACCCAGAGGAGGAAGAGTGTCAGCAAGCGATATCATTGTTGTCTGCCGGAGTGATGCCTCGTCTTTTCCACCCAATGCTAAATACCTGTTAGCCTAGGGAAACCTTCTTGTGGTGCATCACTTCCAGCGTGTTGTGTGTGTGTGTGTGTGTGTGTGTGTGTGTGTGTGTGTGTGTGCAAGTGCGTGCGTGAAGGCAAGTGTCAGCGTCACGGAGACCTGCCGACTCAGGCATTGCCAAAACACTGTCAGCATGTTTTATTAGTGTGTCAGTGCTGTTTGTCTCCGCAGGCTGTGTGTATATCAAGCCCGCTCCCTCCTGCAGTCCAGCTATTTATTTAAGCATACGAGATGCAGCTGGGGCCGCCGCGGCCGACAGGCAGCCATCAATTTATCCGCCTCAAACCAGGAAATCATCTTACCAGGAAAAAAGAAAAAAAGATGGTGCAATTAATTTATGTTGAGCAAATTGGCCCAGAATTTATGTTACATCCTAAACTTGGAGTGGTGAGTCAATACCGCTTGTAGCAACTTACGTGAAAGGCCAAATGTCTGTTTTGGAAATGAAATATGTTTTACCGCATATGAAATGTCTGCTCCACAGCCGATCTACAAATGTTGCAGCACTAAATCTCCCACTCGCCTTCTCCTTTTCACACACTCTCCCTCTCTCTTCCATTGCTGCTCTCTGACGCACTCTCTCCCTGACTTGCTCGCTTGTATTCTCGCTCTCACCTGCTTACACCGTTTTCTTTTTCACTAACAG
>CM022493.1:7434626-7452585 GCA_011952105.1 Coreoperca whiteheadi | reverse complement strand
ATGGGGGGGGGGTTTTAGATAAATTTTTTTTTCCCCCCAAAATCCCTTTTTTTTTTAACATTTTTGTGTTGTAAAGGGGGGGGGGGTGGGTGTGGGGGGGGGGGGGGGGGGGAGGGTGGCTTAAGGCTTTATTATGCTTGTAATTTTGAGACAATCTTAAAAGAAGCATGAATTCCCCTTTTAAATTAAATGAATCTTTGTGTGGAAAAACGTGAAATGGACATATGATAGAAATAGGATGTGCCCTCAGTTGTCATGGCCCTGCTCACACACTCCTGAGCCTTTTCTTTCTCTAGCTTTTTCTCTTTCTGTACGCCTTGACATTGCTGCTCTGACTGACCAGTTCTTTTTGCACGACCAACAAATCACAAAGGCAAAATTCTGTCTCTCCAGCCCTCTACGAGTTCCGAGTGCCCGAGTCCAATGAGCTTGGGTCTGTGGTGGGCGTGATCCGGGCCATGGACGCCGACATCGGCGAGAACGCAGAGATGGACTACAGGATCATCGGGAGCGACGGTCCCGGCATGTTTGACATCACCACCAATAGGAGTACACAGGAGGGCGTCATCGTGCTGAGGAAGGTCAGGGACTCTCTGTTGGTGTTTGGTGAGGGGTGTACGGGGCCGTGGGAGCAAGACTCCGCTAGAATTAAAACATCAAACAAAGATAAGACATCAAAGTCATCCTTAAGATTTTAGTCCTGGTCGATTTGGCGGCACCAGTGGTTCCTGGTGGTAACAAGCAAGTGTGGTTTAATACTACAGCAAACGCTCCAGGAAAGGCTACTTTGTCGGAAATTCAACAGCAGAGCAACAGGTGTATCTGTGTCCTGCTCGGCCAAACAAACTCACGTTGTTTTAATAAAGAAGTCTGCACATGGTTGCAAGTTGTCCACACAACAGCAGGACACAGTCAACATGGCTAGTAGCGTGCTGGAGAGTTGGAGGTGTGCTTGCCTTGTGCTCGCTGTCGTTTTCTGTTACACTGCCACATTTAGAACTGATCCGCTGTCAACAAATCCAGAAAATGACCAAGATGTCGTCTTTCTTAGACACGTTTTCGATGAGCAATCACAGCAAGCACAGTAACCACGGTGACAAATGCGTTTCCAGTGACACGGGTTCACAATAATAGCCACCCTGTGTTTTGCCAGTTGAAAACTGCGATAATGGAGAGGCAATTAATGCAAATACTTTGAATGCCTTTTGTTGTTGAAAAGATGCAGACCACGATGAATAGCATCAAAAATGGAGTTTGATTTCATGGAAACCTAAAGGATTACAGCATCCTTTTTTCAGTAGATATGTAAATACAACAGTCTCTAGGAACGAAACTGACATTAGTGCATTACTAATGCGGCCATTTCATGTTCATCTGTTAGCCTGCAGTTATTACGGACAGCATGATGTATTATTTCCTCGATTGATACAACTAAATGTAGGAAATCTTCACATAGTTTCAGTTTTGTTTTGGGTGTTTTTTTTTCGTTTTTTTAATTTGCGTTGTTTGAGAACCCTCGACGTCATTGTGCTCCGCCCCCCCCCAGACCACCACCAAAACCAAAGCTACACACTTTGCGTCTGAGCATCACACAACGAACTGCACTCAATAAAGACCAAAAAAAAATTGTTAGAAACTTTTTATTTCCATATGCTCTGATAGCCAGAGGATGGACTGTAGAGTTATTAGATTTCAACTTACACTTGCCCACACTCCCAGTACATGTGTTTTTGAGTGAGATTCATTCTTCCTCTCAGCTGAGACCAAAGCAGAAATATTGATGCTCAGTATGGATTGCAGCATTCAGCGGTGTGCTGTGGTGTGTTTCTGATGTATTCAACAGATTCTGGCAGTTGCCTTATCAGGCGCCCTCTCAGCAGCCTTCGATCGATCGCTTCCATCATGCCATCATTAAGTGGAGGATGACATAATTGCCTTTTGTAGCCGCTGCGGTGTTGTAGTGGATGTGGTGTGCGTGCAGAGTGTGTGCGGGGAGGGAGCATGCCCCAATTCTGAACCTACTAATTAAATGGGCTTGTCAAGCGGGAGTGCGTTCCATCGTCACTTGTACCGGTCCTTCAAAGCCACATATTTCTCCCACTGACATGTGGTTCCCCCTGCCTTAACAAGAAATGGTGAAAATCACTGACTCATATTATGTTATTATTCATGGCTTCAGAAAACGGCTCGTTCCACGTAGATTTTCCAAGCTTTCATTGGCCGTTTCCAACGATCACGGACCCAGCGTCCTTTCATATGTACAGTAGGCAGCCTGTGAGGAAGCTCACTCTGATCCTACTGCTCCTGCTCAGCGCCTGGCGCACATTCATTAAAATGCACCGCTCCCCAATTATTTCCATCAATAGGGGGATACCTTCAGTGGCTACAACTTCAAAAACTAAAAAGTTCAGGAAAGGAATATAAAAGCAAAAGCATAGCGCCAACTTGCACTAAAATGCAGACAACATTGGCAATCATGCAGGAATCAGGCTACTAATCATTGTGCACAGTCCATAAATTATAAGATGAAAGGGTAGTGTACAGAAGATGCGGGATTATAGGGGGCTATGTATAAAAATAAGAAAGCTGCTTCCTTTTAAGCAAACAAATGGGCAAAATGACTACCTGTATACCAACAGAAAAGGTCTAGCATAAACACATAAATTATATTACACTATATATACACACTTACTGGCAAAATGCAACAACCAGAAAATGAAACCTGATATGGATTAGAAAATAGTGTAGATGTAGTTATGTCTTTAGGGGGGGTCACCCACATTTATTGGTCATTTCACATACTACTTTATTTTTAATAATGATTACTATCATCTATTCAACATGAACTAAATACCTAAAATATAAGCGTAGGCGTTGTGGTGCTCAACACATTTGTCCTTCAACAGACTCAGTCATGATATTATTCTCTATTTTATAGTTATCATTCAACTTTTTCTAATCATCCTTATTGATAGATTCAAATTTAGAAACGTGTACAAGCTTTGACATACACCCTTACAAATTTAGTTTGTAATGTTTTCAGTGTTGCGATTTGTATTTTCCACCTTGAGGTCAAATGAAACCCCACACCTCGACAAAAGATACCAGCAAGATGAACGGATGTCACCCAGGAAACAGCCAGAGATAACTTTGATTGATGGTTTCATAGAGGGTGCCTAATGAAATAGAAAGGAAAAAAATAAATGTACACTATTTAGTATTAATACTCAAGAACTACGACAATAAGACTGAGTAAAAGAGGGAAATAACCAGGTTCCTTGGCGACAAATACTTTAGAATCACGTGTACCGCCGATACGAGTGCTGTTTCTGCACGTTAGCCCGGCCGTGTTGACGTCATGTTTGGTTTTCCACCAAAATGCCACATCAGTCACATTATTCAGGACGTGGCAGCAGCTAGTGGAAGGCTTGTACATGTCCAAAGGAGCACACGCCTGATCTGTGCAGCAGCCCATGTGTGTCCATCAACAGTCTTGTTAGTGTCCTTGAACAAGACACTAAGCCCCTTCACACGCGCTCATTAGACGATGCTCTGGAAGAGATTGTCAGTTTAATGAATAAAATCCCAATCTGACCTGAAATTAAATGTGGCAGGATGCTCTGAATGAATATTAGTTTCCCCCCAAAATCAACAGCTGAACGTGTTGCTGCATACAAAGGAGTGTTTTAAAAGTAAACATTAAGGGACAAAAGTTACGAGTGGAGCAAAGAACAAAAAGTCACATTGGAATTTTCCGTTCAGTTCAAGACGACAAAGAAACGTGGGAAGTTACAGTGTGTAAGCGTCTTACTCACGCATCGGCTTTCTTGTTTCGCAGCCCCTGGACTTCGAGAGGAAGCGTCAGTACAGTCTCCGGGTTCAGGTGGAAAATGTCCACATCAACCCCCGCTTCTTCTCCGTGGGCCCCTTCAGGGACGAGGCCACCATCAAGATCACCGTGGAGGACGTGGACGAGCCGCCGGTGTTCGAGCGCGCCAGCTACGTCATGGAGGTCAAAGAGGACGCAGCCAGGAACACGGTCATTGGCTCCGTCAGCGCGTCTGATCCTGATGACAAAAACAGTCTTGTCAGGTACAGAAACCACATCTTTGGTTTTGGTCAGATTACTAAAGGTCATGCGTCTTTTACTCCGCAGCTAACCTTTTTGCAAACTGTCCCGCTGTTTTAGATTTTTGAAGGCATTTTAAGGCATCTATTGGTTTCCATTCATTTCTGTACAATATGACCAAAACGACGTACTGTAACTCCCCTTACTAGGTTTTTTTCCAGAACTTTCAAATGCATCTGAGCACCATTAGGACCTCTCATCTGTGTCTGTTTAAAAGTGAGCGTCTGAGCTAATACAAATGATCCCAAAAGCGCTAAAGGAACAAAGAGTGGGATGCAGATAAAAGTACCGGGAAAAAGCTACCACATTTAGCATAATAGTCGTGGCTGCAGCGGCGCAATATTACGCAGCGCCTTTTCATTTTCAGTTGGTCTTAGCACACGATGTAAATACAGAAGAGTCAACTTTTAAATAGGAAAAATATTGAAAGTGTCTTTGGTTATTTTTGAACAAGATGCTAACGGTCTAATCCGATTCAATGATCGATGCTAAGCTATGCTAAAAGTGCTACCGCCAGATACAGAGATTGGCCGAACGAATTCAAAAACAGTAAAACTCAACTGTTTAACACTGGGGGACTTGGAAAATTAGGTGATGGTGGGGAAAAAAAGGGTGTTGAAATTGACCAGGGTATCAACATACATGTTAAGCCCCCTACCAGAGTTTCATGTTGTGAAGAAGGGAGCAAGAACACTCGCCTAAAAACTAACGGTTGACCTTTATTTGCCCTTTTTTAGGTTTCTTTTGTACATTTTTGTGTTGTTTGAGTTTTGTTGGTCGTCAGTAAAGAGTGTGTGGGGAACACAAAGGATAGGGAAAGGGATAAAGCAAGTAATACAGAGAAATACATTTATTTCTGTCCTGAAAGTCATTTTTACCCATGGTTGACGGTCATTTGAAATACTTGACATTTGTTTCTGGGAAATACAATATAGCTTCTAGTGTGGGTGAAGTAGTTTCACAGCTGAAGCACCGGGCTATTGTCTTTTTTATTAGTAGAGTTAGGGAGGTTCTCACACTTCTTGTTAAGATTTTGTATCAGGAAAGCAACGTGGCAAAAGTTCCAGTTGCGTACCCGTTTACACTGTACCTACTGCATGAAAGTGTGCTTACGGTGAAATCCATTCGAAAGAATTTGACGGCCGTGGTTCACGTACTAGACGAGAAGTTTACTAAGGGAAATTTGAGTTAAGAATATCTTTGGAGTTAGTTTTTTTTGTCCAATATTTGTGAAATTAATGAAACGTTTTGTTCTGTGGACCCACTTTAATCCATTGAAGTGGTCTTGGACCCTTAATGGGAGAACGAACACTTGTTGAATTTGACTTTCCATATTCGAACAATATAGGAGCGCCAATCAAGTGAATTTTTTAAATGTTAACTTAAAAGCTCCAAAGGTAAGTAAGTGGATCTTTGTCCATATACATTCTTTATCATAAACACAAACACAGCATTAAAATCCACCGTGAGGCCTTGGTAGAGAGACGCATTGTTCCGTTAGGTACACCTAATGCTACTAAACGCTGAAATGCGACACAAGTTCACCTGTACAACTTAGTTCATAGAGATACAAAATTATGCAAGTATCCTATTAAGTGGAAGCAATGGCAGTGGGGTGTGAGGCAGCGCCTTCCACTCTGTCTCAAAGACTTTTTCATTTTTATGATGCACTAAGGGAGTTGGCTCTCAAGGTTGAAGTTCCACCACTTTATTGCAGGTGTCAAATATGATATCATTCTCTTTTATCGCCCATCATCAAGGAGGTAGCTACCCCGTGGCATTTAAAGCCGCGCCGTGGAGGAGGAGGAGGAGGAGGAGGAGGGGGGCCGGGACGCCTGGGGGCTGCCTCTCATGAGGAAGTCACTGAGACGCTGATCTTCAGTAGCTCGCTCCGCTCGCCACAACACACGCAGACACGTGCACGTTTAGGCGCGCATATATGTACAAATCCCTCAGTAGGCAAGGACGTCTGCATGCGTGAGCATACCGTATGTGCAGACACACATATGAACACAGTGATCTACAGTAGCTGATACGACAGGATCGTCACGGCCTATTTTCTCATTAGATGTTAGCTAGTCAGTCCCAGAGTTTTCCTGCTGCACGGGTCAGTCGGTCTTAAAAAGCTGCCAACTCTTAAAAGATTTTTATTAGTCCTGGTTTAAATGAAGCGTTTTAGTGCTGCGACATCCCAAATGCGGTTTCCAGCCTTCAGCGTACCAAGGGCAGACACTTGGGGAAAAACATTGAAACATTTTAATTCGTGTGGCGTGAAAATCGAACCATGCGGAGATGGAATATTCCTTTTGAAATGGCATCTGTCCTCAGGTTTACAAAACATTAACGCACACCATGTTCATTCAGTACGGGGGCCCAGCAAGTGTGTTTTCTGTCATTTGAAAAAGATTTCCGTAACCGATTCGTGTTAAAACTTTCAAGTTGATTCTTGACCTTGAGAACACCTCCAGGTCCATTTTATTAGCTATTCTGGAGCTTTCAGACAACAGTGTTAACGAGAGGCTACAAAAATGAACCTCTTTCTTTGTATGATTACTGCCAATCTCTCATCTGTTGATGAAGGTCATGTGATATGTTCAGAAGCTCCAGAAATGCTACTTTTTCACTTTTCAACACAATTGATATGAATATATTTCAAAGTCTTGCTACAACTTGCTTAACAATTGAAATACAGTCATTTAAATGTTGTTATATAAAGATTATATGGATCTTAAACATCTAAAAAAAAAAATAAAAATACCTTACTCTTTTCATCCAAATACAGCCCAGGTCAAAGTAGACATCTTTTGACATGCAAATCCCCAAATCAGTAGTTACACTGGACGCCCACTGACTCTTGTTCTCGAAGAACGTCTTCAGAAAATACTTTGGCAAGCCAGCCGGTCATGGCGCTTCTGCAGCGAGGAAAGAGGATACATGTCCCAACCCGCTGCTCGCTAGCATTGCTGTAACCCTCCATGTCCTTCTGCCCGGCCTCCCATCCAGCTGCCTGCCTGCCTGCTGAGGGCAGCGTTTTGGATGCCCGGTCAGGACGAGGCGCGCGGTTATCTCTCTGCCATTAATCAGAGGGAAGGGTTCGGCCCAGCCAGTTGAATTATTGGGAATATTAGAAAAGCAATTAGTAAAGCAAGCCCACGGCCGACGCAGATTTAACGAGGTTAGAGTTACGGTCGGGCCGGCGAGGTGCTAGGAGTGGAGGAGAGGCAGGCAGCGATGAGGAGGGAGCGTTTAGATAAAGACACTAAAACGGTTGATGCAGGAGAAGCAGCGGGGAGGGCCTGGTGGGGGGGGGCTGGGGGGAGAAGAGAGCGGTGCGGCGGTGCATTGGGAGCCCGGGTTCATAGTTTCCCCTCGGGGGTCTCCTCCCTCTTATGCCAGCCCTTCTGATGCCTGCTACTCCATTAATCACACTGATGTATCGCAGAAGTCTGGGAAGCAGAGAAAAACAACACGACTGGATAACCTGTTAGCTCGTGTGTGTGTGTGTGTGGCTGCAAAAACTTACATAAATCCGTCATCACCACAGGACAGACTATTCAAGACTGTTTGCACCACGGAAGACAGTAGACCATATATGGTAAAGGGTTAGTACACCCAAATCACAAAAAATATACTGTCAGTCTTGCCTCTAGTTGTGTCTAGTCATGTAGAGAATTTTGTTTTTTTGTGCCCACGTTTCTCAGATGTTTTTGCTGCCACCCATTTGTTTGAGAGGCCTGTTGTCCGGCCTCTGATTTCTGTCTGCTTCATCTTCATCACCTGTGGTACCTACATAAAACTCAGTTTCACCCACTATGTGTGAAATGACAGTAAACATGTGACAAGTTACACTTACAACGAAGGATACACACGTGACTAATTCACTTGTTATTAATTCTTGTTGCATTCTAACACCAGATTACTGAAATTATAACATTTTTATATTTGAAAGGTTGTGACAGCTGGAAGCAATGTTTTGCACGTGACGATTTACTCGTGCTGCCGAGTACGTGGGAGGGTCAAACATTGAAATAGAAAAGCAGTGGTAATCCTTTCTCATCAGAGAGGCTAACTCGATGCATCACTGATAGTGGTGCGTTTTGAATTCTGCGTGAAAGCAACAATAAATACATGAACTGGTGGGAGGAAGTCAGCTGCTCATTTGGAGAATTTCACGGTCATTTGAAAATCAACGGACAAAATCTGCAAAAGACCTGTCCGTCAATCTGAGAGTGAGCGCAGCATCCAATCCCTTGGTTTGGGTGC
Organism: Coreoperca whiteheadi; assembly: GCA_011952105.1. Classification (NCBI taxonomy): domain Eukaryota; kingdom Metazoa; phylum Chordata; class Actinopteri; order Centrarchiformes; family Sinipercidae; genus Coreoperca; species Coreoperca whiteheadi. The sequence continues at coordinate 7,444,193 of CM022493.1, read as the reverse complement.
TTGCTATGCAGAGTTTCTGTAAAAGCATATCTGCTGGTGAATTTGCAAAAACCAGTGTTTTCGCTTTGAGCAGCACACGTGAAATCCCATTGCATTTCTGTGGCGGCAGATGTCTCCGAGGCGGATATGTCCAAACTTGGGGACGGAAATCTGAAACGATCTGCACGGTTAGATACCACAGAGGGTAATTGAGAAAATATGTGTATTCTGATTTGTGTGCAGCGAGCTTTTAACAAAAGTCTGAAAAAATGTTTAGAAGCGCTTTATTAAATCGTGTAGTTTGGCTCATTTGTGCAGGTGAAAACCAATTTTGTTCTCTTCAACAAAGCTGGCCTTTCTTCTGAGGGCAAACTGCTGCCTGGATTGATACTAAAATTCATCTCTTTCTTAATGTGTTCTTGTGTGGTGTGAATAACAAAGAAACGAAATAATGGCAGAATGCCGACAAGTCCATCATGCTTAGTCAGACTTGTTTTGAGTACCTCCTGCCTGCTGAAACCCTTCTAACCGCACAATAATGTCAATTTAACCGAGACTCGCCAGTAAATGGGACCATTTTCACTCTGGTTCATACCTGCGAGACTCTGTAAATGCGACTGTCCCCTGTATCCCTCCCCCACGGAACACAACGCCCTTCCACATAGCCTTGAGCGCACAAGTTTAGAAGCTGAACCCTGTGTGTGTTTTGTGCAGGTACACTATTGATCGGCGCACCGACATGGACAGAGTGTTCAACATCCATGCGGGAAACGGGTCAGTGTTCATCCTCAGGGAGCTGGACAGAGAAGAGAACGCCTGGCACAACATCTCCGTCATCGCCACGGAGTTCAGTAAGTGTAGCAGGACGGGAAGCGGACTTTTCCGTTCGCCCACTTCCTCTTACTCGGTCAGCCAAATCGCTTGTTGTGTGTTGAAGTGAAAAAGAAAAGGGGGAGGGGGGGGGGGATTTCACTGCCAGTTCGCCCAGAATTGGTAGCACTCAAAAAAACGTAAATTCTCAACTCATGGCCCAAAAACAAAATAAAAAAAAATAAAAACTCAACTACAGAGAGGACCGGGCCTTTATTTGAAACCAGCTGATATTAGACAGGCTTTTAATCCTAACTTTTTCCGTACACTTCATCAAGTTATTAAGAAGCTTCCCTGTTCTCTGATCGGCAAACTCAACACGTCCTTCACGTGTACTTGTTGTCTTGATTTAAAAAAAAAACAACAACAACCTTTTACGTGTTACGTTAGGACGTGTTGAGTTTGCCGATCAGAAAACAGGGAAGCTTCTCAATAATTTGATGAAGTGTACCGGAAAAGTTGATTTCCATCAATACAGCAACAAAATCACGTTGTACTCACCAATCTGCTGCATGTCTTGCTTTCTTGCATTTTTAAATTCTGTGTTAATTAAGCGATACTTCCCGCAGATTCACAGCAAGCCTACGCAGAAAGTACTGAGGTTCATGGGCGGTAACTTTTTAGCTGTTGTTAATGTTGTTTTGTTTGGTGTTGCGTTAATGTCAATGGAACCCAACCCTGTGCAAACATGTTTAACATTATGAGCCCTTTCCAGTAGCTCAGACACTATGACCCCTCCCCTCTACTCGTAGACCTTCAAGTGCAGGAACATCTGCAGGAAGTGAAACGTTTCGTTAACGGTAGCTCAACACCGATCGACAGAACATTTTTGTTTTTTATAAATACTGTTCTAATTGACTCTTTATATTCAAAGATTCAATGGTTTTATTTTTCACATGCTCATTGAATATGAGCCGTGAAAGCCGGGTGGCATACTCCTGAGGCTGTGTCAAAAAAAGGCTTGTGTAAATAACATTAATTGGACTAAAAAGTATTGAGCATTAAAAGGTACGTGTCCCAGTTGCAAGGTAAACTTTTCAATAAAATGCTGCACACGCTCGAGTGCAAATATGCGACAGAAATATGCAAATACGATCAGAGCATAAGGTTGGCGAGCATGACATGTCTCTGTTGTTGTAATGATGTAATTACACATTATGCTGAATCTCCCATGTAAGCTATTATAGAACAGGTTATACAACCCACCTCAATGTTTTTTTTTACTCGCTCACTTTTCTTTTAGAAGCTGGCCTTTTATCTATTCAATATTTGAATACTGGCGTTTATTTGAGAATTTACTAAAATTCTGATTGGCTTTAATGAATCCCCAAAATCCAATGTGAGTTTTCATACTCGCAGGACAATAACGTTGTGGAGCGTGTGTGTGTGTGTCGGTCTGTGTCTCTGCGTGTGCGCGTGTGTGTGTGTGCTCCTGTTTCACTTCATTCGTGGGGCCCAAAAACAGGGAGCCCACTATACTTGTGGGGCCAAAATGCTGGACCCCACAAGTTTAAAGGGCTTTTTGAGGGTTAAGACTTGGGTTAGGGTTAGGGTAAGGGGCTAGGGAAAGCATTATGTCAATGATTGGTCCCTACGAAGATAGTGCAGCAAACCTGTGTATATGTATGTATGTTTTAATAAAAAAAAAAAAATATAAAAAAACCTCCTGTCCTTAGCTTTGTATACTGTGCTGGGCTTTAACGGACTAGTTTTTGGTGCACTTATGCATTTTGTTACCTTGTGGTGCTATAATTGCTTCCATTGTCTTCCTCATATGCATCTGCTAAATGACTAAATGGAAATATATGTATGGGTTTATGTATGTATGTATGTGTGTGTATGTGTATATATATATATATATATGTGTGTGTGTGTGTATATGTATATGTGTATATATATGTGTGTGTGTATATGTATATATATGTATATGTGTGTGTGTGTGTGTGTGTGTGTATATATATATATATATATATATATGTGTGTGTGTATATATATATATGTATGTGTGTATATTTCTGTGTGTGTATATATTAGGGCTGTCAAAATGAACGCGTTAACGCAAATTCATTTTAACGCGCGATTACAAGGAAAAAGTATGAGAACCTTTTGGAATTTCGTGGTTTTCTGAATAAATGTGTCATAAAATGTGATCTGATCTTCATCTAAGTCAAGGGTATTGACAAACATAATGTGTCTAAAAATAATTACACAAACAAATTCTGATCTTTCAAGTCTTTATTGAGAACAACCAAAACAAACCCATAATGCTTGTGGAAAAAGTAAGTAAACCCTTGAGTTAATGACCTCAAAAAAGCTAATTGGAGTCAGGTTTTAGCACAGCTGGAGTCTCTTTAAAATAATACGTTTGGAGGTGTGGACTACAGCTACTATTTAAAAACGCCTCAAACTTTTGGAGTTTGTTCTGCACGTGATGAACATGGTTATGGAGCTACAATCAGGAATTGTTGTTATTTCAAAGACTTTTAAAATTCTCCAGTGTACAGTTAGGCAAACAATCTACAAATGGAGATGCTTTGGGACTGTTTCTACTCTACCAAGAAGTTGGCGCCCAGTCATAATAACACCAAGAGCACAACGAAGACTCATCAATGAGGTAAAGTATCAACCCCGAATGACAGCCAAAGATTTGAAGGCTTAATTGGAACTTGCTAACATCTCTGTTCATGAGTCTACAATAAATAAAACACTGAACAAGCAGGGTATTCACGGCAGGACACCACAAAGGAAGCCACTGCTTACTAAAAAGAACATTGCTGCTCACCTGAAGTTTGCAAAAGAGCACATTGACACTCCACAGCAGTATTGGCAAAATGTTTTGTGGATTGATGAAATTAAGATTGAGCTATTTGGGGAAAAAAAACACAGTGCTACGTCTGGCGGAGAAAGGGCACAGCATACCATCATGAAACATCATCCCAACTGTAAGGCATGGTGGAGGAAACATCATGATTTGGGCCTGCTTCGCTGCATCAGGGCCTGGCCAGCTTGCAATCATTGAGGGGAAGGTGAATTCCCAAGTACATCAGACAGTTCTTCAGGATAATGTGAGGATGTCTGTACGTCAGCTGAAACTGTGTAGAACGTCGGTGATGCACCAGGGCAATGACCAAACAGACTGGCTTCAGAAAAACAAAGTCTGCCTTTTGGAGTGGCCAAGTCAGAGCCCAGAGACCTCAACCCAATAGAGATGCTATGGATTGATTTGAAGAGACACATGAGACGTCCAATATGACGGAGCTAAAGCAGTTCTGCAAGGAAGAATGGGCTAAAATTACTCCTCAATGATGTGTAGGTGTGATCCACAGCTACAGGAAGTGCCTGGTTGAGGTTATTGCCGCCAAGGGGGGGGGGGTCAACCAGTTATTAATTCTATGGGTTCACTTACTTTTTCCACTGCCATTTTGAATGTTGAATTACTATTATCAATAAAGTCATGAAAGATCAGAATTTCTTTTGTGTTATTCTTTTTAGACACATTGTTTTGTCAGTTCCCTTGACTTAGATGATCAGATCACATTGTATGACACATTTATACAGATAACAATAAAATTCCAAAATGTTCATGTACTTTTTCTTGCCACTGTATGTGTGGGTGTATGTATTTATGTATGTATGTGTATATATATATATATGTGTGCATGTATATATGTATGTGTTAATGTATGTATTCATATGCGTCTGTATATGTGTGTATATGTATGTATGCGTGTATATGTATTTATGTATTCGTGTATATGTATGAACGTATTTATGTATGCATTTATATGCGTGTAAATGTATATGTATTTATGTGTGTGTGTGTGTGTGTGTGTGTGTCTATATATGTATGTTTGTATTTATGTGTGTGTGTGTGTATGTATATATATATATACACGCCCCGTACATATACATATATATACGTACGGGGCGGCTGTGGCTTGGTGGCAGAGCGGATGCCTGCCAATTGGAAGGTTGGGGGTTTGATCCCCCAGCCATGCGTCGAAGTATCCTTGAGCAAGATGCCGAATCCCAAAATTCTCCTGAAGCTGCGCCTGCTAAATGTATATGTCCCATCCATCCGTCTTCTACCGCTTGAAAAAAATGTAAATGTATGTATGTATTTGTGTGTATGTATGTGTTTAAATGTATGTATTTATGTATATGTGTGTATGTGTGTATGTATGTGTGTATGTATGTATGTATTTATGTATGTGTGTATATGCATACGTGTATAGACATGTATGTGTGTATTTATGTATGCATGTATATATATATATATATATATGTTTGTGTGTGTATGTATGTATTTGTGTGTTATATGTATTTATGTATGTGTGTGTAGTGTTTAAATGTATGTATGTATTTTTGTATGCGTGTATATGTATGTGTGTGTGTATATGTATGTATGTATGTACGGGGCGGCTGTGGCTTGGTGGCAGAGCGGCCGCCTGCAAATCGGAAGGTTGGGGTTCGATCCCCCAGCCATGCGTCGAAGTATCCTTGAGCAAGATGCCGAATCCCAAAATGCTCCTGAAGCTGCGCCTTCGGATTGTGAATGTTCTCATATGTAAGTCGCTTTAGATAAAAGCGTCTGTTAAATGTATATGTCCCTCCCATCCATCTTCTACCACTTGAAAAAAATGTAAATGTATGTATGTGTTTATGTATGTGTGTATGTATTTGTGTGTATGTATATACGCGTGTGTGTGTATGTATGAATTTATGTATATTTGCGTGTATATGTATTTATGTATGTTTAAATGTATGTATGTATGCATTTGTGTGTGTGTGTGTATATGTATGTTTTTATTTATGTGTGTATGTATTTGTGTGTGTATGTATATACGTGTGTGTGTATATGCATGTATCTATGTATTAGAAAATCAGATTTTGTTTGTGTAATTATTTTTAGACACATTGTTGGTCAATTCACTTGACTTAGATGAACATTTTATGACACATTTATTCAGAAAATGTAATTCCAAAAAGGTTCACATACTTCTTCCTACCACTCTATATACACACCTACATATCTACACACACTGGCTTTGATTTTGTCACCTTTTTGAAATTTAGTCTTAGTTTTAGTCATATTTAGTCATTCACATATCTTTTTTTGTTAGTCAAGTTTTAGGTGACATTTTGCAGACGCTTTTATCTAAAGCAACTTACATATGAGAACATTCAAAAACCGAAGGCGCAGCTTCGGGAGCATTTTGGGGTTCAGTATCTTGCTCAAGGATACTTCGACGCATATACATATACACACACACACACACATACATACATATAAACATATACACACATAAAACTTACACAAATACGTACATACACACACACATATATATATATAAACACATACATAAATACATACACATACATACATATAAACACAAATATATACATACATACACACATCCATACATACAAATACATACCTATATACACATACATAAATACATATACAGGCACACATACAAACATGCGTATATACACGTACGTACTTATACACACACACATACATAAATACATAAACACACATACATACATATACACACATACATTTAAACACATACATACACACATACATAAATATACACACGCACACATACAAACATGCATATATACACGTATGTACAAATACATACAAACATACATACATATATATACACACATAAATACATACATATACATACATATAAACTCATACATACATATACACACACACACACACACATACACACACATACATATACAAGCACACATACAAACATGCGTATATACACGTACGTACTTATACATACACACGTATATACATTCATACACACACATGTACATACATAAATACATACATAGATATACATACACACATACATAAATACATACATAGATATACATACACACATACATATATACATGTACGTACAAATACATACACACATACATACTTACATACACACCCATAAATACATACATACATTTAAACACATACATACACACAAACATATACACACATACAGACATACATGCATGCTTATACATACACACATACACACATACCTAAATACATACATACACACATACATAAATACATATACACACATAAAAACTTACACAAACATACATAAATATATACATACATACATACATACATATAAACACAGATACATACATATACACACGCACATACATATATACATATACACACACAAATACATACATACATACATACATACATACATTTAAACACGCACACATACAAACATGCGTATATACATGTACGTACAAATACATAGACATATACACGTATGCATACAAACACGTACGTACTTATACATACACACGTAAATACATACATACACACACACATACTTAAATACATACACATACATACATAAATAAATACATAGATATACACACATACATGAGTATATATATATACATACATACATACATTTAAATACATACATAAATACATACATAAATACAAACACAAACAAATACATACACAGACACACACATAAATACATATACACACACATGAATACATATACACATAAAAACATACACAAATACGTACATACATACATACACACATCCAAACATACAAATACATACCTATATACACATACATACATACATTTAAACACATATATACATAAATACATATACACACAAATACACACATATACACACGCACACATACATATATACACACACATATAAACACATACATACATACACACATATATATATATAAACACATACATACATACATATACACATACATGCACACATAAATACATATACACAAACATAAAAACATACACAAATACGTACATAAAGACATACATACATACACACACATACATACATACACACATATATAAACATACATACATACACACATATATATATAAACACATACATACATACATAAATATATACATATACACACATACATAAATACATATACATACATACATACATATATACACAAATACATACATACATACATACATTTAAACACAAATACACACATACATACATTTAAACACAAATACACACATACATACATACATATAGACCTACATATACATACATACACGTATACAAATACATACATACACACATACCTAAATACATACACAACCATACATAAATATATACATACATAAATATATACATATACACAGATACATACATATATATACACACATACACAAAAACGTACATACACACATACATCCATTCATTCAAATACATACATATATACACATATATAAATACATACATATACACATACATACATAGATATACACACATACATGATTATATATATATATACACACACACACACACACATACATACATGAATACAGGAATACATATATACATGTACGTACATATATATATATATATATACACACATACATAAATACATACATAGATATACATACACACATACATAAATACATACATAGATATACATATACACACATACACACATACATACATACATATACACACATACATAAATACATAAACACACAAATACACACATATACACACGCACACATACATATATACATGTACGTACAAATACATACACACATACATAAATACATATAAACATACATACTTACATGAATACATATAAACACATACACATGCACACATACATACATACACACACATAAATACATACATACATTTAAACACATACATACACACAAACATATACACACATACAGACATACATGCATGCTTACACATACATACACACATACATAAATATATACATACACACACGCACACACATACCTAAATACATATACAGGCACACATACAAACATGCGTATATACACGTATGTACAAATACATACAAACATACATACATATATATACACACATAAATACATACATAGATATACATATACACACATAGATAAATACATATACATACATACATACATATAAACTCATACATACATATATACATTCATACACACACATACACACATATACACACATACATAAATACATACATAGATATACATACACATACATAAATACATACATAGATATACATATACACACATACATACATCTACACACACATACATAAATACATACACACATACATAAATACATACATAGATATACATACACACATACATACATAGATATACATATACACATACACATGCACACATACATACATACATACATACACACCCATAAATAGATACATACATTTAAACACATACATACACACAAACATATACACACATACACACATACATGCATGCTTACACATACATACACACACGCACACACATACCTAAATACATACATACACACATACATAAATATATACATACAAACATACATAAATATATACATACACACACATACATAAATACATATACACAAAGATAAAAACTTACACAAACATACATAAATATATACATACATACATACATACATATAAACACAGATACATACATATACACACGCACATACATATATACATATACACACACAAATACATACATACATACATACATACATACATTTAAACACGCACACATACAAACATGCGTATATACATGTACGTACAAATACATAGACATATACACGTATGCATACAAACACGTACGTACTTATACATACACACGTAAATACATACATACACACACACATACTTAAATACAT
>CM022493.1:7399457-7409727 GCA_011952105.1 Coreoperca whiteheadi | reverse complement strand
AAAAAAGGAAGGGTGAAAAGTTCCGTGGGGAGGGAAAAATTTTTGCGGGGGTGGAGAGAAGGGGTTTTTGGGGGGGGGGGGGGGGGGGGGGTTTTCCTTTTTTGGGGGGGGGGGGGGGGGGGGGGGGGTGTTTGATGGATTTCGGTTTCATTTCTTGCAGGCTCAGCTGCAGCTTTATTGTCAACCCCTCCAACCCTGAAAAGGCCTTCGCGCAGAGATTCACTTTCTTTACTTTACAAAAGCGTGAATGTGTGATCACACACACACACAAAGATGTGCAGTCAAACACAAAAATACACACACACACACACACACACCCCTGTCCTGCTGTGAACACAACATCTCAGGCAGACCTCGAAGCAGCCCTAAACGCAGTTTCGCCTGGTCGCAGACTTCTTCTAATGCACAAAGTGATATTTCCATAACACAATTTACGTCAAATCGATAACCAATCGATTCGTTTTCATTCTGCATAACGTCTCTCCCGATAGAATAGGCCAACATGAGCTTAATTGCCATAATAAACACCATCGATAAAGCACGGCCATTATTCTCGAGCCCATTAGCGGCGCAGTGAGAAGTGGCGCGCCTCGTCCTGTTACATTGCACTTGTCTTACTCACCTTGGGCCTTTGCCACAGCCGATTCGCTCCCCTTTGAAATACACGGCAACGGTGTAGGTGCGGGCGTGTGAGGGCCCTACTGTCTGCAGGGTCCTGCGAATTCAAACACAGAAATACGGGATGAGAGGGAGAAGGGGAGAGTTGAGGAAAAAAAAAAAGAATAATAAGACCCAGGAGAAAGGCACAAGGGCACTCAGGGACATTGTCCTTCAGAGAAATAACAAGGAAAAAAAAAGAAAAAAAAAAAAAAAAAAAAAAAAAAAAGTTTTCAATTGGAACAAATATAATTCATCTCAAGTGGCGGGTTGAGAGGCGGGGAATAGTGCTTTGATTCAGTAGCGTGCTTTGAGAGCGCAGAAGCCGTCTGAGGGACATATAAACAACTTTTAAAGCCTCCCCAACTCCCCACACCCATCATCTTCAGATACCAAGATCTGTGTTTGGTGAAAAAAATAAAAATAATAAATGACATGTTGGGAGAGGAATTGGAATGAAAGAATGACAATAGTCTTTGAGAGACCCACGAGTCTTTGGTGCGCTAGAAGGGTAAACAATGAAAAACTAAAAAAGGGACCAAGATCTACGAGAGGGATGACAAGAGAGTATCACTCAACTAATTTACAGATGTACCTCATTTAAAAAAAAAGAGAGAGAGAGAGAGGGGGAAAAAAAAGTCAAGCTGTCAATTTTGTTACATTTCTGCAGGGACACATGTACAAGACAGCAGACAAAACTTGGGAGATGTTTGAAATGTTAACATTAGCATAAACATCTCAGACCCAAGCTGTGAGTCACCTAAATTATTCACAGACAATTTACTTATTTCAGGAGAGCGATCCATTTTTAATGCAATGTGGTCACTTATGACACTTTATCAATAATTCAGCCCCCCTTTCTCACTTACAAATGAAGAAGCGCACAGCCTAGTGTGGAGCAAATAAGACTCCTGTGCGCAATGTTTTGGCCTAATCTCAACAGGGAGAGCGTGTCGCTTGGAATTATCGCGCCGCTGAAATAACACAAAACGAGACGGAACGGGAAGGAACCCCGCGAGCTGTTGGGAGGTTGTCAACTTCGAGGGCTACGCGCAGATGGAAGCGTGCGCGGGAGAAGCAGCAACAGCACCGCAGAGGGTCTGAACGAGCGCCAGCTCACAATAAAAGCAGCTACTTACTAAGGCCATTCTCCGTACAATGGGGAAGGGTGTAAGCGTCTGCTCCCTAGTGTGTCCTGCCCCGACGACGTGTACAGAAAAAGTGATGGCGCTGGGGTTGAGGTGGGAATCGGTCATCAGCCAGACACATTCACTGGGGAACCTTTAGCAGGGGGCTCGGCGCATTAACGCCTCGCCTTCCCCCTTTCGGTGTCCTTTCCTGCCCTCCATCGCTCCTTTAGTGTCTTTCTGTCTGACTCACACTCTTGCCTCACCCTCCGTTTCTCTACGCTTCACACTTGTAAACAATTTCAGACGGCCCTTCAGACAGCCTGACAAATTTGACGCCAACAGCCGCGGTATGAAATGCTATAAAAGCGGTATGATTCTGGCTTATCGACCAACAGGGGTCAGGTCATCTTCACGAGGAGGGCCGAGGATTATGGGCTGCTTCTGCGTATTCGTCAAACGGGAACAAAGCAAGCAGTAATTGCCCTCAATGCTGTGGCAAAAGCCTCGGATTCGTCGGCGGCCAGCTTGCGTACGCATGTGCGTGTCGAAATGTTGACATTGGAGGCACCCGGGAGCTCTAGTTGTTTCTCCCTCGCGTTCTTATGGGCAATAGAGTTGGACCGAAGTGTTGATTGCAGTGTCAAGAGTTGTGTTGTGTCAAAAATCAGCATCCGTCGGGCAGATAGATAGAATAATAAACAGAGGCGCACTGGAAAGACTTTCAGATAAATACAAGGAAGAGAGAATGGGAGGAAGAGGGATTGGGGAGTTCATTGTACATAAAACTGCTCCGTCTCCAACTGCCCTTGCACGTCCAGCCGACCCCCCCCCCCCCTTCTTTTTTTCTTCCTCCTAGCAAACACTGTTTGTCAGTTTCCATGGCAGCAAACACACTGCTGCATGGCAGCTCTCAAAAGCATTCTGTCAAATGACACTTGCTCCTTGACCTTTTGTCAAATAAGGGGTCTCTTTGGGCGTGTTTATTTATCACAACAACGGAGACCTTTGCACAGCTATTCACAGTGGTCAGGGACCGACAGCGAGGAGAAAAGTCCTGTAAATGATGTCCGAGCCATTTCATTTCTCTGGATGTGTTCCGTGGCCCGCGTGATGCATGACTGAACCCATCTCAACCGCAGGCTTTGGGTTACGGTGAAGACGGCGACGGGACCGAACCGCGTACACGTTCTTACCAGGCATGCGATTGGCCAAGGACAAAAAAAAACAGGCGCCCGGAGCACGGCGTGGCATTTTTCAAGCTAAAATTGGGAAATATATAGAACATTTAATTTAATACAATAGATCACGTATAGGTTGGGGGGATATAATTCTGTTTATACCGAGGTACTAATCCTTTAATGTCTATGGGTGTATATTAGATCCCTGATTCCCAACCTTTCTTAACATTTTTGCAGATGCTTAGGGGTACGTGGAAAGACGTACGTGGGGTAGCTCAACAAATTGAAAATAGAAATTACAATTTGAACTAAAACTTAAATATATCCACATCTTGAGGCAGTTGTACCTGAACACCACATGTTGAGAGTGCATGAAACCTAGTCAGCAGGGCCGCAGAGAAGCGGAACTAGTTAGGTAAGAGAACGTTGGGAACCACTTCATTATCCATATTGCCTGCTTCGAATCATATTAGTACTTCTAGATCCTTTACTTTACTTTCACAGGCGAATTTTAGCGAGATGGTAAAGTCACTCTCAAAACGCGTTACCGACCCTTAGGGGTAAACAGAGCGTCACTCTTGGCAGATATAATGCTTGTTTAACTTCCTAAAATTCAACATCGGCGCTAGCCTCAAATAGCTGGGCTCTCTTGTGTTTTCTGGGGTCTTACTTGTACAGCGGGATATCAGGCTCCTTGCCCTCTGTTCTCAGGGTCAAACAGCACTGCTGCAGCTGAGACTTTGGGTCATTCCAGTCCTGGTTCAGAATGAACTCCTGCAACACACAAACCGAACCAAACACACACACACACACACACGCACGCGTAATCACAATACTTTTTACAAACTTCCTTCAAAGAATCGGAAACGTAAGAAAGAAAATTCAGCCGCAGCTCCAAACTCCCTCCGCAGATCGCTCATGCTTTTATTTCATTTTTGCCGTGACCCTCGCCATCATTTTTACCCCCTCCTTTTGCACTCACTTATTTGCTCTCTCCCTGACTGGCTCTCCATCTGTGTCTTCACGGTGAGTACAAATCACAGGCTACTTAAAGACAAAAGCCAATCCCGGGCCAGATATATAGAGCATCTGGGAGTCTCCCAGGTGTGCAGCCCTGATACATTTCTCTTATCCAAGGGGGACTTCTAAAAGCCCTTCCATTAACAGGGAAGCAGCCTTGTCATAAAAAGGCAGACTTTGAATCCAGAACTGTCTGCTCCTATTAATTTTCTACAAAGAGTGCTTCTGTTTCTGTTGCTCGTGCTCTCCAACTCTCTCGCTTTCCTGCCCCCCCCCCTGCGCCACCAACCCCTCCATCTCTGCTGTTCTTGCTTCCGCACTTTACTTCCCTTTTACTCCTTCCCACTTTTCCTCTCTCTGGGGGGCATCTACAGCCCTTTAGCCTAAAGCAGAGAAATGAGGCTGTTTTGAGAAAGAGTGCAGCATATAGCTGCGCTCTTTTCATAAAGGAAAGGAGCGTTTATGTCCCTGCTTTTGCCTCTCTCTTTCCATCCAAATTGGATGAAGCGGCACAGTGTGCAACGTTGTGGTTTCCAGAATGCTATGCAAGGAGACGCGCTGGCTGTTTCACAACTTTTCTCTTGGAAGTGGAAATGAGGAGCTCTCTCGCAGCGACCATGACGCAAAGCTCAGCTCCTCCAGAGCTGGGGATTCTCCCTGGAGAGGCACACCAAGACAGCAATTAGCATGGCATATCAGACCACTGCAGCATCTTCACACGGAGAGGTCCGCGCTGTGTGGGTACTCGTACATGAGCAAGTGTGTGAGCACGTCCTTTTAGGTATGAGAGTGTATGTGGTAGTTTGCATCTTAAGGCTCTTCTATCTAAATTTGGACAATCCAATAGTGCTTGAGAATAAAATGCCCGTCCTTCCTCGCTCACATCTGGCCATGGGAGTCTTGACTGAAGCGATTTATCCAACTCCTAGAGCGCTCCGGAAGTGGACGCCATTAACAGCCCACGCACTTCTCGGACCAATAGAAAAACACTGACAACACTTGCGATTCCTGTTAAAGATGACTAAAATAGCGACCACGCCGCCGCCGCCGCCAGAGGCATTCAACAGCCGAGCACCACTTCAAGCCTTGCGTCAATGCTAGCGCCATTAGGGCCCAGCCATTAGCTCCCTCCTCATCATCTCCCTGGTTCTTTCTCCTTCGAAAGGCGCCCCGGCTCAGCGGCTCATTGATCAGGTGCGAGTGGTGAATGGCTATCATCGATAGGGGCTCACCTTCAGCCGCGGGAAGAAGCAGACGTTCATGAAGGTGTGCACATACTCCAGATCTTTATCAATGTAGAGAGCGGCGATGAAAGCTGCACACAGAAAAATAAAGAAAGCACTTGTGAAAAGATAAAGCAATAATAGGCTGTAGTTGAAGTGTGGCTTCTTTTTCTGCTCTGCTTAACAGCTGGCTCTCTTCCTGCTCCTAAAGTAAATAAAACATTAACAAAGACCAGAGGACAAACCGCAGTTAATGTAAAAACAATCGGAAAATACGGCTCTGTGCTTCCCTGTCGTTTTCCATCAAACGGGAAACCGGTATAGTGAGGGCCACCTCGAGTTCACAGAAACACCCATATAATATATAAGATAAAACTGTATGTCAGGCTGAATTGAGAGCAACTGGCGGTCTAAACAGATTTGAAACGCAAGCAGAAGACGCTGGGCGTCGTCTTCATCTCGTGACTGTCCCTTGGTTTTCCTCTTCTATTAGCCGCCAGTGCATTCACTCATCTCCGTAACTAAGACAGTGGGACGGGGAGGGAGGAATGATAGGTAATATTTCAGGAGGCCAGTGAGGGCCGGCTGTAGCCGCAGGGCACGGCCGTTCATATGCGGAAGAGCTGCACTCATTTTCAACGCTGACCCCCGTCCCCTTCCTGTGTCATCCACTCTGCTATGGCCCGAACTCTGAAGGATAATTTTAAAAGCAAATGATATGAAGCTCATGTAATAAGGGCTGCCTATTGAATGCTGACCCAGAATGCATTAGTGCTTTCTTCTTTCTTCCTTTGTGCTTTTCCCCAGTTTGCTCCAGTTTTTCTGCCAAACTGCAATGGTCTATTCCCTATTCTCTTTGTTCTACAGTCCCCGCCACTGTTGGCTCCCTAATGGCCTAATGTGGAGTGCAATGGGTCTCCACATACACTTGAGCTCAATCCCAATAAGGCCCATACACACCCGTGCTCTGTCCAGTCTACACCCACCTGCCACATTCTCTGCTAATATTCGTTTTGATATGCACACAGCCTAAACCATTAGTACGCTTTCCTAAATCCAGGAAATATGCAGTAAAGTTTAAATTAAAGGAACCCTCATTTTTGTCTCCAGCTAAATTTATTTGATTTTTATACTCCTATGCACGCATTAAGAAAAGAAGAACTTACCATCTATTTTATATGTGGGGACATTATGCTTTCATATCAGGATACGTAATGAAAGTATCCCTTATAGCCAGGCCAATATTGGATTTTTTTTTTAAGGCTGAAGCCGATGGACATATGAGAGCTTAAAACATTAAGGGATCCTTCAAAAAGGTTTGCTCATGGTACGTGTTTTTATGCCAAAAGATGCAGATCTATGTTGTGGGATCTTTCTAAACTCTCAAATACAGATATTGCTATGGGAAATGTGACCATGATAGGGACTGAGCAGTGCATTTTACAGTAAAACAAATGTGTCAGTGCTCTCTGGTGGACAACCTACGATGTATCTTAAATCACCTTAAACCTATTTTGGCATTCGTGTTCCGTAATTTCTTGTTATTCATTCATTCAAGATACTGCAGGCTTGTTATACATCAGCCTGACTTATTTAGCGAACTAGTTGTGGAATCCATGGCAATGAATAAACACTGGTTAGTCCTGGGCTTCGTTCAAAGGGAAGGGCTGGTCAGCAGGGGCCGGTCTGGCGAAAAGTGCCACGGAGTTCTTTTTTTCCCACCTTTCAGGACGGAGCCGCACCGCGACTAACTGACCAAACATTAGGCGTCACTATTGCATGACACGATCCCCGACAGGCTTCCCACCCGCAAAACACACTTGGCTTAAGTGTCTGGCAAACTGAACCGTCCTCACGGCCGCAGCCATATGTGTTATAGTAACCAGCGATGAGCAGTACTATGACTTTCTGCTTTTTATCCCTCGGTACGGCTACCACTACACACAGCTCACAGTTTGAAAACGTGTGCTATAGGAAATCAAATATGACTATACTATCAGAAACCGGCTGTCTAACACTTGCACGCGTTATAATGTATAACGTACTAAAACAGATTTGAAATATAAGCATTAAGCGCTGCCTACACACTGCCCACACTTATTCTTGATTGTATTGTTATTCATTTTCTTTTTTTCCCCCCACTTAGCATCTACCTCTGTGTGCAAAACAGGAGTGTGGCTGGTGCACAGCTCCCACCGCTGATAGACATACTGTACATATTGGCTGCGTTTTCAGTCTGACATTTCTGATGCTTTAGTCATGAGACCTTCCACCTTCCAGGCCAACTGCCGACTCTAATTTGTTTAATATCCTGAAAGCAAGACTTTAGGTCCACCTTAGCCAGGGTGGATAAAAACAACCGCTGGATGATGCAGATTATTTCCTCTTTAGCTGCCAAATGAGAGGAAATACTACTAAGGGTATTTTGGATGTCTTATTTTGTTCCAAAAATATAAAAAATAAATAAAATCTATTAAGCTGGTAGAATACCACTAGTAGGTTAATAAATTGTGGGATATTGTGGCAGCTGTAGCCAGTGGAGCATGCTCCAGTGTCTTCAGCAGAGAAGTGACTGTGTTTGACATCTAACACAAAGGGAACAAAGAAATCAATACTGGTACTTCATGCTGCCATCATAAACTGCACATTCTGGAGAGATCTCGATACGAGAAAAAGGTCCAGTAAGGGTCTATAACGATTTTCTGTCTTTTCATTTCATATTTCTGTAAATGCGTCAAAGAAGTGGGAACATACACTCCAACAAGTCCGCCAGCGTCTTGGTCCGTAGTGCGACTGGTCGCTTGGTTTTGTCGTTGGTGATGGCGAACTCCTGCATGCCCAGCTCCTCCGCCACTTTGGCCTGTGTGCGGTTGTTTACCAGCGAACTGCGGAGTAGCTACGGTATGGACAAACAAAAAGAGCATGCCACTGTCACGTCCACCTGTCACAAATGCACTCAAGGTGTGAACGTACAGCCACGCAAACGCCACACAATGACACCCGCGTAGCATGGAAATATAACCGCAGTGCACAAAAACATCAAAATGAAGCCCACATGGAATAATTCATCAAAGACAGGAATGGTAATGCAGATTAAATGTTTCAGGGAGACGGCACGTTGCTCTGTTAAATATTACATTGTGACTTGGAGCATAGCGGATGACAACATGTTAGACTGGGTAAGGTACATTTACTCCTCTAAAAGGAAAAACACAAACACGTTATAAATATAGCTACAAGACGCGGGAAAGAGCAAACTGAATGCAATATGACTGTCTGAATCTGTCTTGCTGTGATGTGTCCTCCTTAACAGTCCACACGCAATCGCAGACACAAACGCACACACACACACACACACACACACACACACACACTGGTTGAATGAGCACTTTTTCCCCCAGATTTGAAATCCATTTCAGATGGACCCCATCTTGACTCTTGGGCATAGGCATTGCTGGAGCTTTCAGTCTCTCAACGAAAACTTGCTGGAAGCTTTTATACAAATGACGTCACGGCTTCCAGCTATAAAGGAATATCCACGAATAAATATCCAACCCGCAAAGGTTTTTATTCAGCTTTAGACCGCTTCAGTCCCTCCGGCCTCAAGTAGTCAGTCTTCCGAAGAGGAGTTGCTGATGCCCGATTGAAAAGAGGGCGTTGTAATGCCATCTGTCATGCTGTCAGAAAATGGACTTGCATGTTCAAAGTTCGATCATTTGCTTTGTACCTGCGTGCCAAGCCGTGCAAGTCTGTGCACACACGCAACTTTATTTCTCAGACACTTGACAGCTTCAAAAAAAAAAAAAAAAAAAAAAGTGCCAACAAAGACGTGTTACTGAACAGCACTGAACAATTTTGTCTCGTGACAATACCCATCACAAGGAGTACAGTAAACATACAGGCGCAGTGTGGGGTGAGGAGTGGAAGGTAGTCATTTTGTGGAAACAAGCAGAAGAGGAATGGGGTGAATAACTGGCTGGCACCTGGAGATTCAAAGATTGATGGGAAGGAAGGAAGGAAGGAAGGAAGGAAGGAAGGAAAACAAAATCCCCCACAAACACAAAAGCACAGGTGTAACTTCATTTCATTTCAGGTAAACTTGCGGTGTCTCGCTGTCGGTGGGGGGGGGTGGGGGGATGGTACATGCTTTCGGGTGAGAGAAGAGCCTGTGAGGTGTGTGTGTGTGTGTGTATGTGTGATGACATATGATTTGGTCTTACTGTTAAATGTCCTTCATGGTGGTCGGGGAAGTGGATGAAGAGGTACTCTGTGGCCACCAGCTGCATGATAGAGTCTCCCAGGAACTCCATCCTCTGGTTGTGGCCCCTGGACAGGAGGAAGGAAAGGGCGGGTGGCCAGACGTAAAAGGATGAGTGAGGGATTCAAAAAAAAGGAAACACAAGGTTCCAAAAGGACGTGGGGGAAATGAAATGGTAGGGGTGAGGTGGGAGGGCAGGGAGGAGAGGAATGGGGCAAAAAGAGGAGACAGGGAGGGTTTCGCATGACGTTATTCAGTTACACATCAGCGGGGCATGAAAGCCATCATGCTCTCGCGACAAATCTACCGGGCTGTTAGTCTCTTAAACAGAAACGGTGAAGTCGGCTGATGTACATTTCACGGGTGGCCTCTGGGAACAGCTGCACTGACAAGGTTGTGTGACAACTCGGAGGCTTGTCTGAAGTAGCAGCCC
Organism: Coreoperca whiteheadi; assembly: GCA_011952105.1. Classification (NCBI taxonomy): domain Eukaryota; kingdom Metazoa; phylum Chordata; class Actinopteri; order Centrarchiformes; family Sinipercidae; genus Coreoperca; species Coreoperca whiteheadi. The sequence continues at coordinate 7,399,828 of CM022493.1, read as the reverse complement.
TTCTGAAGAAAAACGCCGGGCTTTGATTGAAATTCAAATGGAAAAAACGGAAGAGAAATACATGCTTTAAAAAAATAAATAAAATAAAATAAAATGAAAACACTCCGGTACACCTGCAGGAGTGCCTGTCAAAACCCTCTAAGCCTATAAAAGCAGCGAGCAGGCAAACACGGGTTTAGAGAACAACTTTCAACCTCCTAACAATTTCTCGAAAAAGCTAAAGGCAGCACTGTGATACTGTACATCAGCTTGCTGCCTTTCTCCCCATCAGTGAAAGGCAGGTCATTAATTAAACAGAATTATAGATTAGCATTGCAGATGTGGGCTGGTGCTGTGCCAGGCAGGCAGCGTTGGGTGGGTGGGTGCGTGGG
>CM022493.1:7378422-7397230 GCA_011952105.1 Coreoperca whiteheadi | reverse complement strand
GATTTTAAAAAAAAGGGGAAGGGGGGGGAAAGGGGAGAAGGGAATTAAAAAAAAAAAGATAAAAAAAAAAAAAAAAAAAAAAAAAAAAAAAAAAAAAAAAAGACAAAGAAAAGCTGTTGGTAACGTATGGCATGAGAACACATTTTACTACATCAAAAGATAAATACAAATTCTAAATGGTACTTCCAAGACAATGGAATCTCTTTTAGCAGAATTGCACTAAACAGAAAATGAATTAAGTGTGCTGTCGCAGCAGAGGAAGAATTTTGCCTTGGCTTTAAAGTGACAGTACGAACTGCTCGAATCTTTATAGACAAGGTATTTAACAGGACTGCCTAATCTTAAAAGTCACACTTTACTTCAAATAGCAAATTAAGTGAAATATTTTCACATTATTTCAGCACAACTATCAGGTTGTCTTCAATCACGTCATTTGAGTAGTCCGCCTTGCTCTGTCTCGTTTAAATAAGTGAAAGTGTAATTAAAAACGTATTTTTATGTAAAGAATCATCATTATTTAACGTAATTTTCCACAAGACTCTGGTTGCCAAACGACTGCGATGGAGATAATCTGCAATGGTGTTTGAGAGTGAAAACAGTAATGCATGCCTGTGTTGCTGTTTAAGAAGATCATGCTTCTTGAAATTGCAAAAGCCAGAAACGTTGCCGCGTTTATCGATTTACTTCGACTTTCAATTTTGTGCCGCCCGAATCTGTTTGGTAAAGTATAATTCCACGTGTAAATGTCTCAAGTGACTAGTCGCAGTCTGCGCAGTAAAAGGCACTTTCATTTAACCAACACTGAACTTGTAGAGAGATGGAGCCTTTTTCACTAACAGCGAAATTCTTGCAACACCCAGCACTTCCGCTGCGAGAGGCGATAGGAAGCCCAGCGCCTGGGGGCCACAGCGCTCCGTGTCTGTTGTCTGATGGCAGCCTCCAGTCTTCACCGTCTCTCAACAGGGTCAAATCCCACACTTGCTTCCTGCGCTGTCTTCTTCTAGGTCAGTTTGTTCTCTACTTTCTGCATAAAGCGATAGGGCCAAAGGCCAACCTGGGTGATGTCTCATCTGCTGTCTTACCTTATTGTCTGACCTTGCTTTCCGTTATCTGACCTCGTTCTTCTCCCCATCACGACAGCGTGACCTACTTCGGTATAACCTTTGGTCCTTCTGGGCAGCAGTTGCTCAGTCCCGGCTTTGAAGTCAGTCGGCTCTATTTAGGTCAACCTGCCTTTGGCCACTAATGAGCTAATGAACATAAATTACCCTGAAAATATACGAATTCCTCCCTTTTTCTCCAGGAAAAGCAATAATAAAAAGTCTTTTGCGGTATTAAAATGCATCAGGATAAACTTAGTTTTAGAGTTAAGCGATCGGATGTCACGCCACCAAGTTAGAAAATATCACCGGTATCAACCTTGAGTTGGAAAGTCCTCAAAGTAAAGCTCAGTGGGAGACAAACCTCTGGACCTCTAATCGACTTCACTGACCATGACTGGGGAGAGGTTTGACATTTAAGTGATGGATTAGAACATACACAGCAGCCTACTGCATGTGGGAATGTGTGTACAGGATACGCGCGCACACACACACACAGCGAGAGAGAGCGATGTCCTTGTGGCAAACCTAAACAAGCAATTACAGAGCGCAGCCTGCCAATAAGATATCAGAGGTGCGCTGCCAAGGCTAATTTGCTTTAGCTGTCAAACTCACTATTGTGTTACGCTGTAAAGCTCAGAAGTGAGTTAAGCTTCCATTGCAAATAACCCTCTTATGCGCCGAATCAGAAACCCCTCAAACTGGAGTGAGCCGACTCATTAGTGAATGCATTGTTTTAATGAAAACGGCAATCTTTTGAAATTTGCATTGTGTCAATGAACGAGCAAGGTGACACTCAGTCATAGCCATACAGTGACGACAGGTTTGTCACAAGCCGACCAAGCTGGTGCCTCTGCGATCGACTTTAAGTCATCTGTGTAGAAGTTTGAAACTTTACCGGCTATTTGACAACTGTCATAGCAGGGCTGCACGATGTGGTAAAAACAAAAATCACATTGCGATTATTATTATTATTATTATTATTATGCGATTCCCGAATAGTGAGAGCGATCGTTTTTTGCTGCAAAGTTTTCATTTTCGAAAAACTATTAAAATCACGATGTTGTGACATTTGTTGGGGTCTATATCAAACATTTTCTTACATCTGGAGAACAAGGTTTGTAGGCCAGGGCAGCTTCAACTTCAGTACAATGCTGTTTTTTTGGGGGGGGGTTTTCTACACATTCGACCTTTTACCCAAAAAATTGCAGCTTCTGCGATTTGGATAATATTGCGACTCAATGTGCAGCCTTAGCGCGGAGGCTGAGAGGGAAAAACATTGCCGCTGTCCGTGCTAAATCACCACGGCATCGCTGTGAAACGGTGCAATTAACAGAGAGAAAAGACCCAAATACCATAGGCATCTCTCTCCGAACAGAACCCACGGCATTATATGTGTAGTATATGTGGTCTAAATTAAATCTGGATTAATATATTATATATATATATCTATATTTATATATTTAAGGCAGGAATCCACAAGGCGGACTGAAGCATGACAATGAGAAAAACGGTCAAATTCGAGATGTGGCTGCAATAAATGAAAGAGATACATTTTTAAACTTTCTGCCCTGGACAACCCAGTGAATCAAAACCCCATTTCCCATGTGGCAGTGGGGTTATGGCCTCATAGGTACAGGCAGACTACAGATATGGGGACTTCAGGGTCCCTCGGGCCTCTCGCTCCCTCTCTGCTGGCTGCGAAAGCCTTGGATTAGGCGCTGGGCCCAGAGAAAAACGGTAAAAGAGGCAATCTTTCCCTGAGGCGCTTTAAACATGACATTCGAGACACCGCTTGTTATACAGGCGGTCTTAGTGACTGCAAGAAAATGTATAAACTGCAGGGGGTAAACATAATGATGATGTAGGAGGAGGAGGCTGCCGCATTCAGATTCACAACAACTTAAAATGCTCAGCGTACGGTAACACTCCCAGCATCTCCGATCATATTATATATTATAACGCATCATGCCTCATCACCTCTGAAGGGAACGGCAGACGATGTCGGCCTATTGCTGCGGCATCCCGGCAAATTACATCTGGCCAACTCGGGCCACTCCCTTCGCATTTTAATTGGCTGTAACTCCATTATCGACAAACAAACACTGACCGTACTTACAGCGTGAGGTGGTTGAAGCCCACGGTCCTCAAGGTGAAGGCTCTGGCTAGAAGACGCACATGTGTGAACAAAACGCCAATAGAATCCTCGAAGCTGGTCAGTGTCTGCAGGACGGGAGACGTCTCAATCAGCTGCCTGTCTGTCTGAGGCTCCTGGACCTGGCCAAGGAGGGAAAATAAAATAAACACATCGCACGAGAGGTGGTTTGGTGGCAAAAACAGGGGGCCTGCAAAAGGGGGCCTGCTCATTACAGAGCAGAGGTATGTTAAGTTGTGGTCTTTGCTTGTCATATGCAATTAACAATTACAGTGAGGCAGTCGCTGGCAATCAAATTCTTGTTCTCGGGCTCCGTCCAACAATGCTCATGCCATCTTTTCCTTCGTTAAAGGCATAGTCAAAAATGCGTTAAAATGTAAAGAAAGTCTTCATTTTCCCACAATGAAATGGAAAGAGTAGATGAGTAAAGAGTCTTATATTTCTATCATGTATTATCTGCGATAGCATGTACTATTTGCGATAGATAATGCAATAATTTAAGCCTGTAATATAGCCCAGCAGTCTTTTCTGTAATGATTTTAGGGAAGGAAACAATGTTTTTGTATAGTTTTATGTACAACATCTTGTCCGGGTTCTCCGCTTTCTCTTTTAAATAATGGTTTTGTTCTTCGCTTGTACCTGTACATATCCCATACTCCACTGAATGAGTTGTATCAAGTATATTTTTGCAGGTATTTTATATGCATTCATCTATGACGGAATAAAACCAAACCAAAAGGGAGAAGAAAACAGAGGGGGATAGAAGCTCAAGTGTCAAAACGGACAAACGTGTGTCCAGCGTGACCACTTCCAGGACTCTTGAACCAGACACACACACACACACACACACACAGGAAAAAAACTTAAATCTACTAGCTCAACGAAGTCGTTCCGCATAAGAGCGTCATATAAACTCCTTAAATGAAATGAACCTCTACAGTGTATGTGCTGCTTGAGGGCCTGTTTAGAGTGTGTGTTTTTCCTCCACCTCAAAACAAACTCCGATGATCTGCAGCAGATGGCATCTCTTCGTCATTAAGTTTTAAGTCTCACAGCTCGCTTTTCTCGCTCTCTCTCTCTCTCTCTCTAAATCTGGTGATTCAAACGGTCAATTAATATCTCCGGTGACTCAGCCGCGCTGCAAGTTCCCTCGCTTGTCCCAAAGCAGGCTGTATCAGAGACTCCCAGCCTCATGACTTTGATACGCCTTGAAAAGAATAGCTGCTGGTTGAGAGATTATGCTTTTAACGTTGGCTTTAGGGCTCGGTTGAGTTCAGAGGTAGACGGGTTCAGCAAAACAGGCCGCCTGCTTTAACAGCAGCATTTGCTCGTGTCTGTGCCCATTAGAAAAAGAAAGGATATGCTAAGAAAAATATGTGCATGCATGGTTGTTGAATCAAGAGATATCCTTATGGGTGCATTAATTAGGCCGCTGGAAACATCTAATTGGTCTCTGCGTGGCGCAGCTGTAAGCTTGACCAAGACGTCTTTTCCACATAACGTCACGCGGACATTCAAAGGGAACTAAAGCACCGTGATAGGTTGCTCCCTTTAGCTCTACTCGATAAATGTACCCCAAAAAGAAGAATACAGAAAGCTCTAGTCAAGGTTCTCCAGGGAAAGATGGCCACTCTTCATTTTCGGCATCTTTTGTGCTTTCGTGAAGAAATGACAAGTAAACAGCTTCCTCAGACTCACCCGTGTCAAGCCAGTGCGTAGAGCAGAGATGTATTTTTAAATTCGGTATTTTAATTGGAGTGCCGCCAGTAATGTCACGGTTCCATCTTCAAATATGTCCTAAGAAACATTTCATTTCTGCCTCTTTTTTTCTCCCCCTCTGTTAATTAACGAAAGGCGTTTTAAATGTCATGCATCACAACTAACGGCATCTGACGAGTTCAGCCCTCACAGGCGCTAGCTATCCTTCAGGGGGGGAATGGCCAGCAGCAAGGCTTCAAACGAAGTGAAAAGAGGAGAAGGCAAAAAGGAAAAAAAGAATTAAAAAAAAAAAATCAACAGCAGTTATGAAAAAATCAAAAATAAAAACACACTTTTGAAATGGCTTCAAAACGTCACTTTCAGCTCAGTCCAGACAGAAAGCAGAATCAGAGCCGAGGTCTCCGGACGCCCCAAAGGCCTGACGCTCGTGTAATCTCCCCAACAGACCAAAGGAGACCATCTTGAAATCCGGACGCAGCGTAAATGACGTTCTGGCAAATTATTTTGGAGAGCCGCGGGCGATGACGCGCTGGTGCGAATCGGGCGACCACGGAAAAGACATAAAGGCGCGCCCGTCAGCCCCAAAGCATTCCAGCGCACTCGGTGGGGCACGTCGGTGGCAACGCTAATGTATGCATTTATGCCAAAGACGGCCGTGCGCATAATTACCCACGCCGCGGCGAGCTGCCACGGCCAGCCACTCAAATCTCATTAAGGCAGCTCCTCTTTCAACCTCTGTTTTGTCATCCTGGACTTGGTGGGCAGGGGAGGGAGCGGCACCTTGTTACCTCTCGACAACAATTTCGGGGATAATGTTCCAGCCTAAACTCCTAGGGGCCTTCATCAATTATAGAATTCAAACTTAAATAAATAAATAATGAAGGGGAATATGTTCCCCCCCCCCCCCTTGTATGAAACTGCTTCGATTATATCATCTCAAGACAAAAAGGCCGGGATGCTATCAAGCTGCCAAGAGGTTGGCACAATTTAACAGGCGTTGGCCCACTGGCAGGGGACCACCCAGAGGAAACCTCAGCCACGCGCACTGTGTGGTAATGAGACAACAGCTCTGAAGCAGCTAATGACTACTCATGCAGTACGCTGTGGGGGTTCCCCTCGCACCGCAGAGCAGTTGTAGGGCCGACCTCGGGGCTCCACCCTGACCGGGGCGCCCGCCGCTGGGGCCTCCGCTTTGCAACACACCGGGAACAAAAAAAACAAACAAAAAAAACAGACTGGCTGGATACGATGGGTCTACTCGGAGCGCTGACAGGCTCTGCGAAAAACATCCAGGCACTCGGCGGATCTCCAGCGTTTGAGGATGAAAAATACAGGGGCGAGGGGAAAAAGCAAACATACAACGCGGGCGCGCGTTAACAGAAACAATGTTTTTTGGGCCAAACATGGATATGCAAAAAAAAATGTGCATATGAAGATGCAGAGACACTCCTGCACACGCAGAGAGAGATGGCGAGAATAAACTGCTTAACAGACGAGTCTCGGCATACACACAAAGAAACACTTTCTCCACACAAACACATCAGAGAGCGAAGGATGCCTGACGGTCCCTGGAGGCCCCATGTGATTCGGGACTGTAATCCTGTTATGGCATCTTTGATCTCTTCTTCCAAATCCTAATTTCAAACAAACACTGTTGACATGTTCAATGTTTCTGGGCAGATCGTGCGAAGCGAGGAAGGGCAGAACAGAGCGCGAGGCAGTGAAAAAAAAAAAAAAAAAGAAGCATGATGATGGAGAAGGGGAGAATGGTGCAGCAGAGAAAGGAGCAGCGGCGGCGAGGAGGAGGAAGGCTGAGTCAATGAAAAAGCGGATTAGGGTCTCGACCAATATGGAGAGCAGCGAGACACGGGAGCAGAACAATGGAGACTAGCGGAAGGCTCCTGGGGGCCTTGCGACAGCTCTAAAGAACTCCGTCAGCCTCAGGCAAAATAACTAAAAGCTTGCCGACCCCTCTGTTAGCAACACACACGGGCGAGAAAAAAAACCAAACAAGCATACATTTAGGCTGGAACGCTTCAAAGATGGGCGAGCACTTAATGTGTCTCGGGGGTGGGGTGACTTTTAATGAGAAGCACCTAGCAAAATAAAAACGGCAATAATAAAAACATATCTCCACCTACCTGCAGGGGGTGTGACGGATAGTTGAGCCAGACCTCCCGTAGGTCCTGCAAAGACAGAACACGTGGGGGAGGAGAGAGATTAGCAGTCAGGGGAAAGAGATTACAGCGTGAGGGGCGTCTACGTTGAAGAACCCCATTCTACCTCAATGCCGTTAGATTAACAGTACAGATAAACATGATAATAAATCCCACGACAAGAAAACATTAAAAAAGTACTGTGTGTTATATGTTTATAGATCAAGGGTGATCCATTAAAAATGTTTTGCCTAACTTCCCCTCCCTCCAACAGTGGCAATTACAGCCCCAAATACTTGTTTGCGCCACAAATTATTAAAGGTCCCAGCTTCGGAACAAATAACTTGTATTATAAAAAGGTGGATTTTTAAGTATTTAAACTGGGGTTTTTTTGTATTTCATCAGCCTCGCGCACTTCCTCTGATCTAACAGTGGAGCTGAAAAGTTTAATTGGCTATTCTGATGGACAGGAAACCTTTACACTGTCACAACGTTTGTTTAATTTGACCCTGTACATTTAAGGAAGAATCCTGAAAAGCTTGGTTAGTTAAGAGAACCAGAGTCCACAAGCCAAACATCCTGTTGCAATGCGAGCTACAGGTACGACTTGTGTCACCTGCCTTATTTTCCTACACGTCTATACAACTGATTTGTATTGATGGGTAGGATAACGGGCTGGGGAATGTGCTGTCTATTAGAGCCACCAGCTGTAAATAAAGTGTGCAGGATAAAATACTGTCACCAGCGATGACTGTAGTTAACGGGCAGCATAGCCCCCTCGGGCCCCGTTAACGATGCTCGTCCTAGTTAAACATGTTTATTAAAGCTGCAGTCATTGATTTTTTTTTTTTGGCCACTGGAACAAGATTTAAACAATATTGACATATTATCACCTTATAGTTGGAAACAATTGCCTATTTCGCTACACTTCCAGCAAATGAGGAGCGGTGCTAGCATTTGTTTAGTCATGTTACCGGACACACCAACGACTATATGTTCAATCTTAGCTCTGTTTAGCCATCTGCCAAATCCTAGGGAAAACACCGGTCTCTTTTGCAGCTAAATACGCCGTTATGTTAGCTAGTTGCTAACCTTGTCAGTCCGCCATTAGGTGCTGAGCAGGTAGTGTGAAGAAGGGTGATCACAGCGTGCTGCCTGCTGTGGCTGGAAACGGGTTAGTGAGAGTGAAACTAAGTCTGTGTCGTAAAAACAAAAAGGGCCGAAAGACGCTAAAATGCTTTGTATAGCTGAGAAGAAATGAAGAGTCGGGTCATAATTCTGTGTGGGTTCGTTGCTCTGAGCAACCCCTTTCACATTACACAGTCATTTGATCCATTGTTAATATAAAAATATGTGTTGCAGTGCAGCTTTAAAAAAAACAAAAGGACATGTGACTTCATTAGTGGTAACACACCAATGAAAAATGCCTCTGAGACTCAATCTTTCAGCCTACTTATAAGGCTGTAGCCTTCTTCACCAATAGCAGGGGCTGCAGCTCTGTTTCTCAACATGAAGAATCAATTTAACACTTAATAATGAAGTTTCATTAATTATCATTGTGCAGCAGACGAAATAAACTGACGAACTGGGATTGGGATGATGCGCCACAGATGGCTCTACGTTGGGGACACCGCATTCCTTAGGCCAAGTGCTTTCAGGTGCCATCCGCAGCCCCAATGGTGGGGGAGGGGGGCGGTGAAATAACAGCAAATGAGTCAGCATCTCATTTTCAGACCAAGCGGTGTGTACATCGACCACCCACTGGGGAGTGAGGTGGGGGGGGCAGGCATATGGGTTTGAGCGGAAGGCGAGGGGTGTTGCGGTCGGAGGGCTAGTGGGATCTGGCATGGTGAGCTGTGTCGTCTTTGGAGACACACATTGACAAGTGCTGGACTCCTTGTGCCGCCGCTGCCTGTGGAGAGAACTATGTGCAAGATCAACATGCTTCCTCAACCCCTTTCCGAGGTAACCACACAAGATCGAAATGGAAAGGAGACAGAGGATCAAAAAAAATAAATAAATGAAAAAGACAGCACAGAGAGAGAGAGAGAGAGAGAGAGAGAGGGAGTATAAGCAGTGGCTCAAGTTGTTGCCAAGGACAACGCCAGTCAGAAGTAGTTTTGGGCCTGGGGTCTAATGTTGGGTGAGTCATAGTGGTGATAGAGATGTGGCGAGGGCCTCTAGAGTACAGTATCACTCAGGTGTTTAAAAGGTTCAAGGAGATGAACCTTTAAAATGCGGCGCTAGCCCACGGGGAGGTTGTGTGTGGTCAGCGGCATCGAATGGGCGCCTCGTCTTCTCAACCAACCCAGCTGGCAACTCATCGCCTTGAGCAGCCAATGAAAAATTCATAAAAAAGTGGTCAATACGTTTGAGCAAATGCTTCCTTTTGGTTGCTTGTCTCTTAGCCTAGGATTGTAGTTGAAAAGCACATAATACATAGCAGGTAGCGAGTCAACACAGAGCCTGCTTGTGAACACAACATGGGTTCTTGGGTGTGGAGGATGGCCTCGCTTAAAGGTCAATAGCACTGGCTAATGGATCACTTGCTTTCGACGTAGTGATTCCGCAGCCACGGAAACTGCTGTAAAATACACATGAAAGCGATGCGTCCAAAACGTCGAACACACATGCATGAGAACAAGAAAACTCCAACAAAAACAAAAAAAAATAAACTAAGCGAGCGGAAGCGAAGTACACGCAAGTTGCTTCGGCATGCGATCGAGGCTTATGATTAAAATCTGTCCACAGGGCGCACGCGATCCGCCCACATGCTGTATATAGACCTGAACAGCTAATGTTTCAATTACAGCCATTCCAAAGACAAGGCAGACAATGATTAAGCCAGCATCGAGTGGGGATTGAAGAATAACAGGCTTTTTCTCCCTACTCTCTCTCTCTCTCTCTTTTTCCCAGCACGAGGAAGGTATAATTACTGGGGGTACAAATCATGTGCAGCAGCTGAATCACAGCCATTTGGAGGATGGCGCTCTTGTGCTACAAAGAGAAAAAAAACCTAAAAACATATGCAAACATGTTTATTTGAATGTCAACGACCTACCCACAGTGAGAGTTGAAATTCAAAGCAAAATGAAAAGCAACTTGGGGGGGCAAAAAAAAATGTCTATGATCTCAGTTTAAGGTGGGCTTCAATCAGCGCCCCTATAACCCACGGGGGAGTTGAGACACAGGCTCAGTCTTGCACATACTCAGGGCTCACAAGCCAACCGTGAATTGGCAACACCACTATACCCACTAACCACACACATATACACAACTCTCTGTACCCACACACACGCACGCACGCCTGGAACTGTTGGCCATCCATGATTGGAACGTGATGGTGCTCTTTTCTGGCAAGGTCCAATGCGCCTTAACAAATTGGTCTCTAGCTACAGGCTGCCAATCAATCCATCAAACGTAGTAGTGCAGCAGAGAAATCAATGCGAGATAACGTCGCTGATCGATACCAACCTAAAAGCAGCCCCAAGTCCAAAACGGAGGCTTCTGTCTCTTGGAAAACTAATGTTGACGCTTTGGTGAAAGCTGTCATGCGATTAATGGCTGAGGTGAGGAGCACAATCGCCGTTCCTGTGAGTTTGGGCAGAAAAGCGTACGTGAATGCAAAATGGCCTGTGAATGTGCGCGTGCAGTCATTCCCCTAAGCTATCACTAAGCCAAGCCCACGGCGGAGAAGGCACACGCACTCGCATTCCTACAATGGAATTATTATCGGTTGTCACAAGACAAAGCATACGAATGGCACAGATATCAACAGAGAGGGACATTGAGTTGTCGAAGGGCCAAACAGTGGAGTGTATGTTTGTGGTTCATGTAACAGAAAATAGAACCATTCACTCATTCTCAGAAAGAGAGTCAGACTGCATGTTGTTTTAAAAAAAAGGAACACAAATGAATGATCTGTGTTCATGCAGAACGAACTAGCTTGAAGCCACTTAACAGAGATAGGGGTTACTAGTATGGTGGGCGTTGTCAGCCAGCCTTTCACCTTGATGTACGCCTTGCAAACTCTGGTGTACCAAGAGACCAGAATAAGAAGTCATGATTATCAAAATACAGTTAATAAATGATTTACTGGCAATTTTTGCTAAACCACTCAATTCAGGATACACACAAGCACGGTTAACATTATCAAAATGGGGAGAGAGGGTTGAAAGATTCTAACCGTTTATGCTATCTCTGCTTTAGTCAGTTGAAAGCAAGCTGCTCTAAACCCCCCTTTGGCACTCGCTGCACCCCGGGAGTGAGGGAGGCAGGAAGAAGGCTGCCAGGCCATACTACCAAGGGCAGCTGTGGCTTGGTGGCCTTCCAATCGGCAGGTCCATGGGTCGATCCCCCAGCCATGCGTCGAAGTATCCTTGAGCAAGATACTGAACCCCAAAATGCTCCCGAAGCTGCGCCTTCGGTTTGTGAATGTTCACATAGGTAAGTCGCTTTGGATAAAAGCGTCTGCTAAATGGCTAAATGTAAGAGCGACCATCTCCAGTGCTTGTTGTTACATTTGGTGCTGGAGTGTGTGCGCTTTTGTGGTGGTGTTAATAAAAGCCAACGGATTAGCACCATGGGCAACTAGTGGGATCGTCATTATGGTGATTGCTCCTCAAAAGAGGCACATCCCCCAGGACAGCACTGTGGCATCAACATCTTTTCCCAGAAATACTGCACTGCTGTTGAGTCCAGGTTGGGAGCATTCGAGCAGCTCCCCCTGAAGAAGATGCTTCCTACCTCTCTGCTGATGCTTTAATAACCTCTGCAGTAATGTCATTAGCAAATTAGCATCTATTGTTTCCTCCGGGCTTGTGTGTGTGTGCAATGAAGCTAGATTTCATTCTCTGCAAGAACTCTGTTGTTTGGGAACCGGTGCCAGCAAAGGTGATGTGTTTTGAGAAAAACAAGTGGATGGAAATAACTGTCGCACTCCAGCCATGAATGCCATACCAATTAGGGAATAACAGAGAGAGAGGAAGAGGGGGAAAAAAACAAAAAAAAACTGGGGCTACTGTTTGTCTAGCTAGGTCTTGAGGTGGAAATTACATGCATGCTTTGTTTTAGGTAGTCAGTTTTGAATTCTACCTCCAGAGTTGGGGAGCTTTTGTGTTGACTTGTCATAAGAGGACTGGAGCGAAACATCTGTGGGGGTAATGACATCCTGGGGTGTTAAGAGAGAAAGAATGGAAAGGAAAGAGGGCGAAAACAAGAGGGAGCAAAAGAGAGACACCAGCCAGCATCCTGTTGTTACAGAGAGAAAAGGAGGGTATGGGACTGATCACCCATGTGTGAATAGAATGCCATACCGACAAATAGGAGCAGCAAAACCTTCCAGGGTGTGATAAAGTGAAAGGTTGAGTCTTTCAGTTTTGCACAGCATCTCATTAGTTTGTCAATGTGCTGTGTGAAGACGCATTCTGACGTGTTAAAGTAGAAATACAGAAGGATTCGAGTGGTCCTGCAGAGCACAGAAATCTATCTCACCCTCTGTCCGTCCATCTCTCCCCCACAACTCCCCACCCCCCTCGTACCACCCGGCTGGTGTTTGGCTTTCTGGTCTGTGTCCATCTGTCTCCTCTCAGCTTTGTATGACAGTGCAGCCATCAGGAGGATTCAGAAGTGGGGTGACAAGCCATACTATTTCAATCCTTAGTCTGCATGTCTATAAACCTTCAAACCAAAAGTTGAAAATCACTCACTTTGGTTTGCACAATGTCTTTTGGGACTATCAGTCACATGCAACGTAACAATTATAACATTAGTTTCTCCACTGCTCGAACAAATCGCCAGGTCTGGTTTGGTCGAAAATAAACCCTTAATTCACCGAAATATTGTGGCTCTTTACAGCTTTGAACCCTGCTGATCGGAACATTTTAGTCGAGACCTTCTGTGTCGGAATCACAGACACTAGTTTATTTATTATATGACTGACGGTTTTCTATTGTTCGTGGTATTTGTACTTTCTCCCTACAGATGTCACATGTGGAGTCCCTCAAGGTCCCATTTTGGGCTTCATCTGTTTTTATTTACACGCTACCTGTTTGCAACATCACTCACAAGGGTCATGGTGTCTATTTTTATTGTTATGAAGATGATAACCAATTATATGTACAGTTTGAGCCCATGTGAATCAACCAATTTTGTACTTTGTGCTGAGTTGCCTGGTTGACATTAGGAAGTGGTTATTGTTAAAAAGGACGGTTTTTATTCTAATTAAACTTTGAAGGTCATGCACAAAGGGTGGTTAAATCGTCTTATTTATCCTTTTTAGATTTGGAAAAAGTTACTTATGTTGCTATTAATCTGGTATTGACCTATTTAATTCCTTGTTTTCTTGCATAAGCTGCAAAGCTCACACTCCTCGGCGAATTCAAAATGCTGAAGAGACACTTTATAGTAGAACAAAGAATATAGATCACATAGCCAGCATTTGGCCATCCTTTCCCAGGCTCCCATTAGATCTTGCTGATTACTTAAGTTGAAAGGTCAAATACGTAATGATTTTATCTAAGACTGACCACAATTTAAAGAATTCTGCATCTGATATCATACTCGTTGTCTACTTGGGATCCTCTTTTCCATAAATCATGCTACTAATACACTCATGTCTTTGTCTTTTCTTTACTTATTTTACATGGATGCTCCCACCTGGAAATTCTATCATAAGCACGCCTAACTTTCCTCACATCTGTTGTCTCCCTGAGGGATGAAACAAATGCCATGGGATATCGACGTGCTCAAAGCTGTTTGTTTCTTTTGCATTGGAAGACATGTTTGTGTGCGCATCTTTCTCTTTATGTTGACTGCAGTTTTGAAATCAGTCTTGATAGCCCCATCCTCTGTCTGCGCCAATGGATGCTCCACTGTACTTCATTATAGTTATAAGTTCAGAGTAATAACAACTCGATAAAACTGCTGTCAACTTTCATGGCCAGACGATGAAAGTAAAAACGGATCCAATGACGTTTCAGTTCCCCAAATAAATCGACACAAACACTCAAACACAATGTCTAGTCACATAGTAGAAAAGAGTCATTTGAAGAGACAAATCAGGCAAAATATTTTGTCAATTCAATTGAAAAAACTGCAAATAAAAGGCTAACATTTGAAACAGAACTTTGAAGTATTTTTAAAAGATTTTGTCCTGAAGTCTCTGATCTGGTCTCTCAAAGACTGCCGATTTTGATCAAACATGTTTGATGGATCGCCATGTGTCCTGTAGTGCGTGGGAGTCACAAACTGAATCTCCGACAAACACCCTCAACGGCCAATTAGAAGCAAACCTGCTGCTATATACTAGACATGCTGCAAGTTATTTAAGTGATTCAAAACATTTCTTGCCAAGATAAATGCAAATACTGATTCATTCATCAATTATTCATGCCCGCTGATCACACACACTCACAAACAATAGCAGGTGTCCTGCTCACGACTTGCAAAAACGCAATGTTCCACACCTCGGGTTCTTTACGCAATACATACAAGCCAAGCCATGGCTTCATCTGGATTTTCTTTTCTCACAGTCGTAAGATTTTGTCTTTGTGCATATCAGCGTATACACAACAAGCAGCTGGTCAAAAGTATTGCAGGGTAAAGCGAGATTATGCGAGATTTCAGGTTCTGAGGCTGGCATGGCCTCGGTATCGTGCAATGTGTGGCACTTTGCCAAAACACGCAGTGTGTGTGGGTTTGAACGAATACAAAAAAAAACAACAACAAAGAGACCAGATTCGTGAAAACATTACAGTTGTGTCTTCCACAGAGCGAAATAGACAAATCTTGTCTAGCGTGTCCGCAGCTCATTTCTGTCACTGATGTGTACATAACACACGAGAGTCCACATAAATTACAGACACACAAACTCATGAATGAATACACATCCTGTACTTAAAACTACAGAGTGGCAAAGGGCAGAAACCCAATCCTAACTGAGTGATACAATTTGTCAGTTACCTCGGTGTTGAAAAGCAGTCTGCCAAACAGCTGCCGGGCCTCCTCCAAGCCTCCTTCCAAATACACAGCGCCTGGAAAAAAATAAATAAAAAAAGACAGGCAAAACAAGAAACTAAGGATGAATGAAGACAAAATCAATACCACAAAGTTTAAACAGGAAGAGTGTGTAGGGTATTTGCGGGAAATGGTGCTGGATACTTTCTGTAACATGTGAAACGGTAAACCAGTGCCCATACAAATTTAAAGTAACTGTGAAAAAGCATGGCAATCCACCAGTGCACTGCTGGTGTTAAAAAAAAAAAATCTTGCAATTCTGAGGCAATTTCAGACTTCTCTCCTAATGGAAAACTTAAAATTAATTGAACTCGGCAATGAGTTATAATTGCTTTATTAAAAGTAGGAGTGCATTTTTATTGCTTTTTGGCGGTGAAATGACCTCAGGGTTCCCGTGCAGATCCACCTCCCCCTTGTCAGAGCGCAAGAGGAGGAGGAGAGGAAGGGATGGTTGCATCACCATACTGAAATGAAACTGGCCAAGGACACGCAAACATCGGACGTAAATTCAAGAGTGGCAGGCTGAGCCGCTGTCACACGCTAAGGAATGAACAGGCCTGACAAACACCGTTAAGCCCACATACGGACTTATGTACTTCATGCTCCAAGCCATTCATGGACAGTGTGGACAATGTCACTCGCCTACACACCCGGGCATGACTTATCTGTGCAGATGTCCGCACAGAATGCGGTATTACAATTTCAATTGTGGGGGGGAATAAAAAAACATTTTATAGAACATGTGCAATGCATACACCAAC
The DNA here is from genome assembly GCA_011952105.1 of Coreoperca whiteheadi. NCBI lineage: Eukaryota > Metazoa > Chordata > Actinopteri > Centrarchiformes > Sinipercidae > Coreoperca > Coreoperca whiteheadi. The sequence continues at coordinate 7,381,323 of CM022493.1, read as the reverse complement.
ACACATAAACAAAAAAAAAAACAAGGGACAAAGAAGGAAATTCGATAGAGGATTGGTCCCACATTGCGGAGAACTGCAGTCACAGCGAGCAAAGAACAAGACAAGTATCCCAAATTTCTCTTTCTCTGGGAATGAAATGCAGCATCGCCAGCTCATTCGGTTGCAACAGTCAGCTACTTTGCACAAAGTCAAGTCTCCTTTGTGTGTTTTGTTGTTTTGCTCTTCTACTGTTCCTACTAAAATCAGTGGAAACTATCATGGTGCCTTTAAGCTGCGTACAACTTCGAACCATCACACTTACGGTGGCTCATTCAATTTAGAAAGCAATAACCACCTGGCAAATTGGGTATACAATCGGGCGGCGGTTTTTATTATGTGCATAAATGAGCCAGTGGAAATGGGGCGCGGTGCGGTGGCACGTCTAAACGCGCAAACTGCTTTCATGGACGACATCAAAAACATATGAGGGATCCATCATCTGGGGAGGGAAACTGCTTTCAGATGGCTAACAGGCCATTTACACACACACGCACACACACAAACAGTGAAGATGCAGCCTACATAACCGAAACCATAAAAAAATAAATAAACAAAGCACCTAGCACAAAGACAAACACAAATGCACACCCACTCTATCTGCCTTGCATGCCCTTTACATCTAAACAGAGTGGGAAATTACTACCAGCCATTGCCCAAATGTTCGTAAAATTTGATTAAGCCTGACGACTTTGTCTCACCCTGGCAGCCATTTTGGCAAGTAACAGGCTCTCATTCATTTGGAGGCCCTTTACTAATATAAAAATCTAGTTGAGAGGTAAAGTAATGATAGTAGCTTGGGAGTTTGGAATGCACCGGTCGTTGTGGTTTTGAGAGAGAAAAAAGAAAAAGAAAGTAATTTCCTGCAATACTTACGACCAATCCAAAATCTGTCTATTAATCGGTATCGATAAATCTAAACTCTTCTTGAAGTCGTCCACCGACGCGGCATGCCACGAGACCCCTCGCAGAGGTGTATCAGTAAGCGAGGCCTCTGTGATGTCTTGGCATGACGGGGCGAGCGTCTCACCAGGGCTGACGCTCTGGAGAGGGGAGGGGCTCTTCACAGGATGCTGAGATTTGTGGTCTTACCGTAATGCGGACCACAGTTCTAGACGCTGCTACGTAGCAGATGTTTCCTCTGGAGAACAGCTGTGAGAGGATAAGAACTCCCTCCCAGGACCAAGTTTTGAATGTCTTTCAACTATGGGGTGGGGCCGGGAGGCAATTTTCTTCATGTTTTGTTGACGCAGCAGATTTGGGAAGTTCCCCAAATGGGGGCCTCAAAGTCGTTGAAACTCAAAGTTTTTTTGCTGCTTCTTATTAGATTTTCAAAACTTCTTCCAAGAGGAATGAGAAGGTGGGGGGTAAGCAAAGACAGAGGGAGAAACCATGAGAGCCTCAAGAGATTTACAGAAGGTATTAAAAATCTCAAAGCAACACCTTTGGTGTCAATCAAAGGGCCTGTGGATGAAGAAACCGAGATATGCAGTGAATTCTAGCGAGAACACTCTTGAGGAGGCGGCTGTCCGTGCAAAAAGCGTGCCCCAAAGCGATCCAATCAAACGTACAACTTGCCGCAATCATTAAACAGAGATCTATGCTTCACGGTCCACCCCATCAGCCTGCAAAGTTGCAGCTGACGCGCTGAATACGCACAGCCCACAAAAGACGCCCGGCCAACTCAACTGCCAATTATGTGCTAGCATCTCCCCGCAGCTCATCTTGCAGTAACATCATGCCCTGGCCAAATCACTCTGCAGTCTCAGAGCTCCAGCACATTCAACCCACTGAGTTGTCGACCCTGCCAGGGCAGCAAGCACAAAACACAGGAGGCCTACGATTGAGGTAAACCTGCCTAGAATATGCACATGAAGAATCACTGATGCTGTGATTTGAGTGTGCACCGGATGCCCTTTTGAAACTTCCATGAAAATGTGACTGATTCACCAGCTCCAACAAAACCTGATGAATTCAGCATGAAAACAATTTTTCAACTCGCATATTGAATGTATTCAGTTTTAGCTTAAAGCTTTAACTTCATGTATGACTCAGTATGTAAGAACTCAAATTTTTCCAAGGTATATTTCCTATTTGCGATAAAATGATCGCCTTTACACTGCTCTTTGCAATCTTTGCCTTAAGCCAGTGCCTGTTAGACACTGAGCTTAATGAATCTGGGTATTTCCCTAACTTGGATCCAAAACTGGAACCACGGCCTAATGGAGCCCAACCCTAAATTGATAAATTACAAACTTCACCATGCAAATTTGATCCAGGTCAGAGAGAAAAACAGTGTACAGACTCTAACAAAGTTTTCCTCCAGTACTGTGTTGAGAATATCAGTCATGGCCAGAGAAGGCCAGCCACTAATGAATCTCCACATCTGTCACAAGTCTAATTCAGACAGCCATGCCGGCTGTACAGTGTTATGTTTAGGAATAGAATTCCAATGTCTGTGGGCTTTCAGTGACCAATAAAAACCCAGAGTCAGGGGCATATGAAACACCAGCGGCTGACAGTCACATTAATAACCTAGAATGAATTATTCACAAACGCTCAGGCTCTAATCCATCAAATAATATATTAAGCCGCTCCCTCTCAGCTCAATGGGGGCTGAAGCAGCAGACGGACACAGAAAGCAACACATTAAAAGGCAAAAACCGAAACCAAACCAAAACAGGAACATAGAATTTTCACCACAGCATCGACAAAGGCAGCCTGAGCGCATTGTAACATCAAACGTCTGACTTTTCAAAACTGAGGCTTGAAGCGGGGGGGGGGGGGGGGGGGGGGGGAAAAAAAAAGGGGGGGGGGGAAGAACCCCACCCCCCCAGGGCGACCCCCCCACAACAAAAAAAAGGG
>CM022493.1:7342992-7369357 GCA_011952105.1 Coreoperca whiteheadi | reverse complement strand
TTCCCCTCTCCTTCCAGTGTGGCCATTCGGAACAACTATATATCACTTTTGATTTACCCCGTGGTCGGACAACACGTCGTACAAACTAGTTCCCTTCGAGCATAACCTGACCCTTAGCTGGTCGCCAAAGCACAGCAGCTGATGAAGGGAACACAATCAATTCTCAAAATGTGTGTAGGATTGCAGATACGTGGGTTGCTTTGAAATTAACTTGAGCAAACAGTACGTTACTTCTCATTGAGTCAAACTTGATTTCCTTGAATAAGTTACAGCCAGTAAAAACGTGACCGACAGGGACTTTATTACAGAAAGGCATCTTGCCTTTGTGCCATTTTCAGGCTCTCATTCCACCTCTGCCTTCCAAAATTCACTCTAACATCATAGCGACAGAGCAGTAGGTAACATGCAATGAGACTGTGTACCTGTCTTATCCTGTGCAAACAATTGTGGCCAAACCCCCCCCCCCAAAAAAGCCGCTAATTTCCATTATCTTCAGTGTTCTGCAGATGAAGAGGAAATGCAAACAGGAATGCACCACAGCGGCTTTTAGTTCCTGATATAGTTCCTGCGTTTCGTTTCTGGGGGATCCTTAGTTCCTGGGACTTTGTTACAGGTCACAGAGGGCCACAAGTGAGCACAGTGAACAACGTGGGCCAAACTGACCGCATTTAGACATCAACAACATGGCCCAACCTGAAAACCCTTCACTGAGCCTCTTTTGACTAATGACTAATTGAGCAACGGTAACACTGGTCAAAGCAAATCAGTCTAATAATGTTGGATCAGCAATCGCTCGAAGGAAAAACGAGAGGCGACTGTACTTAAAGAGAGAGCGAGTGTCCCTCGTGCCTCTTTGTCACGGTGAAGATGTTTGTATGAAAAATTAATGACTTAAACTTTCAAACCTGTAAAGACGGGCAAAAGCGGGAGTTTAGGGTAAAATAACCCTGAAGGAAACGCATTAGTCGACATTCAGCTTTGTTTGAAAAGGGGACAAAAACTGCTGTGCCTGGAAAGACTGCCGCAGCCAAACATCTCAAACTCGCTGAGGGAAGAAAAAGGAAAAAGATATGGCTCAGTAGGATATGTCAAGCCTTTATCAATCTTACATTACGAGAATGTTAATCTCAGCAAAAAAAAAAAAAAAAAAAAAACCTCCAACTACTCTCCCCCCTGGGCTTGCTTCTCAAAATGCTTGTCTCCTTTCAGCCAACTTCAAATCAATTTCAAGCTCCAATGAGATATATATGTAAAACGTTAACAGAGAGGTTTCAATATTTATAGTTGCTCAAGAGGCCTTCAGCTTTGTAGCCTTGAACACAGAGATGACAAATTCAACAGCAATTGTATTTTTTTTCTTTTCCTGTGGTTAAGAGGAACAGCGTCTTTTATTTTTTTTGTGGGAAAAATAAAAAAGAAAAGCCAGTTATTTGACATGACACAAGCAGAAATCTAGCAACTCGCAGCACCGTGTTGACAGTTTGATAAAAAATATAAATAAAACAACAACAACAACCACCGCGTCTACTTACCAATTTCAACTCCCCCATTGTGCAATGTCAGACACAAGTCAATGACTGCCTACTACACAGCCTGAACTACAGAGTCGGGTACTCTAAAAGGAAACGCATCAAGCTAAAATACATCAGTTATTCTGTAAACACTGCAGGTCCTTCACAGTTAAGGACAACATCCAACAACAGAATTGGCTTTTAAGCTGAATCTGTGGAGAGGATTGACGTCTGCAACTGTTCCTGTCAACATAATGACTGCGTAAAGTATCGGAGGGATTTGGATTTAGTGATCACTGCCTCAGCTGCTGCTCAACTGCCTTTGGCTAAACGGGAATGAACATCATCGCTCAGTGGAGAGCCGCAGACTTGACTGGAAAGAGTGTTGTTGCGCCAGCATGCAGAGAAACTGATGGGCAAGCTGCCTGCTTGGCAAACAGCACTCAACAATGTCATTACCGTGTACTGCATTATTTAATATAGTACACAGGTAAATAAGGATTCAGGGGTAAAAAAAAAAAACAAACAAAAAAAACAAGACTGAGGGGCTTGGTGGCAGGACCTGTCAATCGGCAGGTCGGTGGTTCGATCCCCCAGCCATGCATCGAAGCATCCTTGAGCAAGATACTGAAGCCTAAAAACACGCCTACGGTTCCTGAATGTTCTCATATGTAAGTCGCTTTGGATAAAAGCGTCTGCTAAATGTAAATGACTAAATGAGGGAACGGACTGGCATCCCTTAAAATGTCGGAATATTCGATCCTCTGCGCTGCAATGTAAATTAAATAAAGCATACTTGTAATAAAAAATGGCTACATGAAAAGTGCCTTTGTAATGCCCTTGCGTTGATCGCAAAAAGTTGCAGATTGACTGCAGCAAAACCATGCCGTCCCTCCGGCCTACTGAGCTGCACAATCACACAACAGTGACGTCCAACACGCTGCGACAGCCAAAACGAGCAAACTGCTTTGGTTGCGTGTTTTGGATATTTATTGAGAACGGAGGGTAAAATGTGAATACGGACATTTTTTTTTTAGCCAGTTGGCGAACGTTTTGAGTTTCTGTTCTTTGGGGATTTAGCCACTTTTAGTTCCTCTCACAATAAGACTGCTAAGCGGTGAGTCAGTTTTATTGCTACAGTTGTTTGCTTGCTTGCCAGTATGGTTGATTTATAGTGTGCTCTGTCAGTGAGGCTATGGTTTAGGGATTTTGACTTTTTTGGGGGTTAGTGTCTTAGCTCTAAAGCTAACTCGGAGCTACAGTGGCTTTAGAGATTGGTCAGCTTGGGCTGTGCGTATTTTCTCCTACATGTTTCGGATGGCGGTGGAGAGTGCTGATAGTGAGGACAAGATGGAGCAAGCTGAATAAAATGTCTCACTAATATCAACCTTTCCAGTAATACATATCTAGCAAAGCCAAACTTTGCCGCAACCACCGCTGTTTATCACGGTGAATAGAAGAAACCGTTGCATGGCAGTAGTCTTAGTAGTGTCTTAGTAGTGAGTCAAGAGAGATTAAGTCCAAAGTTTGTTAAGTTGTGGGTCTGTGCCTGCATCACAACACATTTTAGCCATACCGGGCATGCCTTGTACGTGTAACATTCAGCTTTTTCCGTTTGTAACAAGGAATATTGAAATATTCGTTCAGAAACACGAGCAAATATCCTAAGCCTGTGAAAAAGGTATTCAGACCAACCCAACTTGAAACAGATGGGCGCCTCCATCACATGGCTGGGAATGCATCACCATGAATACCAAAACAAATAAAATACCCTGGTACTCCGTACACAGAGTCACAGCTGCATTCGTGGGGGCCCACAAACAACAGCATGCGATATCAGAGCTGGGGCCGAGGACTTGTACAGTTAAATTATTGAGATCCTCTGTGATGTCTCTCATTCTGTCAGCATGGGTCAAAAGTGAGGAATGGGGATGGAGCAACAGGGGGTGGGTAGGATTATAAGGGTCTGGTGGATGTTGGGATGCGGGAGCATGTGGCGACCATGAACACATGTCTCTCCACCCCCCCCCCCAAGTTTTAAATGTTAAATGTTTAACAGGGAGGCTCTCAGAAGAGAAGCTTCAAAGGGCTGTGGCTCCTCGGGAGCCAGGCGGGGGGAAGTGTCGAGTGCAGAGGCTCCCACTCTCAGCCTGGGTTTTTGTCAGTTGCCTCATGCCAGGATCACATTTCCATTCTGTGCTGCAATAACAGGTATGTTGCTGCGCAGAGAATCAAATGAGGTTCTCATGGCTTTACTGACTGAGCATAGTATAGCGATTATACATTTACGACAAATGCTCTCCTCGCAATTTTGAGTCACAGATAGCTTTCATTAAAACATGACCGAGAATGAGCTGGAAACCAGCACTCATTCTGTACAGACCCACCCAACTCTCTGGTTTCCCAGATGATCAGCTGCTTTCATCTCTTCTAAAAGGAAAATATGAAAAAAGGAAAGTAAATTCCCACTTCCTTTAATGGGAGTGCTGCTTATTACTCTTCATAGCTAGAACTAAAAGTCCCAATCTGAAACACAGATTCAAGTGTCCCAAACCAACAGTGACCGCCCAAGCCCTGTTCCTCTCTAGAAATACCTCTACTGTAAGTATAAGCCACACTAGATTTCCCAAGGACTGTGTTTGTTTGTTCAAAATGTCAAAAAACATGTCCAAATACTATGCTGTGTTTGACTATTAATATAATTTAATAAATATTAAGTACAGGAAGCTACAGGTTTTCCTGTTTTGTATTTTTGGCCAGGAATTTTAAGTGTAAAATCAGCGTTTTATTGTAATTTTTATTTAAAGTCATGTATCACTCATTTACATTGAAACACATGAAAAGAAATCAGATTTTTTGTAATTTTATGTATATGGAACCATATTTTCATTGTTTTGGCCATCCTTATTTTCAACAACGCTTGCATAGGGGCGATTATTTGATTCTCCAGGGAAGCAGTTCCAGTGGGGTCATGCTCAGCCCAGTGCTCCTTAGTGTCCCTACACTTGGCTATTGCCAATCACCTTGGGCAAGTCCTCAACCCAGACCTTATTCTGGAGTGTGTTTCTAGAGCTGGTCCTGTGCATACAGGTGAGCCCGACTGCAGTATATCTAGTTGGTACCACTCTACCTCCCACAACAGCTCAGGCTCCTTCCGCACCGGAGAGGACTGCGAGCCTTTATGTGTCAAGCCCCATGCTAGCCCGAGCGGTCGCCACATGCCAATTCACGGAGGACGTCGACTTGGATTTACACGAGTTACAAAGGACTCCAATCGTGATCGGGATGTCACGGCAATAAAAACCATCAAATTGTTCATAGGAACCACTCAAACCTTTCCCTAAAACATAAGCCACTGCTCCAAATGTTCAGTATATACTGAAAATACTCTCCGGCTAAATATACTACTTTTGTGTCAGACTATCACCACCTGCTCCGCAGTGACACCGCGAGTAGCACATTTAGCAGGTTATTGGCAAAGTGACTTTTCAGAGTCACATTTCAAGCCTCAGGCATCTGATATACACACTGAAAAGACCTTTCTGTCTTTTTAGGGGTGGCTTGGGTTTAGTGGAAGAGCGGGCCGCCCACCCCGGCTTCCCCCATCCCACATGTCAAAGTGTGCTTGCGCAAGAGACTGAACCCAAAATTTCTCACAATCTTTCAGTGGAGTATTCCTTTACAATATAACCCCCATACGGAGTTTAGAATAAATAAATAAATATATACAGTATATACACATACATTTGTAATGCAATCAAAGAGCGGTACCAGATTCTCTCATGTTAGAAATGAGTCGACTGCCACTGGAAAACATGCAACTCATTAAATGTGACCATCCCATCGGAGTGGAGGCAAAAGGGAGGTGATGGCTGATCTGAAGTCAGTTCTGACTCGGAGAGGGCTGTGTGAACAAGCACCAATGCACTCCAGCAGCCGTTCTGTCCAAACCTATCTGGGCATAAAGTGTGTGTGCTGTGGGACGTTAGCCGCTGATGTGTGTGTGCGGTAGACGAGGAAGGTGCCGTCAGCCCAGCTATGACGACTCCCTACTTGGACCATTTCAGTCCCAGTGGTGAACTGCTGACAGCCCTCCACACACACACACACACACACACAAAGAACAATTTCATGGTATTAACACCTCAGTGGCTAGAATTGCGATGCGGACAGACAGGCAACACACTCTGCAGAGGTCTGCAACTTTTTGTTTGTTTGTTTGTGTTTTTGGAAGACTAAGGAATTGAAAGAGGAAGGGACAAATCCATTAACTTCTCCCCACGAGACGGAGACGTCGAGCTCAAATGGGCGTCGGCAGCCGGCGGGCCTCGCAGCAGGCCAGTGTTTCCTTTTTAGCGCTCATAACGACAGGTTGTCATTATACAAACGACAAAAAGCCCAATCACTGATCGATATGTGCAAATCCCCACATATCAACACACCGAGCGGTCATGCGCACAGAGCCTTGAGCGAATCTTAATGCATCCTTCCCCTTTTTAACTATGAATATCCTACAACACATTGATTTCTAATGTATCAGGTTATGACAGCTCTTCAAAATTGCTGGAGGCAGCCGCGGGGCTTACTCCGAGAGCACACAGCTTGAGGCTGCAGACCTGACAGGGGAGAGCTGGCATTATAGAGAAGGCTGTTGTTGTCCAGACTACTGTCACTGCAACTCACAGCAGACCCGGGCTGCTTGCTGCAGAGAAATGACTCAGGGCCGGTGTGTGGGTTACCTTAGCTGACTCCTGAGCCCCTGTTTCCACCTGAACTATCCCTGCAGAGGTGAAATGGGCACAATAATGAGGCAAACGCTGCCTCCCTGGATCTCTGCGCACAAAATGTTTACTTTTTTTTAAATTTTTTATCTGGTCGGTTGTAGGCTGCGCACAGCCTAAAAGAACTGCGGGGATATGCCTACCATCATCTATCCTGTTAGTTATCAACTATGCCAGCCTGTAAATAATGCAGCCTGGGTTGAGGCATAGAGTCACATCACTTTGTAAGTAAGCAGCTGTCATGACTGGGCCTTACCTGAAGGAGGCAGCGCTCCTTGAAGACGTAGCCAATGAGCTTATCCAGGTGCATCAGACACTGGTGGTACCGGATATGATGGGTGAGAACGGGCAGCATCATGGCGTGCTGCGGAGGACAGAGAGAATTGGCAAAAAGGGCAAGAGGGAAGGCGGCACATGAAGACAAAAAGGGAAAGAAAACGGGAAGAGATAGAGAATAAGGATCCCTGCCCGATATGAAAGAAGAGTGAGGGGCGTGTGTTTTGAGAGAAAGTGTGATGAAGAGATTGTGAGAAAGAAAGGGAGAGGGTTGATAGAGGGAGAAGGGAGAGAGAGAAAATCAATCAACCAGTCATTATTTATTAAGTGGTGCTCGGCAACAGAGAGATGAAATAATCAAAAACCCAATCGCTGCACTGTGAGAGGGAATGACAGAGAGGAGGGAAATTCACATTTGGACGGGACAGTCGAATCGAAGCCCATTTCGACAAGTTGACACACTTACATTTGGACAAACACTGACGGCCCCCTCTGACCCTCATACGCTAAAAGAAAAAGTGCAACAAAGTGAAAGGAGAGTGAAAAGGGAGGGGGAGGAGAAACTGGCGGGCGAGTTGTGAGTGAAGCGAGTGTGCATATCAGCGAGGGACTGTGACGTGGAAGGTGAGAATGAAAGCAAAAGAGAAAAACAACAAGTCAGCGGTCAGCAAATGAGTCCGACAGCCAATCTACAGAATCATTAGTGGGGGCTTATCAAGTCGGCCAGTCGGAGTGGCGGAGGAACTGTAGCAAAGGCTGGTGTACACGCATTAACCCCGTGCCACCGCATGAGAGAGGAGGGTAGCCACGCATGTTTTAATTAGTGCTACTGGGGAGGGTGAGCCCGAGACCCGGCGGCTACAAGCAGTGCTGCCACGAAGCCCTGGGGCCATCACAGGGGCCATGGTGACACACTCCCCAGGCCTTGTTAAGCAGCCAATTAACAAAGCCAGGGCCTGGTCGTGTCTACAGCTCCCGACCTGTTCTGATGACTGCGGGAGTGACTGAGTATAGTGTGTGTGTGTGTGTGTGTGTGTGTGTGGGGAAAGGCTGGGTGGGGGGGCTTGTTAGAATTGATACTCATGTAATTAAAAGGTGGGACATTTCTAATTTACTGTCACGGATGACGTTTGGGCAGTTTGGACACCGTCCAAGTGTGACCGGCGGCCTGAATTTTCTTCTCCCCTGGCTGAAATATGACAAGCGTGAATTTTAAATTGCACGTTCACTCACTATATCATCATTTTATTAACTGGAATGCAATGAAAGTGTTACCCAAACTTGTCTCCCACTTAATCACCTCACCGCTTCTTATGGAGTCAATAATAAACCGAACATGCGTATTGATGTACGCTGTTTGTGTCAGAGATGTCAGTGTAAGGCTAAAGGCTTACAGCGCTCTACCTCAACTTATTTTGAGATATTTTATTAGGCGACATATATTCAAGCAATGCCAAGTATTAAAGCAATTTTGCAGTAGAGATTTAATCTACTACCTACCTGCCTGCCACCAGTACAAATGTAGATAGTTGTATTCCCCCGTGCTCTGGCTTGATTATGTGATATATAAGTAGGCAGATTAATATAAGTGATGATAAATAAATAAATGCAGCATACTGTTGGAGTGAATAAAGACCCACTCACACTTATTTTCTCGGTTGTGGAAGGGAAAACAAGCTGCCTTTCCCTTAAAACATTTTTGACCGACTGATAGCCTTCACATGGATGCGATTAGGGAGACAAAAAGGCAGGAAGACAAAGCAGAAAAACAGCAGTGAATCAAAAAAGAAACGTACAACATAAAACAAAATAAAAAAACAAAACAAAACACAACATTGACGAATAAATAAATCCAATTCCTGCTTCCAATGTGCAGCCTGGTTCTTGACAGAGCCTTTCAAGTGAAACAACCTTGGTGTAAGCTGAGCAATGTCAGTAACGCGGGGGGGGGGTTGATTTTCTTCTGAATAGAGTGCCTGCTTTTAGAATCAGGAAACTATGGGTCAGTTTTGCCGTTCTCTCTTGACTGTGTCCCACGTTGTGCAGAGTGTACCGCCGCAGTTCGAACTGAAATTATTCATGAACCAATTAGTCGTAGCAGTACAGCTTGAAGCAAATATAATTGGGCGGCAATTATGGATCGGATCCTTCTTTGCTAGACCTTGCTGTAAGAGAGGTCTGGCTTGCGAGGCTAGAACTTTCTGTCACTCTTCTCCAAATGTGAGCATGAGTATCAGCTGTAGGCCATCCTCGCTGCATACACAGATAGGGGGATGTGTTCGGGGAAAAACATGTGCTACACTGGCGGCAATTATTTTCCGAGCAAGGCGGAAAATATTGGAATGGACGGTAAATAAAAGAATTGTAAAATAAAGCGCAGTAGTCCATTTCATTACACTGACAAATCCATGAACAAACGGCGCTCTGCACGTTTTTGTGGGCACAGCATGCCACTAACACATTCGGGGTTATGATTCAAGTCTCATTAGGGCCGCCCATGCTACACTGCATGCACGCATGGGACTGTAAGCCACATATGTTGGCCCACTTCCCTGGGAAAGAGAACACATATAGACCGTGTGGAGATAAAACTTCATCCTGCTAACAAGTGCGTAAAGGGATATACCACACCGAGTGGTGGTGAAGTTGTATATAAATAACCTGTCAGGACTGAGACATTAGTTAATGAAGGGTAAGGTTGCTGCGGCTCTGTGGGAGTCCACCTTCCTTCCACAGATTTTGACACTTGCATGGAGAAGTGACGCAATCTGTGGAAAGATCAGAAGGTTTCTGTGTCGTGAGCACCGGCCGGTGTCCGTTCCGTTGCGGCGCATTACAAATCGGGTCTTATTTCGTTGAGTGCTGGCCATCATTTCTACCAGTTATTGTATGCACCTGGTTTCATAGACGGGATGTGGACAAAGCCAACAGTTTAGCAAGCCTATCTAAACCTCTTTATTTGGAGGTAAAACCAAAAAAAAGTGTAATAATCCCTCGCTGCGCAGGAACCATGAAGTAAACTGTGATGGATGTTTACAACAGACAACCTGGGTAAAAACGGTCCTGGTCGTCGCAGCACGTTGCTATTATTACACGTAGGAAATATGGCCAAAGCTATGACAATAAGTTGTAATAAAGGTAAAATTGTCCATTAAATAGGACCACAGCACTAAGCATTTAGCTGCCATGCATTTGCTCTCAGTCAGTTTTAGAATTGATTTAATGTTTCATTGATAACGTCTAGTGCTGTTCATGGTCTGGCTGCTGTTTAGATCGCCGGGACTCGACACTAGACTCCGATTCAGCCTTAATAGTTGTACCACTGTACTAAATTGGTGTCAAGAGGTAAGGTCAGAGAACCCAACCTCTCACAGTCTGCCTAGAAATGCTCGACACACTCTGCGTTCAGCATCTTGAAAGTGAGGATTTGCACTTTTCTTTGTTTTGTGCTTTTGCGTCCGTGATTACACGCAGATCTGCGTGTGTGTGTGAACATCTGAGCGCGGCTTGCCTTCACGTGTTAGATCCACGAGTACGTGCCGCAGCATGTACAGTATGCATGTGTCAGTGTTTGTGCACGCACGCGGTTGACAGGTGTTACCTGACAGACGTCGGAGCGGATGCCAGTCTTCCAGAATCCCTGACTGCTGAGCTCCACCGTCACCTCACGGCGCATAGTGTTCTTCTGGCGGATCTTCTGAAGAGCTTCCTGTCAAACAACCAGCCAAGTCAATTATTGATCCGCTGCAGCACAGCCACTGGGGACAGCTCCCATCCACGAAAAACCCCACCCCGCCCCCTCCCTTTCTTTCTTTCACTCGGCTCTCCCAGCAGATAGGCTGGCACATGCAATGAACTGAAACCTCCATGGCGTGACACACATACAGTAGTACAGCAGTGGACAGGGGCAACAGGGGGAAGTGACAGCTCTGCTGGTCCTGGCTAATTGAGGCACTGAAATGGGTCAGCATGGCTGTGGACAGCGGTGATGGCCGTGCTGGGTGTAGGAAGGTTGATACCGAGGCTTCAGTCGCAGCCACCAAGAGCCAAAGCACCTGCCTGCCCATTAGGACCACCCACATGAGCCTAGAGGTAACACCAGCAGCAGCGGCAGCAGGAGGAATCATTACAGATACGCACACACACATACAGCATCATGTCAGCCCTACAGCAAACAACTGGAAATTCAGTCAGGGGTGGGGGTTGGGGGGGGGAGAGTCAGAGACAAGAGGGCCCTACAAATAACAACCAAGACGGAAGATGTATTGACAGACTGCACCTCCTAAATGTGTGTGCGCACGAATGTGTTACATTCAACTGAGACGCTATCAGCTCCGTCTGAGTTAGCCGTGATCTGCCTAAAATGGAACGCCAGGAATTTCTGACTCGCAGAGGAAATAAGAACAACAAAGGCATGAATAAATAATGCCATCCTACTTTGAACTGTGCATCAAAGTGAACACGCTCGCCCATGCGCAACACACGCATGCCCAACCACACACGCACAACAAATAATCTTCCCACGGACAGCCAGCCACTGTATATGGAAAGCAGTGATCGCAGCGAAGTGCGAATCAAATACTTTATTATGCAGGGCTTTCTACAGGGTCAGGGAACGGACTGAAGTACAAAAAGTAAATAATTAACCAGGATGGGGAGGTAGAGAGGCCAACTTTTTGCTGGTCAAACAGACAAGTCACGGCACATTTGACTTTTATCATCACATCCGTCTGTAGTGTTTGTGTTCGTGCGATCAGGCTGAGGTCAAACACCAAAGACGCTGTCTGAAATCCACATCCTGCGGAAGACAAGTGCACATATTTTGCTCGTGTGCTCCCTTGCTAACTAGCGCTTTTGCAGGGTCACTTAGGGGTTCGCGCTAGGAGTTCATTTTAACAGCGTTCACATCGAGATGATTGACGCGGCTGTAGTGGTAGGTGGTCCAGCATAAGGTCTCTTAAAACTGATGGCCAGAACCTTCATCTTTGTGCTTATCTTTGGTTGCTTTGGACAAAATGTAATGTAAAAAATTAAGCTGTGTTAAAAAGATGCATCACATCTTGTAGGAATGTTGTTGTGAAATGTGCTCAATACATCCCCCATTGGGATCAAAACCTTTGGAATCTGATGATTCCATCATCCCTGTGTTAGCACCACCCTCAGAACACACTACACTTTGAGCACCCCACGACTGATAAAGCTAGGTTTATGCTCGACGTAGTGAAGTCAGAAATGAATTTTTACTATTAATGTCTCGAGGATTAGGAAAAAAAGTCAGCCAATGCCTTTTAAAATGCGTCAAAAACAGGAGGAGAATCTACATTTGTGTAAATAATAGTTTGCCAGCAGAATCAAATTACTAACAGGATGTTCATCCTTCGTTTCATTAGAATACATCTGTTGTTCCAAATACCGGCTTCTTTCTTTACAGGGATTGTATAACAGCAATACCATGAATGGATATGAGTTTACAATTAGTTGCAATTCTTCCTCGGCACTGAGGAGCTGTATAGCAGCGCGCGTAGACAATGTTCTGTCTACGGCGTTCTTCTGGTAACACCCGTTGACTTCTTGCTTCCTCGCTGAATGTTTTAGTTTGGATGCACCCTGGCGTTTCGGAGAATACTGCAACGGATAACGCCGCCGCGCGCGCGCGCTCACGCAACATCTGCGGAGGCCCACGCCACCGCGGTGTCCAGCGCGAGTTATACACAAGCTTGAGGCTCTACAAATGGCAAAACTCTGAGATGCTGTTCATTCTATCCAAAACACACCCAAGAGCAACACAGTATTTTACTGCATTGTTCCTGCCGTGTTGATCTTTAATGTAATTTGTCCCTTTTCCCAAGTGTTTTCACCTTCATTTTACTCTCTGTATCTTTGCCTGTAGCATCTTTGGGTTGATTGTTTGCTAACATTTATATTAAAGAGGACCAAATAATTTAAAATCCTTCTCAGGAACCATGTTTAAGTGCCATAATCTTCAGACTGGGCCAATTGATGTTGTAGCTAGACAATGCTCCTTATGAACACATGCCAGTCAACAATGAATAGACTGTGAAAAATAATGGTAGATAAATAATAAATAAATAATGTTAAGCTCCTGTGTGGCCCAGCAGAAGCCACGGCATGACACCAATGGAAAATCTGAGGAATGAGTTTAAGATACTGTAGCTTTTCAAAGACGCTCCTCATACAGCTCTACTGAGCTTGGTCAAATCTGCAAGGAAGAATCAGAGCAAATCCCCAAATCCACATATGCCGAGCTGATAGAGAAGACTCGAAGCTGAATTCACTGCCAAAGTACTGACTCTGGGCTGAATGCTTATTCAAATGAGAGATATGAGATAATAGAGTAACATTTCTGTATTTCATTATCAATACGGTTACATGAATGTCTTATAACCTGTGTAGACAGACCGTTCACCTAAAAACAATGAAAATTGTTGTTTTTTTAAGAATGGAAAATCACCCCCCCAAAAAAAGTGTCAAAATGGGTTTTTGTTTTTTGGAAGACAATATCGGTCTGTCAAGTCAAGCGTTTGGCTGTAGGACTTGCACAAAATCCATCTGGGCAACGCGCACGGACGCTCTGCCACGCCATCTCCGCCCACGCAGCCCTCCGTGCTCTCAGCACGAGTTCTGGAAATGGGTGCAGAGGAGTGCGCCCTGGCGTGAAGGTCAGTTCTAGGCGAGGCGCGCGCACCTTTGGTCTCCCAGGAAATCTGCGCGCTCCAGACTGAGCGCGGAGGTATCAAAAAGAGCCAGTTGGAGAAGCACAACAGTGCTGCGAACAGCACTGACAGTGGTAGAAAACGCCTATCAGAGGAACAGACGTCGAGTCTTTCGCTGAACGACCGTTTCCACAGAAAGCTTGAGTGTTCCCTCGGGCATTAAATAAGTAGCGATGCCACTGCAGTGAAGAGACACTGACGCGGCTAATGCTTGTGGTGGAGCCTGATGGACCCAGTGTGCGAGTGTGCATGTGTTTGGGTTCACTAATTGCTCCGGTGCAGGTTGACAGTAGGATTGTCAGGGCCCGTTAGCCTGAGAGCTTTGCCGGGCTACCTGGGAAACAAGCTAATTGAGCTTGGAGTTCTTGCTCATTATTGGTTCAGAGTATATCAAACAGACCAAAAGGAGGCGACTGGATCTGTAGCACACTCAAAGCCTTAGAGAGAGGAAAAGCTTTATCTACTGTAGAGAAGTGTACAGCAGTCCCTGCAGCAGAGATATGGTGGGACAAAGCATTTACGCTCAGCTACTCGAAGGCCACACGCAGCACTTGTGCCCCGTGAGTCCCTGTGGCTACGTGGTCATTACTTCGCCAAGCCTAAACCTTTCCCCGTTCTCGGGCCCCTAGCGGTGGTTTGACCTTCACACTCGACTCAGGAGAGCAGTTATGGCAGTTTTATTCGGAGCTGTAAATTCATTTCAAATGACGCAATATTAAGTTGAAAGAAAGAACACTGCCCATCCTTCCACACCAAAACAAAAAAAAAAAAAAAAAAAAAGGACAGAAAGTAATAATAATAATGTTTCCAGAAATGTAGAAACGTGCCGGATGAAAGGGTCTGCAGCGTGAGGAAAGGAAATTGTTACGGGTGGTGCAATCTGCATGAGGCAAAGGCCAAACAGCATGCTGAAGATTCCTGCATTTATACCAATTCCAAAATCAAATTTTTTTATTTTCTCTGGACTAGTTGGGTGAATAATGATGAGGAGATGGCTTGCTTGTACATGCCGAGGCTGGATAATTTGACTATTTAGTCAAGGTAGGGTCACGGAGACAACCAATTACTATATAACTAATATCATTTTCAACAGCACATAACGCACATCTAGTCGTATGCACATGGTACTAAATGTTCAAATTAATATTTTTCCAAAAAGGTAAAGCCCTGGAAGTTATATTTAGCTTTTAAATATTCCTGTGTTGTGGGCAAAACGTTAAATGCGTGAAAGTGAAGCTGTGCTTTAATACTCGACAAAAGAGGAGAAAATAATGTTGCCTTTGTAAGTTTTGGCTGCCTCACATTTGTTGAGTGAAACAGCATCCTTGTTACTTTCAGGCAATAACTCCCAGCAATGAGTTGCAGATAAGCAGCATTTGAATCAGTGCGCGCAGCAGGAATAATAGTAACGGTAATAGTTTTGTTTTTGAAATTAAAGGCTTTGAATCTCTCTCTGAGTTTCTGCAGAGTGTGCAAGTGCTCCAGTGTTTCAGCGTAACCTTTCATATCTGCAGGAAATGAGCTTCCACAACGTTTAAATTGAAAAACACAACGGACCGCATCCACATACCAAATGCAGGCCACCAGACAATGTTAAAATATGAGTGTGACAAAGGGAACAAAAAAAAATAAAAAATCAAAGTGCGTTTGTTTTCCTTCCAACCCACCTCTCTCTGCGTCAGCTTCTGCTTGTCAATCTGCTTGACCTTGGGGCTGTTGGCCAGCAGGTGGCGTAGTTTCACATAGCTCTTCCACAGCTTCTGGTACCTGCCGGCAGCAAATGAGGTGGTGTCAGGCTGACGGCAGTCTATCGCCCCCTCACTCTGCTGCTTTGCAACAACACATCAATATTTCATCGGCGGCCTGCCTGATATTAAACATAATTTAACAGTTTCCTGTGGCCATTATTGCATTAGCCGCTTGTGTGTGAGGGCGGCGGACACCGAAGATGCTCGGCGTTTCAGATGTCCACGGTTTGAACTGAGAGCAGCGGTTCACACACACACACACTGACTGATGAGCTTCGCTTCATCTCATTTTCTTTTCTAGTAAAAAGCTGTAAGTAATGAAACATTTGAGCAGCCCTGACACATGGCTCGAGAGTTATCTCACAACCTCCTTATTCTCACTTTATATAAAACCCCATTGTCTTTGCACTCATTTGCATCTGAAAAGAGATAGGAAGTTATCGGCAAGGTGACATGTAGCCATCATACTTACCACCTACCCTTCTCGTCCTCCCCCTCCCCCTCCCCCCCTTTTAATCAGACCTCCTGATTGATGCACTGAGGGCCGAGTGTGACCGTTCTGCTCCCATTCAGGAGACTTTCTCCTCATTTACCCAGAGTTATTCAATTATGATTGGTGGGATGGAGGGGTAAGGTGGTGGGGGTTTGGGGGACAGGGTGGCGCATTGACAGAGAAAAGGGCAGAGAGGCATAAAGAAAGAGAAGGGGAGAGAGAGAGGGAGAGAGGAGCAAGGGAGGAAGGAAAAGGAGGGAGGTGGGGGGTGTACTGAGGAATAGAAGAATTATAGAGCTTTAATAGTGGGGACTTCATTAGAGACTGAGACGAGGGAATGAGACGGCTTTACCGCCTCGATTATCAGCTCACCACCACCTCCGCACTGAAGCAGCCCGAGCGGACGAGAGACCAAGAGAGGAAGAAAGAGAGAGCGAGACCGAGAGAGCGAGAGAGAAAGTCTATCCAGCCTGGGAGGCCCCCTCGTCCCCAATCCACTCCAATGACCTTTCCACAGATCCGCTGTGCTCTCAGGGTAGCACTGCAGCGGCCCTCGCCACTGCCTGCACATGCTTTCATTAGCATATGCTGCCTCTGTCTTCTTTCTCTCCGGTTTCCTCTCTCCAGCCCTTTTCAGGCGCGGTGTGTGTAGCACTGCTGGCTTATATATCTATCTATCCATCCATCCATCCATCCATCGATCCATCTGCTAAAGCGACGCCTTTATGCCATTCAAACATGACGGGACCATTACGGCGAGAACTGCCACGCTTGCGATATTTGGCGGCGAGAGGCAGGCAAGGAAGAGCGGCGAGTTTGAAAACGCTGATTGCAAGCGACCCATTTTGCCACGTATTTCGCAGCGGAATGCCTCTTTGTCTTCGGGGCTTCATAAATAGACAGTTGTGAGCACGAGGGACACTCATCACCTGCTTCTCACTAGTCTAACCAACCCTAAAGACCCCCAATACATTGTCATTTTACACTAAAAACAATGCCGTTGTGCGTGTCATTTAATTGTGTTTTTGCCCTCACATGCTGAACTTGAAGAATTTTGTTGGACATTTGAATAAAAACGCATTTTTGTAGACTGATTTGAAATTAGAAACAGCTCCACTACAACTAGATCTGCTCATTCACAGCACTTCATTGTACTGTATGCATTCAAATGACAATTAAAAAGACATTTATAATTATTGCAGCGCTGTTAAGAGAACACAGGGCATGCGTATAATATCTCTCTGGTTATTTTTCCATTGTGCTGCTGTAGCCTTCACACATATGGACTCAAAGACCGGAAACGCATTCATTGAGAATGAATGCTGGCGCTCCCCACAGAAACTCAAAAGACTCAAAAAGGTGGCCGAGCGGGGGCTTTCGTGGGAAAGTTCAGAAAGGTTCAACTTCAAGCAAACGGCCTCTAATGCAAAAAAACTCAAACTGATACATGGAATCACAGCGCTCAGGAAATTAACTACTTCACTGTGCACCGGTAGAGTGGCAATATCAGAAAAAGAAAGTGGCCTTATCACAGCTGTATGTAAATTACGTGCTCAACTTCAGTCCCGCGAGAGACAAGGGCGACCCCGCCACCTGACACCGAAGCCTCGTGTGTCACGGAGGCGAAAATGTTGAGCAAACTTGAGCCATGTGGGGAGTGTTCGAGGACTCTTACGTGGTCCAGCCCTGTAAGATTGCCATCATGACTTTTCCTGAAAAGAGACTCTGCTGCTGATTTGAAGAGACCGACATGTTAAACTGAGAGCACATTTCTGTGTGTCTGAAAGGGGCTTCTGTCTCCCAGTCTCAACCTCCTTTCTGTCTCTTCACGTCCTCTGGATTTTGTTTCTCTCTCCTTCTCCCTTCCATCAAGTTTCATCCCTCTCTCGCTGGCGTTGTCTGTCCTGTTCCATCCTGCTCTCTCTCTCTTTTTTTTATACATTCTTTGACCTCCGACATGTCATCATTCTTGCCTCAGCAGTCGTGATGGAGCTGGAGAAGCTCGAGTGGCAATCCTGAACCCAAATGCGTCCAGCGGGCAGGGTTATGTGTGAAGGGAAGAAGACAACACAGCTTCTTCAGTCTCCTGAGTTAATATATGCTGCTGCTGTGTCCAAGGCTCCCTTCTCTGTGGCATTGCCGCCGCCGCAATCAACACCGACTCCTGCCCTTGCTACACGCATCATTAGCAGTGGTAGGAAAATCCTTTCCGCTGGTCTCTTACTACTCGTTTCTGCATCAGCTAATGATGTCCCAGTCCATCCATAAATTTGTCGTTGTCTGCCGCTTTGAGAAGTTTGACATGGTAGCAGGGTGCACAGGGATGAAAGAGCTCAGCGGACAGATGGCTAAAATGTAGCGGCGGGGGAGAGGGGACATTAGTCGGAGGGAAGAGAAGCAAACTAGTTCTGCCTAAATGGATTTCCTAATGATCATCCTCTTGTTTGCATCTTCATCACCGGCATTTGCCTCCTGACTGTTGCGAGCGGGACCAGATATTTGAGTTGAAAAAGAAATCCACAGGTTTAAATTTAGACTGAGAGCACTGAAATCAGGTAGTGTACTGACTTTTGATTGGTGTGCTTGGCGTGGCGTTGTCGCATCTCTCGGAACACCTCAGGGACCGCAGATCAGACGATCTAACACACTGCTTTTGTTAATTATGCAGCAGCGCAGTACAGTATTCCCTTCTGCAGCCCTGTAGCGCGCGCGTGTGTGTGTGTGTGTGTGGCATTACTATTCACGAGACATAAACTGCAGCAGCTCCCGCTGCGGAGGCACCCAGCGGAAAGCAGGAACCCGCGACGACCCATGTGAAAATGTCACGCCACTCGTGTTCTCAGCCTTCCCATTCCGCCATATTTCCATATCTCCCCTCCTCTTTGACACACGTCATTCTCGTCCTCCTCGACGCGCCAAACGAAAGACTCGACCGTCACAGTGTCCTGGGAGAGCGCCGTTGAATCCGCTTCCTTAGCAGAGGGAACGAGGGAGACTATACACAGCAGGCCGCGGTCGACATTTGTGCGTGCGTGCATGAATGTGTGTGCGCGCGCATGTATGTGATCTTACTGAGGGTCTCCGGCGTAGCTGAGCTGAGCAGGCCGGATCCCGAAATGAACGATGATGGGGAAGGTGATGACGTCTGGGTTGAACTGCTCCCTGTCCAGTTGGTCGATGCGCACTGAGCTCGGTTTCTGGGGGGAGGGAAAAAATTTTTAAAAAAAGCAGAGGTCCGTAAGTTGAGTCGCGTTACAGTATAAACACATTCATATAACTGCACGGCAGCCATCCTTCAATCATCTGCTACCAATATGTGAAATAACAAATAATCCAAGTCATGAGGGTCGGCTGTCACAGGAATGTAATAAGAGGAGACCCAGAGTCGGCGTATAGCGCATGATACAGTGAGGGCAGGGGCGGCAAGCTAACTTCTGACGTGACGAAAGGAGGAGATTGACAAGCAACATGTCCTCAGCTGACTCCCAAATCATAGTTACCCTGTCAGGCATTTCAGGGATCAGAGTAAGGGGCTGCAGCATAAGGCGTGATGAGCTGCGCGGCAGATGGCTCGAGGCTCGAGCTCACCTTGACATTAGCCGCGCTCGCTCGTCACGGCCTGCATACAAACTTTGATTTGAGAGCAAGAGGTCGCCAGACAACTGTGATTTTGCCTCTAAAGCGACATACTCAGACGTTTGATTGGCTTGATGATTGCCCTGTTTGCAATCCTGACACAAATACGTGTGAATGCTAATTTATATACACTAGGCCAGTCGGCGTCCACGGCTTCTTTACCTATGCTTTAATGCACCATAGCTGTTGGAAGGTGCATGACATTTCGTCTCCTCATTTGTCGACCGTGCCACTGTGTGAAACAATCACTTGAGCATGACATGTTTGATTGGCATCGGACCCCTTCACTTGGAGCGGTTACGTGTGACCTTGGCATATCACAGAGGGTAAGATTCCCACAAACTGAGAGCCTGGCCCACCTAGCACCTGAAAAGACAGGTCATTGATTATAGAGAACCAACCATCGTATGTTTTTCAATTCCGTGCTTCCAAGAGGATACGTTCGTCGCCAAATTCGAGGGTTCTGCTCACTATCACTTCGTGCAAAAGCAATAATTTGATCGACAGCAAATGAAGCGGAAACTATTTTGATAATCAGCCAATTGTTTCGATCATTTGTCAAGCTAGAATGACTGCTTCCAGCTTTTCAAATGTGAGACTTAGCAGCTTCTCTCGGTTTCATATCATTGTAAATTAAGTATCTTTGGGTTTTAGACAAGACAAGTAATTTTAACATGTCACCTTGGACTCGATGAACTTGTAATAGGTTGTTTTTTTTCCCCAATATGTATTATTGTTTTCTGACAAAATGGGTTAATTGAAAAAAATAAAAATAAAAATAAAAACTATCGGCAGATTAATCCATAAAGCAAACATTCATCCGCCCTACTATCGACACCTGGGAATGACGTCATTTTACTTAAAACATTAAATGACTGGACTGGGAAATATTTTATGCCACCACACTCACTATAAAAAAAACCCTGAGAGATGACCATTGTTGACCATTACCCCAGATAGTGCTATTTTCTCCAAACAGGGTAAGTCTCTGTATATGACCTTTTTAATAGACTTTGTTTGGCTGGCAGACCAATCTTTAACCTGAGTCTAGGGATGGAAGACTATTATACACCCACCTATCTGGAAACCCTGACAGCAACAATTCAGTCCTGCCAGAAAGAGCAGTTGACTCAATAACTCACCCACGCCAAAGGTTACACAATCATATTCACTGTTCATATGCAACCTTTTAGCTAGCAATGACATATTCACCTTTACCCAGACACAATAACTGTACATCCTTTAAAATATGGGCCAGACAAGAAGGTTAACCAACTTCATCGTGACATAAAAAGCTTCGGCTCGAATAGTGTTGATGACAGCAAACGTCCTTGGGGATAATAGGTGAGGTTGCTCATGTCACAGGCTAACAGGAACAGCCTTATTCCTGCAGTGTCGGGGTTGGGGGCGACAACTGCCCTTGAAGCAGCGGACAAGGCCACCTCCTGTCGGAACAGTGATGCTGGGGCCTCACCATGCCCGGGTTGGTGACGATCATGCCCTTGCACTCCTCCGCGTATTTCTGCCACTCCAGCTCCTCCCACTGCAGCATGTCTGCAATCTCCTCCTCGGGAACCAGGGGCTTGCTGCTGCGCAGCAGGTAGAGCAGCACCTGATGCATGGACAGCACCTCCTTCCCGCCATCTAGGGCAATTAAAGAACAATATTACACACCAGAAACAAATGCATGTGTGGACAGAAGGATAAAAACACCCCCCCCCCCCACACACACACACACACGGTACGCAGTTCTTCAGGGATTCACAGTTAATTGAAATAAAATGCAAAAATCTCAGTCTTTTGGAGTTAATAGTTTGTGGAATTAAAACAAGCTGTGACATTTTCCACAAGGGAAAAGGTTTCACTGAGCTTCCACACAATGCATTCTTTTGCTGTTCAAAATCCTTGGCCCAAAATCAAGGCTGATGTTGGTGAGCCTCCTTGTTTTTAGTATTATATTATTATTATTATATTAACCAATATTAGATACTGTGAAAAAGTTCCCCATGCTTTGCAACCGTATTGTTCAGGAAACGCGCAGGTGAACAGAGGCACCGATGCGAGGTCGGATGCCGTGCAATACGTGGGGGCACATGACGATACGCATACGGAATAACATTTAAATATGTGGTACAAAAATCAGGAATGAGCAGACAAATGTGTGTGCAGGGAAAGACAGCATGCGATCTGCCAGGTCAAATAGAATCGGGTTAATAGACACTCATGCAAAATTGATTGACCTCCATTTAGTGTTCACGTTGACCGACACGCAAACAATCCGCTGCCCTCGCAGTCCTGCAAATGCATACTTGCACACTCTCCCTGTAACTTTCGAAACACGCCGTCACCATGCTCTCACCCCGTCTCTTCAGCGATCACATCAGAAACACTGGATTGGACAGTTTTTTGGTGTGTGCGCTTGTGTAAAAAGAGACAGATAAATGTTGGTACCGGACTAAATTGGGAGAGCTAGGGGAGAAATTGTTTTCTGATGGGAAGAAGGCAGGTGGCACGGCTGTCATAACAAACGCTGTGACAATGTCATAGTGCAGCAGCACCATCATGTGTATCAAAGATGAATACCATGCAGCTACACAGGCACAGTAAGTCAAACTGTGTGGAGAAAAAATAAAACGCAAATATCAACCCCGGCGCATGCAGATATGTTTGGAGTAAACATTACTGGAGGCCCGCAGCTTCTTTTTCCTTTTCTGTAGCACTGTTTAACTTGAGAACTGTGTCACCACTGACCACCAGAGAGAGAGCAGCACAGGTTCTCTGTAGGTTGTTAAGAGTCTCACCGGGCAAGAATCGGACAAAACGGGGCATGAAATGGAACTGCTGGCATCCAGAGGACTCATTGTCAAACTCAGGACCTGGAAGAAAGAGCACAGGCTTTATTTTTGTTGTCTGTTCGGGCAGAGGACAACCTTACAGAATAAAATCTAACAAGCTTTTCCACACGAGTTTAACACTAGGACTGTGAACTAGCATTCAGAATTCGCTTGACCAATCTTAATGTACTTACTAAATCTCAACGCTTGTCTGTGACAGCCAAACGGAAGATGTTCACTACTGTAAATGTTCTATGAATACGTAGGATGATTGTGGCTAAATTCATAACATCATAATTACGTTTGCCAGCCAGCCCTGCCTGAGGAGAAACCTCAGATGCTTTCTGCACAGATTTCAGTTGCCCATTATTACTCCAGCTATGTATTATATCGGAATATTGAATGTGACTCTGTTACAAATTGTGCTATAAACATAGTTTACTGAAAGTGTAAGCACTCTGTCAAACTACATTTCAACCGATTTCTAAAAATAAAACAAAGAGAATGTAATGGATGACATTTGACAATGGTTACATTATCTTAAACCTTTTTAAACTGGTTCAGCTCCTGTTTTCACCACAATATGAAACAGCTGCAGGTTGCTACATATTACTGAAAGGTAAAAGGTTACTTAGCTATACAACGATGTATGTATTTAACTAAGGACTATAGCAACTTCGAAAATATATGTCTATCAAAAGAATGGCTACATGCCAGGACTCGTAATTCTTGCCCATAAATACAGGATGAAGCACATCAGGGGAGAAGGGATTCAACAGTCGACCAGGGGCCCGTTTCACCATTTCTGCAACATGCGAGCTGTGATTTGAGATCATTTCCTCTCGCTCACGTCGACACATTTCACAAGCAACCCACGTCATGCTCGCGACCCATGCACAGGCACGTGACAGCCCGGCAGGGCAATTTGCAAGCGACAGCCGTTTGTGAGACGTGAAGCGGCCGCCACTTGCGATCTGCACGTCAGCACTGCTTGCAAATCCCTTTTGTGAAACGGGGCCCTTGGTTTGGGAATCGCACCTGTCAGGTTCCAGTCGTACAGCTCAAGGATGTCCTGGAACAAGTAGGCGGCAAACAGCTCCAGGCCTCGGACACAGTAGTTCTGGGCGCGGGAGAGAGACAGTGTTTGATAGCGGTGTTACATGAGCATAAAGTACATGCCGACTCAAAGAAGCTGTGATACTGCCATAAAGAGCACCTTAACGTAGATATGACTGATAAGTAAATCCAGTTCCCTAACTTTATCACATAAGCCACCTTATCGAGGTAATCAACCTCTGCAGGTTAAAAAGCATCTCTTTTCCCTCTTCTACAAGGATTAGCACCTTCGCTCACCCAGGCACTGAGGTGTGAGGGTTACATGTGGCTCAGCTGTGCTCCGACTCAGCCGTTTGAGATAAAAACAAAAAAAAAAAAAAAAAAGGGGGGAGAGAAAGAGCTGGGAGATAAAGTGGGGTTTTACCGACCTCCGGCGACATCTCCTCTATGAAGTGAATGGTGTAATCTATGTTGAAGCGGATCACACGGCACAATGGAATCTGTGATGATGAAAGGAACAGAGGACGAGAAGAAGAAAGGACGGGCCGACTCATTACCACGGCGTTAGGCAGAGGTTACGGCTTTTCAAGGAAACTCATTAAAACCTCCTCTCTGCTGTGGAGCGCCCCCCCAAAATGGCGGACACAAACCATATGAATGTTTAGAAAAAGCATGGGCGCTCAGGAACTCGCACTGTAAACGTGTATGAACACGGAACAACCTTGGGTCAGTTAAAAAACCCTGACGCGCATAAACACTCGCTCCCACGAATCACATGCCTTCACACACACACACACACACACACTTGAAAATTAAGTAACTCAAATCTCGCTAAATAGATAAGCCTGCTCTTCTGTGTTTAATCTCCCCAGTTACACGGTCTTTGTTGTCAGAGCGCGGGGGTCCATTTTAAGAGATTAACCTGGGAGCCACATTCATTCTTGCCCATCCCGGCGGCTAACTAGCAGGGGGCTAATATCACCACGCTCCGAGGTTCCTAATCCCCACACTGCCACGAAGCGTTTACCCCCGCTTTTAACAAGGGCTGCTTAAATTATCCAGTTCAAATCATGCCTAATCCTCTGGGCTCTTTTCAAGCTAGACGGATATTGACCAAGTAGTTTATTATTTAAACATGCGGGACAAACACACACACACACACACACACACACACAAGCACACACACAGACGCAAGCACACATGTATATCTAGACCCAGAAAAATTCACACGTTGAACAAAGTTTCACGAAATGGGGTTTGGTGGTCCCCTATCGATTTCTCACTCCCTTTAAACTTCCTCCTTGGGATAAAAAGTCAGGCACACAGCTCAAATGGCTACAGAAAGAGAGGGCCCTTTTAAGTCTCGACCTCTCTAATGTTTGACAGTCACTGATGGGCCTTCAAACGTGAGGGAGAGGAGTCCGTGACAAGGTCAGCGCTGGGAGAGGGGCACTTTGTCCACGCAACAAAGACGCCGGCCCGAAGCCAAAAGCCGATTTGAAGTTTTTTTGTTTTTTTTGAAGAGAGTGGAGTTAGAGGAGGAGGGGACGTTCCGCTTAAACGCTGACCTAAATTCTGTGTGTTGCCTGAACGGACACGTGGGAGGAGGACGGGATCGTAACGTGGCCAGCGCGCAGCCGACCGCCAAGTCGTGCGTGGAGAGAGGTAATAAAAACCGCCACGCACCTGGCTGCGGCACACAGCAGAGCGTCACGCATCACAGAGCGGAGAGAACAGACGGGGCTGGGATAGCAGGATTGGGTTATATAGATCAAACTAAGAAAAAGGGATTAACAGGAATATTTTTATGATAACATACATATCTTTACACG
Source organism: Coreoperca whiteheadi (assembly GCA_011952105.1). Lineage (NCBI taxonomy): Eukaryota > Metazoa > Chordata > Actinopteri > Centrarchiformes > Sinipercidae > Coreoperca > Coreoperca whiteheadi. The sequence goes on along the minus strand of CM022493.1, from coordinate 7,344,456 downwards.
TGAAAATAAGTTACTTTCTTTTGCTGGTTTTGACATCCTGCACCCTGTCAGTAAACCTTCAGTCATTATGAATGAGTCTTACAAACGGACTACAGAGAAACCTCATGATAAAGTGAAAATCAAATCAAATAAAAATGAAGGTCTCCCAACTAAATACAGCACAATTGACTTTTCAGCCCCCGTGCTGTCTAGCTCTGCCACGATAACTACTTTTGTTGGACGACATAAATAATAAATATATATGATAAATAATTGTCGTTTTAAGACCATTTTGTGCCACTGATATAATGATAAGCATGATAATGCAAGTACACCCTTTTAATTAGCTTCAAATTGTGACAGTACGACAGGAACTGCAAATGACATAAAATAAAGGCAGCAGGGGAAAATGGCTGTACAGTGACAGACACTGTCAATTCATGGCTTATCGCCTGTACCGTTAACGTTTCAAAGCAGACTTACGTTAGTGAGACGTGTGTGGGAGAAAAGAGAGAAGCCTTCGAACAGGTACTCATGGTCATCGTACTCGATCACTGTCGGCCTGTCAGTCTGAAACAGAATCACACACACACACACACACACACACACACACACAGCTGTAAAGTGCTGGGAATATGATTGTTGCCATGACACTGTAAAAACAAATGCATTAAACACACAATAATAATACTATACTCAGGTACTGCGCTACGATACCAGCTACAGAATACAGAAAAATACTCTGGAGACACAGTCTACTGTATAATATTAATCAGCTTTGCCTTTTAGTAAATGCAAATTCAGTCATTTTAGGGACGAGAGACAAACAACCTACCAGGAAGTTGGTGGGAGGAGACACGGTGATCCTGTAGTGGAACAGTTTCCCGGCATTGTTGTTCATCGTCCGACACTGTTTCACAGGCTGAAACAGACACACAAACGCTGCTGAGCGGCGTGCTCACAATTCGTGCTTTGTTCTCACACCGTGCTGGTTACACTTGAGAGCCCATAACACATGTAAGAGATGCAGATTGTGTACGGAGACTCCCTTTTTGTCCACATGCCAGAATTGGTACAGCCCAAAACTTACCGGGCCATTTTCTCATATTTAGGATCGCCCCACAGAAAATTCATTTATAGTCGGCTAATGGTCAAAGGATTTCCTCCACTGGACAGCTAGTTAACGTAAATGTTAATGGAAAAAAAAAAAAAAAAAGAGATTTATTGTCCCTGAAAAGATTAACGAAGACCGCAAAAGGATTAAGAAACATCTAAAACTAATCAAAAAAAAAATAATATTTAAAAAAAAAATAACAAAAATAAAAAGTACTAGAGACGCAGGATGAAGAAAAGGGGGGGGGAGCGTAGGTAAAATCTGAGTTATCGTCCAGCAGTGAGTCAGTCAGTGGCATGTGCGTTTCTGCAGTTGGAGTAGTTGGCTGTGGGAAGACCCAAGGATAGGGAGGGAAGTAAGGTGGGTATACA
>CM022493.1:7332375-7342967 GCA_011952105.1 Coreoperca whiteheadi | reverse complement strand
AATGATGTACCCAACGAAAAAAAATTTAAAGTAGGAGAAAGCGCAAAAGATATACTCAACTGGAAAGTTAGTAAGCGTAAATGTAAAAAAAAAAAAAAAAAAAAAAAGAGTTTTATTGTCCCTGAACAGATTAACGAAGACCGCAAAAGGATTATGTAACATCTAAACCTCATCGAAGACCAAATCATATTTGGGAAAATGATAACATATCTAACTAACAATTTCCAGTAATGCCTGATGACTAAAAACCTAATGGACAATGAATACAGTTGCACTTCCCATTTACCATATAAACCCCTTTTTAGAACAAAATTATTGAATAACAATTTCCAGGTCAACCAGGAACCATAACAAGCAATTAGTCAACTAATCGCCTAACGAGGGGGGCAAGCCCCGTTCATTTACCACCCAAATAGATTTTTTTAAAGATATAAAATGACCTTCAATTACCACTCAAATGCCCGCAGAAGTGGCTGACTACTATAACCAACATTTACCGGCCAGGTTAACACACTCATTAAAAATCCATGACCTCCAATGGTCTCTACTGGCAACCCAAAGGAAAAGCAACAGCACATTGCCCCCTCCTAAACAAGCCTGCCTTCCTCCTTAAATGTAAACGGTTGTGTCTAATAAAAGGAGTCACGTCACACCTATGATAAATACAAAAGATAAATGACATATCTTTGAAGTTTGCTGTTCTTTGTCGCTTAAACGTGCAACACAGGTCCGTTGAAGATGCATCCATTTGAGAACGTTTTGTCCCAAAACACGGGAAGGTCAGAGAGAGAGAGAGAGTCATGAAAAGCAGAAATCTCAGCACCGGGCAACATAATCGATGAGTCACTGGTATAGATCAACTCCCCCTGTCAGATTCTTACAGATGTAATATCATCATTTGGTTCTTTGGGACGATGAAATCGTATTGTCCCTCTAATGCAATGGAAAATGGCCACAGTATAGAGAATGCATTTAGAATAATGTCCTTGCCCCCTCGGTGGCACAGCTTCAAGGTTAGGAAAGGGTGATTTATTCACGGCGTGTCATACCTCCTCCCCCGGGTAGATGCTGTGGCGGATCCCTGTACGTCTGGCCTTGGCACTGCACTTACACAAGGGACCATCATTCATCTGGACAGAGAGAAAATATGTAAATCAGACACAACTGCTTCACTTGCTATGTATAACGCAGGGGCTGCTGTACATTTTACATCTCAAAATTGCAAACTCCCGACCTTTATTTCTTCGCTGGAGTTTGGAGTTGCAAGTTGTTCCTATGTAATAGTGTCCGAGCAATGTGAAGGCTTGTTTCGTTTCTTTTTTATGCATTTCCCAAACGTGTCAACAGTTGGAAATTACATTCATTTAAAAAGGAAAAAAACGAAACGCTTCAATAATCTTCTTCGAACTGTTTTCCAATTACGTAGTTAGATAGCAGTCTTTAAAACTGCCTCGTCTACTGAGGTAAGTGATTTCCAGTATTGACTAGAATGATTTCAAAAACTCGCAGAGAGGGACCTACACTTGGGGCTGTCAGTCAAATGTTGCTGCAAATGCATTATGAGTGGAAAAATGCACGATCAAGTATCATATCATGATATGCATCTACATTCTAGATACTCTGGCACCAGTATTCCAACATGTGCTCTTGCTATACAGGAGCTGGGGTGCATCCTTATCATTATCATCATCATCATCACACGTACGAGTTCAGATTCTTCCATCGCAGTTTTCTATAGAATTCAGTTAAATTAGAAAGGCAAACACGAACATATATATATAGTCAGTCAGTCATTTTCTACCGCTTGTTCCCGTTGGGGGTCGCGGGTGACTGGAGCCTATCCCAGTGGCTTTGGGCCTTAGGCGGGGTACACCCTGGACAGTGGCCAGCTCGTCGCAGGGCTGACACAGAGACAGACAACCATTCACACACTATGGACAATTTGGAGTTATCAATGAACCTACACATGCATGTCTTTGGGCGGTGGGAGGAAGCCAGAGAACATGCAGACTCCACCCAGAGAGATCGTGTGATGTTGGCCTGGTCCGGGATTCAAACCCACGAGATATAGTTTGTGATTAATTCCTGCTTTTTTTTTTAATTACTATGCCAGTTGGATTTCCCCCCCGCCCCCCCCCATGTTTTAAAGTCCTGACAAAGATATATTGGCCAATATTGTTTTGAACATAAACATTTTTGATAAGGATCACTTGAATTCTTTTTTTTTTATTCTTTTAAAAGAACTGTATAACCAAGATTCATACTAAGTGAGACATTTACAGTGAGAAAACAAACTTTCAGCGCTCTCTGGTGGACAAACTACGTGATGGAGACATTGTTTCTAAATGGCCTCAAACCAAGTTTTGGCATTCTTTACTTACAGTTACTGTCGGCTGAAAGATACACCGACATGCCAAAGGCTATAGCGACACTACATCGACAAATCGGCTTTATTTTAGATGGCTGCTTTGTAAATGTATTGTGTATCGCAGATTCCCCCGTCTCATAGGCGCAGCGGAAGCACAAGCTTTTAGGTTTTCAATATGTTTTGTTTGTTTACTTCTTTTAATCGATTTAAGAATAAAACTGACTTATAAAAGAGTTGGTTTTAGGATCGTACACAACGGCGGATATTATTTTGCCCTTTAATAGCTGAGGGCTAACAGAGTTACAGCAGCTTATGTTATTACTCATTGGGTTAAAAAAAAATAAAAAGAAAAATGTATGTTCTGTGTTGCACCACAAGACTTGAGATTTAACTGGTTATCCACAATGAATGAACAGTGCCCTGCTTCAGTGATGGTTGAAGGAAAGTACTGTTGTTGTTGTTGTCGCCTTAGAAACAAATGTCTTCGGCACAGTTTCTGTTAAAGTGTGGAATTAAATCTGTGTTTGAATCCTAGCGGTGCATGTTTCATTTAACTGAAGTGGATTGTGGTATTTATTTTTTGTGTTATTCATGTGCTAAGTCGATCAGACCTCATTTGAGCACCGTGTGCTTCTGGAATAGCAGAATGAGGCACAGCAGCCGCAGCTGGCCCGCTTTTCTTCATGTAGGGGCAGTCTAATGGCGCTTTTCATTTACACGGCACCAGCTCGCCTCAGCTCGACTTGACTCGGTTTGGTTCTCCACTGTGTGAAAGTTGCACCTGTACCTGCTTCCAGCTACTTTATTTCGCACCACCTCCGGCGAGGTCCTGAGGCGATACTACAATGTGACGAGAAAACACGGGCACTGTTCACTGCGTCATCATTGCAAGCGCCAGACGGAGTATCCTGAATAACCCCGCCGTTTTTAAATAGTTTGGCCAGAGATTGCGCCGATACACCCGTTACTATCACGGCGACTCGGAAGAACACGCCGCGGTCAAACGAGACAACGTTTGTCTTCTCGCTGTGAGAAACAGCCACACCCCGACGATCAAAAACAGCACACACTCGATGTCCTCCATTGTCCTGTGTGTGTGGGTAGCGGGTGTGTGTGGCGGCAGTTTCCTGCGGCGTCGCTATGACAACCAGGTACTATTGTGGAGGTACTATCTGCAACGGAAAACGGAGCGAAAAGCGAGCCGAGGCGAGTCGAGCTGGTACTGATAATGGAGAAGCGCCATAAGTTTGTACATGTTCATTAGGATTTACAGCTTTGTTTTCACACTATTATCTATGGCTATCTGTTCATTTTGTGAAAGATAATGTAAAAGGTTTTTTGGGGTAAAGTCTGAAAGTCAAAAAATGTCAGCTGTTGGCCAAAGGTTTTTGGTGATGGACCGGCTGCCATTGGCTTCCCACTGCTCTGTATTATGGAACCAAAGCTGACACTGCACTGTCCCGCCCATTCATACAGTGTAGCTGCAAAGGGCTTCTATTCTCTAACATCTCTACCATTAAACTTTTATCATAATTGGTCAGAGCTGTGCAGAATCCCAGAAGATGAACGCAGAAGATAAAACAAACAGAGACGAACATAGAATTTGGTTTCGTGACATAATAAATGTTACACGAGAGCGAGCGGGAGACCGACCTGCCCAGGGTCGTTGTACCACAGCTCCTCGTGCAGGCGGTCGGGGTGAGCTTTCTTTCGCTTGATCTCAGCAATGACATCGAAAACCTCAGAGTCAGAGCTGCTCGAGCAGGTGCTTCCTTCGCCATCTGACTCACAGTCTGAGTCACTGCTGCTGTCGTCTGAAAGCAAAGTGCAAAGGAGGTCTTTAATCATGAGGACGTCACGGGGCTGACAACTGAAACATAATTCCGTGAGCCGGAGCTGGTCGAGTGGTTAAGCTCCCCTGCTCGGCTGTGCCCTCACAAACTATTATACAACGCGATGTGTCAGTGAAGCGATCTGTCAAAATGCTTTCAAATTGAGCGCACTCTGGCTCTGCCAACCCTTTTAGAGGAATAATTGTCCACACAACGCTGGTGATACGGACGAATCTCAGATCTGTTACCTAATTTGGGTTTCTTTAGGGGAACCAATATAGCTTAGCATTATCTGCCAATCGCTATGTTGGATTCACTGTTTAAACAGTCCGGTTCATCACAATCTCTACTTTTCAAGCCAACTGCAGACTTAAATGCATCTGTGAGACGTTAAAAAAGGAGCAGCCACAGTCGCCAGTGTTGACATCTGGCACTCGTGTTTCCTTTATTTCGCTCACACTCGTCCCTTTCCCTTACTGAAAACGAAAAAAAAAAAAGAAACTTCACACCAAAACGAGGATTATAATTACCTGTCAGCGGGATTAGTTTGTGGTTCTTAGCTAAGCAAAGTCTTCAATTCTTATCAGTGTTTTAACTCGAGTGCTTGATTGTGGAGTCGGTGCCCGGAGCAACGTGTTTAGCAAATTAGATCTCCCCTGAGCGAGATTTACATTATTGCAGTGCTGAAAGAGACAATCAAGCTGACAGCCCTGCAGATAACATCATAAACACTGAACTTAATCTCTGCCTCGGCCTAATGCACTGCTGAGAAGACAGTAAGTTTTTATGCACATCAATTACGAAAGGCTGTCAACAGATGTAGTAACTCTTTGTATATTGTTATTTAGTTGTTGCCCTTATTCAGAAAACAACTTACATGGTTACAGAAGTAACACAAACACAAGAAAGAGCAGGTAAAGGTTGACGTGAGGAACTGACCGCTATCAAACATGGAATTTTGCTTAGTGCAAAATTAGAGCTTAAACAACAACCCTTATTACTTTGCATTGCACTCACAGCTATTATTTGCATCGCCTTGCCTTTATAATTCAACAAAAAGGATGCGACAGTGCTTTTCGCGTATCAACAGGGTTCCTGCATGATTACAACCCGACTAGTTCTGCGGGACTACCCCACCTGGATCCTCATCCAGTTTGGTCTTGGGCGGGTCCCATTTCGGTCGAACAGCCTTGGCCCGCTCCTGTCTCCTCCCCAGCTCGTCCTCAAATCGCCCGTACAGGTCGCGCAGTTTACTGGTCCCCACCACGGTGGAGTCCCCCTAAACAAATGTAAATTAAAAAAATACATGACTTAAATAAGTAAAATAAGTACGCATGCGTTTGAATTTGTGCACACCAACAGTCGCTTTATAAATCAGAACTATAATTACATCATTGCATGGTTTACAGGATTAAGCTTTCAAATTTCACTAAGGAGCGGAGGAGGGTAAGTAAAGTGTGTCCTCGCTGTCTCAGCAGGCAAGACGGAGACATTAGCAGCACTAAATCTGTTCACGGAGGAGCGGAGAAATAAAGTTGGGCTCCATCTCGACATTTACCTCCACTTTGGTTTTCAAAGTCAGCTCTTTGGCAGAACGAGTCACTCAAGCGCTCAGATACGAGCGTTAAAAGGTCAGTAAAAAAAAAAAAAAAAAAAAAAAAAAAAAGGAGTTGGCACTATCCAAAAGATCCAAAGACATCAGGAAAGCATATGGAGAGGGCAGGTGGTGATTTCCAAAGTGAGACTAAGGCGTCTTTTGAGTGCTCGCTATTAACTGAAAGGCTGAAAAACGTCCAGCGTTGGCGAGCAGCTAATCCAGCTCTTTAACAAAAGCACCAGACAGCATTGACAAAATGGCAGACAGAAGATTAGGAAAGTTTCCTTTGCATGCCAGTTGGACAAAACAATGTCAAAGAAGTCTCAGTGTTAATGGGCACTGTGTTCAATGGAATGAATTAAAAACAATACAGTCTCCCGTTTAATCTACCTAAAAACAAACGCTATGGACTCTGAAACTCTTGCAATAGCGTACCAAGTGTATAACAATTCGATATTACAACAAACAATCAGCAACTGAACGTAGCACTCATATGATTAAGACTCAAGTGTCCACAGTACCACTTGGTCCATGGGGTCATTGGAGTAGTAGCTCTCAGCATGCGTGCAGCGGATCCAGGCAGGTTTCAGCAGCTCTTCTTCCTCTTTCTCGTCATCCCCCTTCTCTTTCTCCTTCTCCCGGTCTCTGTCCCGCTCCCTCTCCCGCTCCCGCTCCCTCTCTCTGTCAGCGAACGCCTCTTCGGAGTCTCTGCTCCTGATGGAGGAGTAGCTGCGCTCTCTGCTCAGGCCGGAGGAGCACTCCGACCTTCGGTCCCTCTCCTCTTCCCAGCGACCACGTTTCCTGTCTCTGCTTGAGGAACGACTGCAAAGCAACAGGTGGAGAGAAAAAAAAAACAACTCCAATTATTGCCATCAGCCGTTATGAACACTTGTTATCATGTGACCAAAGGACCAAGTTAAGTTGCCCTCATGGTCGACAACCGAACCGGCTCCGAACGCTGAATGAAGACTGGGAGATGTGGCTGAAAGCAACGACCGTCATTAAAGGGAAGCTACTAGTGAAATTACTAGTCACTGGGAGCACTACTCAGCGGGTGAAAACAGAGTGAAACACAGGTTTTGTAGTGGCTCTGGAGGAGCTGTCCGTGAGAAACTTAATCAAATGACATCACCCGAGTATATCGGCTTGGACTAAACATTTTTAACAAAAAGTTGGCCTTAATGGGACACCTTCGTGGCCTACGGGTCGAGGACCTTTGTTGCATGTCTTTCCCCATCTCTCTCGCTCCTTTCATTTCATCTCGTTCCCATTGCCTATCTGGTAAAGGCATAAGACGCCCCCAAAAAACATCTATGGAAGTGTGACTCTGTACTTGTGCTTCAGATATTTCACCCTTTAGGCCTACGACTACAACGGACAATGAAGCACAACTAGTCATGGCATACCAGCAAGTGGTGTGCTCAGTATTTTATATGGTCTGTAAGGTAGAACCTTTAACAGTGCACTTCCTGTGGTATTGTTTCTGTGGCTGAAATGTGTTTTTAGAACCAAATATTCAGCTCCATGAGTAACTCCATTTAAAATAAATACAGTACATACATAGATATGTACTTTACTTACCCCTCAGGGATACTGCGTATCATGGAAGCATAACAACGTACAAGTGCCCCACAGGATTTGCGTTTTTTAAAACAATGTTATATATTATATGAGTGTCAGCATGTGTCCCATGCATTGATATCTCATTAATCCTAAACTTACTGAACTTAAACCCTAATGTCAATAAATATATACATGAAGTACGCAATAAAACAGCAGATTCTAAGAGACAAATAATGGACTACATGTGTACCTTCGAGGTCTCTTTCTGTGCCTGTTGGGCGACTGGGATCTCCGGTTTTCTCTGTGACGATACCTCTCCCTGTGAACACACACACACACACACACACACACACACACACACACACACACACACACACACACACAGTAAGGACAATCGCTTATAAAGATTGATCTCATTTAGGAGGGTTACTGCTATTTATGTACCTGCTGCGATCCCGGCTCCTGTGTCTGGGGGGAGTCCGGCCTCTGTCGTACTCAGACCTGTAACGTCCTCCCTCGGGCCTGCCGCGCCTGTCTGGACTCCTGCCGCGGTCCTTCCTCTCGCCAGGAAATTCCATTTTATGCTTATCACCATGGCTACCGTACCCATAGCCCTTCTGCCTGTGGTCGTCGTGGCGATACCCTCTTTCTGGAGACCTCCTGTTGTCCATTGGCTTCTCATACTTGTACTGCCCGCAGTGCCTGAAGCTGTGGTCGGGTTTGAATGAGCTGGGGCTCTGAGTGTAGCCGGGGCTGAAGGTTGGAGGAGGGAAAGGAGGATGGGGAGGATGGGGGTAGTTCATGGAATATGGAGGGTGGTAGCTCATAGACTGAGAAGCTATGGGGGGAGGCATGGGTGGGTGTGGCAACGGTGGCGGGGGCACAGGAGGCATCATGTAAGGGTGGTAGGCATTCTGTGCAGACACCTGGGATCCCGGAGTGGGACCGCCTGCGGAGCTGGGAAGGGGAGGCGGCGGAAAGTTAGGCGGGGGTTCCGGGAAACCCTGCCTGACAGGCGGCTTGGGGAAGGGGGGGCGCACGGGGCACTGGCTGAGAGAACTGGGAGTCTGGGAGGGCGCAGGTGGAGGGTACCGCATGAAGTCAGCATGCGGGGGCAGGTATCCGCTGTTGCCATGGTAGCTTGAACTGGGAGGAGCCTGAGGGTCGTAGTGGTACGGTGAAATGGGAGGATGGGGGGGTGGCAGCCTCGGGTTGGCGGGTCGGTAGTTTGGAGCGGAGCCGTGCTGGCCTGGGGGCATCCCTCCCCTGGGACCCCCGCGATCCTGACTGAAAGACATGACCCTGGACATGACAAGATAGGCAAGTTGTAACTGATGTCCACACAAACTGAAGTCAGAGACGGAAATTAAAGCTTTTCTTGTGACCTTTTCAAAAAGTAACACCTCGTAATAATACTCTTAGTTGCGTTTTGGTGCATCGGCAAGTCATTTGTTCTCATGTCCCTCTTGCAAAAGACATCTCGAGCTCAACGAGACATCTTAAAGAAATAAAATGGAGCAGAACAAAATAACTAATCGATAGCTTCCGTGTCGCTGCAGCCGAAGCCAACAAGCAGCAGCTGAACGCCGTTAGACGAACCGCTTGCACTGACAGGAGCTAGCTGGTGTTCGCTACTACAGATGTAATTTCCCAAAACGTGCATAAAACGTCGGGAAGCCGCTCAAAAAAAGGGACTAAATGTCGGCCAGCAGTAGTAACGTTGCTATCTTTGAGCTAACGGCAGCAGCTAGCTCCAGGCTACACTGGCTAGCCGCTAGCACACGGCGGCAGGAGAAGCAATTACCTTCAAAGAACAAGGAGCACAGGACAGGCGTATCACTCCATCTCCACCGCTGGCTTCGCAAACCTCCAAGTACACCGGTGTCAGCTATTTTTAAGGAGGTCTACTTATTAAAAAAAGCTATGAAATACGGCGAGTTACGCGTTGGGCCACACGCTTTCCCCGGGGGTCCCCGTGTTTCTGGTCGGAAGGGTTAGAGCGAGGAACAAGGACGGACCAATCACATTCAGCAGCTCGTTCGTTGCTCTTCTTCTTCTTCTTCTTCTTCTTTTTTCTTCTTCTTCTTCTGGGGGTTTACCGGCAGCTGGCATCCACCACGTTGCATTACTGCCACCTGCAGGTTCCCCTCACACGTTCTGTCGGGAAATCAAGGGGAAGTTCTTTTAGTTACAGACATGCAACCGACCAGTGGAAGACAACAAAAGTGTTAGGTGAAATAAATCCATGTGCAATAAAGATAAAGCGATACAATAAGATAAATACAATAGATATAAAATACAATAAGATAAGGGTGTTATATAATCAATTAAATCCCTGATTTACATTATAACTTAAATATAAACCTATGAATATAAATATGAATCTTCTTTTCCTTTCGGCTGTTCCCTTTCAGGGGTCGCCACAGCGAATCATGCGCCTCCATCTAACCCTGTCCTCTGCATCCTCTTCACTCACACCAATTAACTTCATGTCCTCTCTCACTACATCCATAAATCTCCTCTTTGGTCTTCCTCTAGACCTCCTGCCTGGCAGCTCCAACCTCAGCATCCTTCTACCAATATATGAATATAAATATGAATATCCCTCACAATCTATTTACATAATTAAAGAACTCTAAAAGGACAAGTTCTATCATCTCTCTCTCTCTCTCATTGTTCACAGAGCCCTGTGAGATGTTTCCGAACAACCCAATGTTAGTTTCGAAGGGGGTTCTTCTCACCACTGTGGTCCATAAACAGACCACCTTTTTATGCTACACTACTGAGATCTAGAGAGGATGCTAGCAATGTGTCACTGCGCGTGACATTTGTCTGATTTGTTTCCTCAATTCTTGTTTTACAAAAAGCCTTAAAGAGGCCTTTACATTGTTCTTTTATTCGTATGCCCTCCGACACAAGCTCTGACACTCTGACCTTTAGTCTGCGGCTGATCATGTGACACATTTACCATATCTGTGGGGCAGACAGATAATAAAGGTGAAGCATTTGCAATCTAAAATACATTCACAGTTAAACAGGACAGTGCACCGTATTTCACGAACAGTGCCTCTTTTAAGTGAGCACACTGAATATTACTCTTTTACTGAGGGATGCTTGTAGTTAAAGAACTGGGGGGGGGGGGGGGGGGGGGGGGGGAAAAAAATGAGGGGGGGGGGGGGTTGGGGGGTCCCCCCCCGCTCTTCCCCCGGGGGGGGGCGGGGTGGTTTTTTTT
>CM022493.1:7264879-7332350 GCA_011952105.1 Coreoperca whiteheadi | reverse complement strand
GGGGGGGGGGTTGGTGGGGGTGGGGTGGGGGGGGGGGGGGGGGGGGGGGGGGGGGGGGGGGGGGGGGGGGGGTTCAGAAAATTAATGGAAGGAGTCAGTCTTGCGTGTACTCCTGCCATGTATCCACTGGAGGGCAGCAAAGGTTCTTTTTTATTTTATCGCATGACAACCAACTGGTGCAACATTAGATTCAGAATCAGCTTTATTGCCAAGTAGGCAAACCAATAAACACAGTAGAAATATAAGAAATATAAAGAGAGTGCTGCCGGTCGAGAATGATAAATATAAAATATACAACTGACAGTAACATTTGAAGAACATACAAATGTTGGAAGAAAAATAGTTCAGAATATGTACGATGTGACTTTTATTTAAATTACCGTTCGTGCAGGGATGTGCAATGTTCAAGATATTACCATGGAAACATATCACACATCATTTCCAGGAATAACGTGACAGAGGCAACACCACGCATCTAACTTGGCACATTTATTTCTTACGGCTAAACTGTGTGACGTCTGCATTCCTCGAGAAGCTGGGAGCGAATTTGGCTTCGACCCATGCAACTTCTCTTGTTTTATTCCGAGTGGGGAACTGATTAGACTTCTGCTCTATATCGATCTGACCCTCTCTCAGGAGCTGCTTGCTCGGAATACACGGCTCAAGGCCCGGGTCGGTAGCCTCGGTGTGTGGCGGCGTCGCACATGCCCCTTGCTGGGATGTTGTGGGCGGCACATTCTCTCTGGATGAATCAACGCGAAGGAGGCGCAGCGTTCAAATTGCTCGGAGGCAACACCTACGTTCTGACCTGACCACTAATCACCTGTCGCTTGGAAGAGTCCGTGTGAAAAACATTTAGACCGCTAGTTACAGTGTTAGTTACACCCTGTGGCCAAATGTATGTCGACACCCCTGCCCATACATTCTTTTTCTCTTACTTTTGGCATGAAGCCGTCTTTCATGGTTTGAGCCAGGACCCTTCCAAAACCGATTAAATGAGGGTTTAACGCAAATAATCGATGAACGTCAATAAGCCTTTATAAAGGGTAGAAGTATACATAATCATATCAGGCTGATATTGGTTTTTATAAGGAGTTTGATACCATTACAGTGTTATAGTTCTTGGGTTTTGGAGAAATGTTTGTACTGTAATTAAGATGTTTTACACTGACCTATAGAGTTCTGTAGCCCTGAACACTGGAATGACCACTGGGTTCAAGGTGCCACGCTGTACTTGGCAAGGGTGCACAATCTCTCCAAAATGATTTATTTTGGCCACCCAGTTACTAACAATGCCTATTAAAAAAAGGTATTGTAATTTTCGACATGGAATTTAAAATGCGTCAATTTGCAGACGACACATCCATTTTCATAAGAAATGAATCCGGGAAGATAAAGCCCTTCATGCAATTTCAATATTCTCCAAAGCGTCGAGTTTATGCCTCAATATTAAAAAATGTGAAATTACCTCCCATTCACGCACGCGCAGATTCATATCAAAGCTTTAGAACTTAAATCAACGGTTGGTACCTTTATGATGACATGGTTAAAAGCGTGTTTGTCACAGCCAAATTCTAGGTGGTTTTAATTTACCTGGTCTAAGTCCTGGTTTAAAAAGATACGAGGGCTTGAGTTTCATTAAAAATATCTGATTTCGATTCATATTAAGTTGTGAAATTTCCACAGTCAGATTCTTCAGTATTGGAAAACGATATTTACCCAGATCAACTTTGTGGAACAATAGAATGAATACATTTAATTGGAAATCCATATTTAGGAGCGATTTGTATGAGGAAAGCATTTCGGTGGTAAATGATTTATTGGATTGCACCGGTAACCTTTCGGACTATCTGGTCTTTTTAGATGAATACTTATCGAGAGTGTAGTAAGAATTGTATAGCGCTCCCTTTATCGCTGGTTATTAATGAATCCAAAACACCTGAATGTATTCCAATGTTAAATCAGTATTGCCAAATGCAGTTAATAATGATTGTAACTTAAATGATAACAAATGTTAACAAATGTAAGTGTTTGGTTATAAAAAGCTCCTGATGTGGAAACTTTGTCTATTATCGATACAGCAAATTCAAAATGTATTAAATGGCCTATTTCCACAAAGGTCAAAGAACTTCATTTCAAACTAATTCATAAGGTTTATGAACCGGTTTATGAGAACAGGTGTCTGCATACCTTTGGCCATGTAGTGTAGTTAGAGTAAAGGCAGTGTAAAAATGTGATTGTGTTTATAATTACCCCTTTAACAAACTCCTGTAGCCTAGAAATGACACCAAAAACCGCCATGAAAACCACATTTTAGGGTGGATTCTCCCTACAGCCGTCATCTGCCCCAAAAGTAGAAGATCATACAGGTTTCTCGGTTTGCCTCTGACATGTCTGATGGTCAGAAGAACTCCATTACGATTCACCTCAGGATCCCTCAAGCAGCATTAACATTCTCTGCCTTCGTTGCCGGTCCCACCCTCTGTCCCTCTGTTTCAAGAGAAATGCAACGCCAGGCAACGCCTGAATTTGTCTGATTATCAACCATTCTTGAAACGTGTCCAGGAGCTGAAAAGTTACATGTATTAAATGGCACATTTTATTTCCCACCATTGCGGAAGGAGCAAAGAGTCACATCAGACTCAGAATCAGAATCAGAATCAGAATCAGAAATACTTTATAAATCCCCGAGGGGAAACTCTTTGTAACAGCAGCTCACTATCACGTCAGTACACATCAAGATGCAAGTAAGTACCAAATAAAAAAGAGAATCTTTATAATAACCAGAGAGTGTTATGTTGCTCTGGAGAGCGAGCCAACAGGCAAGAACACAAAGGCGGACTCCATTTTCCTCTTGAGCTGACAAACATGGTGCACCTATCGAGCACCTTACGTTCCCCGAGTGGGATTCATTTCGGTTGAAAAGGCCAAGGAGAAAATGGTGTTATTTGTTGTTTGAATGAAACGACTGGTAAGTGGAGAGTAATGCGCGCGCAGTAATGGTCGAGCCAGTGAGTCTTTACGCAGGGGAGTGCATGGGAGTAGGGACTGTGCCTCTGACAATGACTGTTGGTCTGCCAAAGCGGCTGGTGGGGTAAAAACACAAACCGGCCACAGCTTCAGATTTTGCAGCATTTGGGCTGTTGATGATTTGTTGTAAAAATAAGCCGGGAGCCAGTTTTCCGCTCGTAGCACTGTGTATAGGTTTGTATTCAAAAAGCTTCGATGTTTCCCTGTTTTTCCTGTGTAGTGCCCCTTCAACAGTCACATGGTGCTCTATGATATGATATGATATTGCTGATGTAATCGGAAGCCTTTAAATGATCTTAATTTTGTACTTTGTTTTTGGTTCCTTGTTCATATGAAACGCGCCGATCATTTCCAAAATGAACTACAATTTGGATTTTAAATTCTAAAATCGAGGCTGCTTTTCTTTCCCCCCTCCCCCAAAATATCTGGCTTTTAGAGATGCCACTTACTGTATGTTCACTTGGATTATAAAAATCTATTTTCAATAGTGCCCTGCATCGCGGTTACACAGTACCACACGAACTGTTCTGGACAATAATAGTCCTTTATACCATGATGAGATGTCTCCGGGAAAAAAACACTTTGAAGGGATGTTTGAAGAGTTACGTCACTTGCACTGATACCCATGTACTGTATACCCACTTTTAAAAGGTTTTGAACGAAGTTCCTTCTCTCGCTAAACAGATTATTGAAGTATGCAGTAGTAAGCTGTATCACTTATGATAAAAAAGAAAACAACAACAGCAAAACTTTGTACATACAAGATTACACGTGATTCGTCCAAATGACATCAGATTCAATGAAAAGATTCCAGCAGGAAGACTCTCATCCCTACTCGTGTCAGCGGCTGTGCGTGCCACTAATTTCATCTCAGGGTCTGCTTGTGGTTTTTGTTTTTCACATTTTTTATCGGCATGAGCTTTGGGTCACGACCGAAAGGACAAGATCCCGGATACGGGCGGCCGAAATGAGTTTCCTCCGCAGGGTGGCTGGGCGCTCCCTTAGAGATAGGGTGAGGAGCTCGGTCACTCGGGAGGAGCTCAGAGTAGAGCCGCTGCTCCTCCACATCGAGAGGAGTCAGCCGAGGTGGCTCGGGCATCTGACCCGGACGCCTCCTGGACGCCTCCCTGGGGAGGTGTTCCGGGCATGTCCAACCGGGATGAAAGCCCCGGGGAAGACCTAGGACACGCTGGAGCTACTGTGTCTCTCGGCTGGCCTGGAAACGCCTCGGTGTTCCCCCGGAAGAGCTGGAGGAAGTGTCTGGGGAGAGGGAAGACTGGGTGTCCCTGCTCAGACTGCTGCCCCCACGACCCGGCCCCGGATAAGAGGGAGAAGATGGATGGATGGATGGACATTTTTTATCGGCAATGTTTTACTCTTCATAATACGGTAGGCGTTGCTCAGGGAAATGAGAACTGAAAGTTGCATCAAGCGACTTTCTTCACAGGAGGGAAGAAACTAGACTCTGAGACTAACAAACTTACAGCGACAAGCCTTAAAATAGCTTCTCAAGCTTTGCTTGCTAGCAGGTTTGCTGACATTTGCTTAACATACGTTCACACACACTTCCGTAGACACAGAGCACGACCCAATATTCATTAGGTCGCCCAGCCCGAAGAAAAATACGTGGGCCTTTTGTATGTGGCTTTCTATATGTGTAATTTAACTGTAAGCTATCCACCATTTCATGCTAAAACATACAGTCAGCTTGTATATGAGCTTGGGTTTGAAGCTGCTTCCACTTCTTTTAGGTGAGTTTAAGGCAAAGTGGAATTTTCACCTTGCGTTCTCTGTGCAAATTTGACCACTAGGGTGTTTTGGCAGTGATTGTTTATTCGCCCATTCAATCCATCCATCCATCCATTTGGGAGCCAGTGAATATTTATGTTGTCATATTTACAGGTTCACCCAAATGAGGTGAGGCGACATTAATCAGAGAAATCACGAGGATTGAATTCCTAGGTTTAGCTCTTAAGATCGGATCTTATTAAACACAACTCATCTATGATCATCTGTGGACAGTAACTGAGCAAACAATTATAAACAGGTTGTTCATTTTCCTTAAGTCGTGTTTGCAAACTGAATTCACAATGGCTGCAGTTTGATGTTAGTTATTCTACGGCTGGGTTATGCAGTAGCTGAGGGATGCACATATCATTCTCCATAGAACATAATTCAGATGCAAATGGCATATACAAGAGGTGTGTCAGCTTATCAAAAACTCAGTGTGGCCTCTGTGGGTGAAAGAAGTGTAATTTCAGTGCTGTATGGCACTTTTTATAAAAGCAGCCTTCAAAAAGGTCAGCGTGAATGCTGAGAAAATGAGCCCCTGGAGCCACTTAATGGTCCAGACTAGAGCGCACAGCATATAGGTTATACACCTAAGTAATCTCCCCTTTTGAGGTTTTCCTGTCGTTGATTCAACTGACTGCAGCAGCGGTAAGAGGTGACAGCAGCGCCTCAGTTGACCCTAATGACCTAAGTGACATTGAAAATGCCCACTTTTACACAACGCACGGGTTTGATACATGCTGAATTTGCGTTGATTAAGTTACTTGCAAGGCTAATTCATTTATTCAAGGTTGCAAAATGAAAAGAAGGAGTTACTGAAGTGTTTAGCCATCACTGAAACGAATGAGGCCGATGCTTGGATCCCGGCTGTGCTGCTGGAAACACAACACGTGGCTCCGGTCCTTGCATTTGCTGATCCAGCACACCGAGCGTTCTGTGTAATGATGCTTTCGACGTACATGGTGTTTGTGATAATTTGTTCGAGCTTTCATGCCCACGTTCCCTTGATGTTAATGTACACAGAGAAACACTTTTTCTCCCTCACACGCTCGCACGGAAACCCTAAAAGGCTCAATGTGTGTTCCAGGCAATGCATCTCTCTCTGCTGGACTTTTTATAGAATGATGCACAATACCTATTACATATGCATGCACAATATTCCCAGTATAAATCCTTTTGGATCTGCAGCAACAGTTCAAAATCTTGAGAAAAAAAACTAATTCCTTTGCTTGCTGAGAGTTAGATGAGAAGATCAATTACACCCTCGTGTCTGTACAGTACATACAAGGATACAGTTAGCAGCTGGTTAGCTTACCTTAGCATAAAGGCAAGAAACAGGGGGAAACTGGCCAAAAAGCCAGCCTGGCTCTGTCCAAAGGCAACTAAATCCACCTACTAGCACCTCTAAAGCTCAGTAACTAACACGCTATATCCAGTTTGTTTAATGAATGCACAAAATATGGAAGATAACTGCCTCCTAGCTGCAGTTTCACATTTAATGTACAGACATAAGAGTGGTATCAATCAGGGCAAGTAAACCAAAAGACATATTTTCCCAAAATGTCAAACTATTCCATTAATGTATGCACAAGAGAACCTGGTAAGTGAACTGTGCAAGAATCCCAATGTGCTTGTACCCTGTACCTGGAAAATAAAGTTACCTGAATGTCAGTAAAACACTTATTCTATCAGGTATAATGTTCCAAGTAGAAAATAATACATTTTTAAGAAATGATCCACGTCATAAACTTTCATGAGTCCAAATATTTTGGCTGCTAAGAGCGAAGGTAATTGGGAAATTTGCATTTCACGCAAAGCAAAATGACAGTGACGTATTAGCTTGATTAGAATGACTTCATCAGAGACATGCTCCTCATGCTGATGCAGCTTAATTAATGGTACTTGATCCCAAGTTTCCAAATTATGGTAATCTACAGCAGAACTACCGAGTAGACTTTATCATTTGAAATTTTGCAGTAACATAAGTGGCCTATAGCTAAACCCGACGAAGCCAACAAGCACAGTGACTCGGTTTATTTACCGTTTTAACTTCTTCGGGTTGTCGGACCAGAGCTGCACGCGTCACTTTGCAATTCTCTAAAGCCGGCAGGGAAACAAATGGGAGTGGGGGTAAAAGAGGCTTGAGCAGAGTGGTGGAAAAAAAAGAATGATCTGGGCCTGAAATTGAGAAGAGTGCATGGGAGTAGGGACTGTGCGTCTGACAATGACTGTTGGTCTGCCAAAGCGGCTGGTGGGGTAAAAACACAAACCGGCCACAGCTTCAGATTTTGCAGCATTTGGGCTGTTGATGATTTGTTGTAAAAATAAGCCGGAGCCAGTTTTCCGCTCGTAGCACTGTGTATAGGTTTGTATTCAAAAAGCTTCGATGTTTCCCTGTTTTTCCTGTGTAGTGCCCCTTCAACAGTCACATGGTGCTCTATGATATGATATGATATTGCTGATGTCACGTATAATCGGAAGCCTTCAAGTGATCTTAATTTTGTACTTTGTTTTTGGTTCCTTGTTCATGTGAAACGCGACGATCATTTCCAAAATGAGCTATAATTTGGATTTTAAATTCTAAAATCAAGGCTGCCCCCCTCCCCCCCAAAATATCTGGCTTATAGAGATGCCACTTACTGTATGTTCACTTGGATTAAAAAAAATCTATCAACTCTTGCAGGTCTTCTTCAATAGTGCCCTGCATCACAGTTACACAGTACCACACGAACTGTCCTGGACAATAATAGTCCTTTATACCATGATAATACCAAAAAATACTATAATGAAAACTAAATTATAAAATCAAGGCTGCATTTCTTTATACCAAGCTGTGAGCTCACATTGGAAATGTCTCTGGGACAAAACCACTGTGAAGGATGTTTGAAGGTGCATTGACTTTATATAGTTATTTAATTGCTGCCTCAAAAGTTTGCATTGTGTTCTGTCTGAACACGCCTTTATATTGGGGGGAAGGGGTGGGAGAGAATTACTCAACTTTACTTATTAGCGAAGCAAAAATTATCTAAAAAGTAAACTCCTGCAGTGGAGTTATTAACAGCATCAGAGCACCAGCTTCTATATCAGAGTGTTGCATTATGGGTTTTCTGTAGCCATAACAAACTATCAGGCTTTGGCGAGTTATTTCAAGTCCGTTTACGGCGGGGTCATTTAATTAATAATGGTCACCTAACTATAACCACATGACAGGGTATATTTAGAGACTGACTGCAATTTCGATTCTTCGGAGGATGCATTTAACTGCTGTTTTTCATGGAGACAACATGGTTTATCTTGTTAAGCACTGTTCCGTTCATGAGAAAAAGCGATTATTCCGACGCTGACTGAAGCCAGAGAAAAGTCAGAATGGTTGTGGATGATAATGTCACTTTCTTGAGGAATATGCTCCTTATTAGCTGGCATTCATCATCTCACTCACTGTGCAGTGCCTGCGCACACATAGAAACACATAATTATCAAAGGTAACATGCAGAGATTGGAGCACATTTTTCATCTGGCAAAAGATGATGCATTTCATTGGAGTGATGGGAAGAGGAAATGAATTTCATAGAAAAATGAGGGGCAGGAAGTTTACTTTAATGTACCTAGCTTAAGTACTCAGGCGTTGGAAGCTGCTGTGATTTTGTATGATTACCTTAGTTGCCCAAAAAGCATTCAGTTAAATGCAGCCAGGCGGTGGGTTTAAGGACATGGTTTTCTCTATAATGTTTGTATGTCTGTTGTTTGGCAAGAGATATAAAATGTGGAGGATTCAGTCTCGTTGTTGTTGGCGTGTTTATGTCAACCGATGACATTTTTTAAATTAAATTGAGGGCGTAACCTTCGTTTCAACTTGGCTGGGATATCTACCTGGAGCTGCGAAAGCATCCACAGCTGTAGTGTTCGCCAATGAGAATGATGTGTTCTTAATGGGATAACCTTTATATCTAGATACACTGCACATACATTATGTAACACTTGCGATTCGATTAAGGAAAAACTACCCAAAAAAACCCTTTTAACAGGGGAATAAATGATAGAAACCTCAGGAAGAGCAACAGAGGAGGGATCCCTCTCCCAGGACGGACAGACATGCAATAGATGTCGTAAGTACAGAATAGATTTATAGCATCAAAACTATAACATATACAGCCATGATGGCAAAATTGTTGTATATATATATATATATATATATATTATTATGTTAGAAATGTTTAGGTGGTAAAACATAAGGGAAGATGATGGGTCCAGACGGACAACCGAGCAGCTCCAGGTGGAGCCCAACGAGCAGGACCCGAGCCACTCGTCCCCTGCACCATAGACACAGCAACACTGCCCCAGCAGGTCGCCATAGTCACCGATCCAGATACATCTCCGGACACTGAGATACCTGCTGAAAGTGACAATAAGAGAGAAGAGACGGATGACAAAGCACAAAACTCCGGGAGAGGGAAGAAGTCAGGTTAGTAACATGCATCTATGGGATGAGAATGCATACGGATGGAGAGGAGGACAGAGGGGAAGAGAGAGAGGTGCATCATGTGTACATGTGTACAACGTGTTTCAGACATAAAGCACATGTGGAGTCTATGCAGTATCTGTGACTCTTTGACTCTGCAGACGCCTCCTTCGTTCGTATCTTCGCTCTCTCGCTCTCTGGTTGTTTGCGTTCATCCGTGTTAACGATTGCTTGAAACGTGCAGTGGCGAGACAAAATCGCGGCAGGAACGACCGGGAGATCAATGCGCAAAGAGGTGACTCCATTCCCAAATAAAAAGTGTTTGAAAACAGGTGGGTGAGAGAGAGAGAGAGAGAGAGAGAAAAAAAAGGAGTGGCTGCATGCAAACAAATGAAAGAGGTCATAAAATTCAACAAAAATACAAAAGACAGGGAAAAATTATTTATTCAAAATTATTGGGCATTACATGTCTCTCCATAGAATAACACCAGTGCCTGTTTTAACCTGCCAACAGACTGACATTGGCCATTAATTCTGCAGGCTCATGTATTGGTTCACAGTATTGGACACAATAGTATCGTGCATTCAACATGTGCTGGAGTTATTGCAGCCACATTTAATTTTCCCCTTGCCCTTGATCTGAGCGACTCCATTCTGAGTGTTAATAGTAGGAGAACTTACTCACCAGTGAAACATTTGAGGGAAAGATTGCATTTTTCCACGTTTGCTGCTTCACAGTGATGCAGTTAATCCTCGTGTTTGGTATCACATTTCCTCACTCCTGCTTTACAGATCCCGCTGCTGTAGGTCGGAAAAAGAATGATTACGAAGTCCATCAGTTTATTTCTGTTTATATTTTCCCCTATTCGTCTCACCCTATTAAAACCCAATATGTGGACAAACTGACTTTGCACATTTGATGAATGTGACAAAATACATAAATAGCCACAAAGCATTGGTATTACACCAAATAAGGAAAAATTTCTTGTTTTCTTTGTTATGTATATGGGCTGCGCATTGTCAAATATATATTCCTTCTGTTTCCTAAAACGCCATTCACAGACAAAGAAATGTAGAATGAAATCTACCTGCTCATGAAGAAACTGTCTTAAGGCTCCAATAACTGAAATCCAGATAGACTTATTTGGGATTTGGCAGGGGTAGGGCTGCATAAATAGTACTCTCAACACCAATCACAGATATAGAGTATATGAAAATATATTAATCATGTTTTACGGCTGGGGTCTCTGACACGCCAAAACAAAAGTAACCTGTCGTTTTAGACTCAGTTCTGAATCATGCATATAAGCAATTCTCCTAAAACTCGGAGAAGGCGAGCTGAAGTATCAAGCTGATACCGAGCAGGTTTTGGAGCTGTTAAAGAAGGCCTGGGGGCTGGAATCCGAACAGAACAACAGGGTTAAATAAAAAAAGCAGGACCTTTTGAACAAGACATCGTCTTTGGAGAGGGACTGTGTCTTGTTACAGAACAACCACATCCACGTGTTTTGGGTGCTTGGAGGCTTGAGTCAAGGTTCATGGGTCCTGTAGGACTTTGCTGGAGAACAATAAGAGTTTCATAAGAGTCTACAGCCATGGATATGTGAGGCTGTGCTTAGGTACAGTGGTGGGGACATCGCATAAACCGGGCCTATGATGATACAACACAAGGTTGTATAATAGTCCTCTCTTTTTCAGGTGCGAATCCACTTGGTGGTATTCATTATAAATAGTAGTGCATTTTACATTACTTTTTTCAAATCACTCCTGCAGGATATGCCACTTCTTCTCTGTCCCCCTGTGTGCTCCCTGTGTTCAACACATTCTTATTTTTTGCCAAAACACACTAGTTTGTTGCTTGCAACGAGAGCGGTTCACACGTTTTTGTCGTTCGCAAGCTCACGGAGTTGCGTGCGAGAAACCACTTGGAGCCACTTTTCAGTTCTGCAGGCAGTCGGCAGTGGTGGAAGAAGCATTACTTAAGTAAAGGTATATAAGTATTATCAGCTAAAGTTACTTAAAGTATTGAAAGTAAAAGCACTATGTAGTAAAATGGTCCCTGTCAGTATTTTACTATTGTAGCTGATGTTTCTAATATAATATTAATGCTGTAGGCCTATGTTGCCCTATACTGCCGTAGATGTTTACGGTTGAGGTAATTTTAAGTACTTTCTATAGCGTTGACAGCAATGCATCATATTCTATAAGCTCATAGGTTTGTAGCGTCGCTGTGCTGTGAGAACCCCGCTTTTCTAAAAGGTCAATTTTTCATGAGCTCAGTAAAACAGCCCTGTTATTTTTTCATATATATATATATATATTTTTTTTTTTTTAATCTATAGCTAATTTAGCTTAAGAAGCAGGATCATTTTCTCAACCCATAAAGGAACCACTTCATCCTTCATCAGAAAAATTTGAATTCCGAATCATGTGGAGATACGTGGTTTTCAGGAAGGGAATGAAAATTTGTAATCTGAAAAACAACTAGTAACTAAAGCTCTCACACAAATGCAGTGGCGTAGAAAGTACAATGCTTGCCTCTGGGATGTAGTGGACATAGAGACATATCCGGCTCCGCAGGGACGAGGAGACACTACCAGGAGGTCACTCCTGCCAGCTTCAGTTCAACAACTTCCATCCATGTTGAGAAAAGGGGGGGGTCCTGCTTTAAGAAATATAATCATGGTGTGTTTTGCCCGTTCCTTTTTGGCTAAAATCCTCCCTGTCACTAGCCCTCAGTAAAAGCACTGAATGGTTCAGTCCTACCTAGCCGTGCTCAGGCGTCAGAAACGGTGGAAACTAGCTGACAGTCTGGGTGCGGTCGAATAGTCTTTTTCTTTCTTAGGAAGGTTCCCAACTGAGCGAAAGGACCCGGAAGTATGTAAGTGGCAGCCGTGATAAGAGGTGGTTGAATTCTCTAAATGCTTAGAAGAGGTGCTTCAGTGCTTCCTTTCTTATCTCCTTTAGAATATAGTACACTATAGTATAGCATCCCAGACCAAAACAAACGGGCACTACGGCATTGATACCCGTGAAGAACTCTTTAACTTGAGTGTTTTGTTCCTGGTGTATTGTGATTTGCCTGCCATTTATTTACCCATCCAGCCATCCAAAACGCTCCACCAGCAACGTCATTATCTTGTCAGGCTCTGACAAGTCTTTCTCTCATTGCCCCCGCCTTCAGAGAAGTCAGAGGAGCATCAGCTCAGCCGCAGCATAACATCCCGGGTGGATCTGATAAACGTCTGCAACTTAACAAAACACAAGGCAACTCAACGAGGCACCTCATTGAAAAAGGACATTTGAAAAGATATATATCTCTATTATAATAATAATAATGTATGTAGCTCAGTCTGTTCTATCTGATGTAACCAACATGCAACAAAACAAACCGTCACATTAACTGTAGAGTTGGATCCGTTTTGACAGTGGAACTTTGGGCCATTAAAGAATCACATTAATTGTAATTGGATTTTCTCCTTCATTCCACTTTTTAGGTTAACAACTTTGTTTTTCTGACATTTGGAAGTCTGAAGGTTAGGAACATCCATTCGCTCCACTGCACCTTATCACCGCGTCATTATAGTAGTAATTTAAAATCTCGAAATATCACAGCGTATTTGAGTCTCTACGAGATTCATTTATTTGCTGCTTTTGAGTATAAGGGAAGTAAGGGAGCTCTTGTAGAAATCATGCATCATTGTGTTTACGTGTACACAAGAAACGAGGTTACTGGGAGACAGAAGGTCCCCTGGGAAATCAGCACCTTGTGGTGCAAATACAAGCAATGGAAAAGGACTCACTCAGAGTTAGAAAGGCTACTTAGCGTCAGTTTCAGTTTTAGTTGGACCTTGAATTCAATTATTTTGCATATGAGGCCATTGCTCCATGTAATGGTCTTTTCTTTCATCCAGCTGTCAAGAAATCGCCTTTCTCCAGAATAAAACCAAGTTTCTTTGATGGCTATGGAAGCAGAATTTCTCCTATACATGACATTTAGGAAAACAGACTGCTGGTTACTGAGATGCATGCAAATAAATGCGCTGACTTACAGCTGAAAAAACAGCGGTCGATTAGTCGGGGGACAGAAAATCAATCGGCAACTCTTTTGACACATTGACTCATTTTTTTAGGCAAGATGGTCAAACTTTCCCTGTATACAGCTTCTCAGATGTGAATATTTGCTGTTTTTCCTTTGCTTCATAGCATTGTAAACGGAAGATATTTGGGTTTTCGAGTTGGACAAAGTGAGACATTTCTTGATATTTTAAAGACTAAAATGACCCTATTATTTAAGAAAATTATTGGCAGACGAATCAATGATTACAATAATCGTAAGTTGCAGCCCTACACTTACTGTGTCTAATTCTCCCTCTTGCGGAGTGTCTTCACTTACGGCCTGAAAGGGGAAAGGGGAACTGCACCGAGTTTACACATAAAGGTCGGCTTACTTATCACAGGGAGTTCTGCTCAGCCTGTGAAAACACTTGCGTGATGTCTTCTGTGGCTCTGGGGGAGCTTTGCTCAGTCATAGAAAACAACTCAGCATGGGCTTGAAGACAGATTTATAGCAGTCTACAGTACAAACTGGGGGCATGGAGTTTTTACTGTAAAAGGTGTCGCCAGGCATTATAGGATCCAGCGTTTTTGGAGCTTGACTCGTACCGGGAGCTAAAAGTCAGCATATCTTGGTTTCTGCGGCCCTCGATTCTGACGATTCTTTATAAAATTGTAATGAGTCCTCTCAACTTTATGGAAGTGCAATACTAAATCACTGGAGAACCCATTTTGAAAAATAATGTGAGATGCTACTCATGGCCTCCCCACAATATGAATTGTACAGAGTGATCTCTTCCCAGAGAAAATGGAGAGGCTTTTTACATGATTATCTCTTTTATATGCACATAGAGGCCGATATATTTGTGTCTCTATCATCCATCGATGTGCATCGATTTCTGTGTCTGTTTCCAAGTGAAAGCAGAAATATTATTAGCAACAGGCTAAACGCTGGGCTCACACAATTTGCATCACTCACTCCTAATGAGATTCTCTCCCTCTCTCACGGTGCGGTCCTCCAGATAAGCCATAAAACAATACTCTGTGTATGATATCACAAAACGTTTTACACAATAGAGGAGGTCTAGATAACTGAAATGTACCACACCTGTGTTGTATATGAAGGGAGCTCATCGGGAGGATGAACCCGATGAGCAGTCTGAAGTGCACAAACTCTGCATGGTAGCTGCGTGTATCAATTATTTGCAGAGAAAAAGAGAGCAACAGGCGATAATACAAATTAATCTATTATATAATATCTATTTTAGAACCAAGTTCATTTAGCTGCAATCGCAGTCACACTCTTGATGAGCAGTCACGCCTGCTGCACATGTTCTTACAAATTAATATCCAAATTACACATGTCTGGGCTCATTAAGGAGGCATTTCCTACTGGGCTGAGCAGCGAGGCTACTGGAGCTGGAAGCAATAAGGTTCACTTAAAGGTCCGTGACCGCCCCGATAAAACACTCATCAGTGATCCTCGATCCTGACCCTGAGCAAGCACGCAAATCAAAGTTTGCCTCGCTTGGTCTAAAAACTGAGAAAGGAGCTGGTCATACAGTAGTTAAATCATATCCAGCAATGCCGTTTGAAATAATAAAAAGGAATCCTCCCACAGTCCAAATGCAGGTCAGGTAAATTGAAGACATGTCAGTTTGTCCATCGGCGTGAATGCGTTCATCATCATGTGTTCGACTGACGACCTGTCTCAGGTATTCATGCTGGGAGCAGGTCTTTTATCCTGTGATCCTGAAGGGGAATAAACGAGGACAGAAATAGATGAACGGACAAATGATTTATCACTTAAGACGACATTAGCTTTCCAGACTTTTATGTGAGGACATACTAAATATAAACACGGCCAAATCGCATCCTTTTCCTCTTTTGATTCTTAAAATATCGATTCGGCTACAACGTTTTTTCTTCCTTAACGTTTCTGGGGTTTTGTTTAACTCCTTCCTCACACTGTATAAGCCATGATGAACTTGTACGCAACCTAAGCAGGCACTGCGCCAACTGCTACGAGACACTGAGCCGTTTATTTAGAAAAACAGCTTACCTCGGGCTATTCTGGAGTCATAGGTGGACTTAAGTTTATTTTTTTAATTTACTGTTATAAAGGCTAAAGAACATAACACTAAAAGTGCAAAATGTTTTTGGTAAAGTTGATTAACGTGCTTAAACAAACTGTGAAGAACTTTTCCTTGGTCTGTTCGGTCTGTCTTCAATTCATTCAGATGGTAAAAGTTCAAATGGTCACAACTGACAATTATGTCTTTGTGTTGTAATAACAGAAGAGAAACAACGATGCACCAAGTGCAGCACTGTCCATCAAATCAGATGAAATTAGAATTGCAGTGGAGTGCATTACGTTATGAGTCCTGTCTGGATCCATTGATGCCGCTCATAAGAACCCATTTGAAATGATGAACATGACCATGCAACAAGACCAAGAGGAAATGGTCACATGGGCATTTTAAGGTCACACTGGATTGCCT
Organism: Coreoperca whiteheadi; assembly: GCA_011952105.1. Lineage (NCBI taxonomy): Eukaryota > Metazoa > Chordata > Actinopteri > Centrarchiformes > Sinipercidae > Coreoperca > Coreoperca whiteheadi. Next base: position 7,316,513 of record CM022493.1, on the reverse strand, counting down.
GCTTAATGAATAACATCCACTCTAATCAAAAATCCACATTGCTGATGGAAGTAGCAGATTACTAACATACTAAAAAATGAAGAGTGATGTTCAAGCTTAAAATTATTCCATTTCCAGGGACCGCAGTGGCTAACCACATTTCTAAATGCTCTTAAAAGTGTTTTTAAGTATTAGCCCTGAGCTGTTCTGCGGCATAAAATCCGGTGAAACAAGACAGCCTTGCGCTAAAGGTCAAAGCAGATCGACGACTGCAAAACAGCAAAGAGAACAGAGAGTTTAAACTATCATAGTCTTTCACTTTCTGTGCTTGCTTGCACTTGGTTTGAACCGGGTGCGAATCAGAAAACAACAAATGAAACTGCAACCCCGGGCAATTGGACATGTGGCGCCCGGCAGCAAAGGAATACAAACAGCAGATATTGAAAATAGCCTCAGCAACTGAAAGCATACTGAGGGGAAATGTGCTAACCTCAGTTTTCAGGGGCGGACACGATGAAAGCACCTGTGTAACACCTGTTTATGATATAATGTACTGCAGTCATAAAGCCCGGGCTTGCACTATTTTGTAAAGGGCCCCTTTTCCACCCACATTGAGGTCATTTTAATATTTGGTTTATGTAATAGTTTGAGAGGGACTCAGACTCCAAAACAATCCACTCTTGTCACCCATAGGCAAAGAATCAGTAAACAGGCTCCTACGGATCGCCGACATTGACAGTAATCATGTTTATGCATGAATATGAAAGAGCTAATGTGAGTGCACTGAAATGATGGTTCGTGGTGCATTCATAGTCTCCTGTTGCCATTAGGTTAACCCTTATATGGCACCAAGATGATCCTAACGTCACTGCCCAGTGACCATTTATCTCCATGTGATTTTAAGGTTTTCAGATAAACATATGGCTTATTTCGCGCTCGTTTAAAAATATGGCTTTTCAATAACCAGACTTGCCAGCATTAAACCCCTGCTGCTGCCATCTTGTGTTGAGCCTGCGCATGCGTCTTTTGAGTCCAAATTTAATGAGATATCTGTAGCGTAACTAACGTATGTTTTCTATTTTCTTCTTTGAATATTAACAATGTGTCTAATTTGTGCTCTTAAAGCCCTGTATGTTGTCAGTCAGGTTTCTGATAATGTAGCTATTGCTTGCACTGCAGCAAGCATGTGCCTCCCTGTGCAGCTCTGCACTAACCCCTGTGGACTAATGTAACCCACTTTTAACTATTACATGTTACTGTCTTACTTACTGTCTTGCTGCAATAGCCACTTAGGTAAACTATGTGTTTTTATTATCTTTTCAGGGGGCCTTCTGTACATCTGGCAAAGGACTACAGATAAAAACTAGCCTTTTGGCTAACTCTGGCATTTTATACAGTTGTACTGTTGGTTGATATGCACTGTCCTTCTAATAAATAAAAAAAAACAAAAAAAACAACTGAATAATTCAATGCTCCTTTATGTGTTCATCAATATTTCCTATGTTTAGGGTACGAAGCCTCTAAAAACCCAGTGAATTATCTAAAAATGCAGTGTTGCAAAGGTTAAAACCAACAAGTTCTCCAAATTAGATGATAAAACGTGTTTTTTGTCCGTGACACATAGAAGCGTTTGCCGATCTGGCACCCTTATTGTGCCTGCAAAACCGTTAAAAATCCCTGTTGCAAAAATAAATCGGTTTTATCATCTGACAGCGCTATGGTTAAGGTTTGGTTAGGTCTAGGCCCAGAAACAGCTTGGCTAGGTTAGGGAGACACCGTGGTTTTGGTTAAAACTACTGTTTTGTTGAGGTTTGTGGAGCTTCCCCGCCATATACAATAATCACAAGTTATTAAAGTTGATATTTTGGACGTACATGATTTTCATTGGACAGCAACAGTACGTCCCCACCTGCAGCTGCTGTTTGGATACGGTGTCGTTCAGTGGAGTGGCGCTGCTGAACCAGAGTTTTGCTGAACTTCATCTGAACTTGATTTGCATAAAACACCAAGAAAGTCTTAGCAAGAACAGACAAGGTGATCATGGCGTCCACGTTCGCCTAAACGAGCGAATTTGCATGCGAGCATGCGATTGGACATGCAGTGACTGTCCTGTCCTTGTATCCGCCATTGAGTAAGCGCCCATGACAGCGGTGCAGTCCCACAAAGACTGCTGCCCCTTTGTTTTTGAAGTTCACCCACAATTTATGAACCCACGAGGACACATGTGCCCAGGGCTCCAGTTAATTTCTGACCCTGACCTCATAAATCGCTCTTTTCTTTGCCAGCTTTCCATAAACATTCACAACTGTAATACTAATGCTTTTGGGTGAATACTGTGAAGCTTATTTGAATCTGTTATTTATTCAGCACCTGTCTTTTATCCATTTTTTACTTGCCCATTTACTTTACTTCTCCTACCAGCTCCTCAATCAACCACGTGAATCAGGTCAGAAAGGTTCATGGCAGCTGCGTTAATGGGCACATAAAATGCAAGAATCACAGACAAAAAGGGCTTATTAAAATTTTACACACCTTGCAGATTATGCAAGAAGCGATGATGCACTTTGAAGCCTGAATCTTTGCCAGCTGTGTCATCATTCCGATTGCTTGCCCTCTGTGAACACACGGTTGATAATGTTGAGCAATTTTGAGTTTTGAAACAGCCAGTCCTTCCTGCGGCGGCCATCACGATTGCAATCACGAGCACTCGCATCGTCTTCCACACGAAGAAGTCTATTGACTGTGAAATTTTGTAAAATGCGAGAAAGTGTTTGTGGACAGTGGAGAGGAAGGTTCTTTGGGGCTGGGCAGAGTGTTTCAGAGCAACTTTACACTAAACCAGCGGTTCCCAGCCTGGGGCTCAGGATCCCAGCAAAGGGTTGCAAGATAAATCGGAGGGGTTACCAGGTGATTAACAGTAGGAATTAAGAAACAACTACAGCCATGCTAGAGGCTCTATTAGGCTGAGAGCGAGACAAACTTCTTTCTTTCTGTTAACACTACATTTCCTTTGATTTTTCTTTTGGTAATTAAGAAAATATAAAAAACGCCAAACAGTCAGATAAACCAAAGAATTGGGCACATTGACATTTTTACCTAATGGCACTAAATGAAGAGTTAAGGGATCACCAAAGTCCATAAAGAGAATGAATGTTGGCACCAAAGTGCATGGTTATTTATCCAATAGCTCTCCAGACATTTCACTCAAAAACAAAACCATCAACCTCATGGTGGCGCTAGAGGAAAAGTCAGGGGATCGCCAAAATCCTTAAGAGCTATCATCTGGGAACCATGAATGTCTGTAACAAAATGAATGGTAAAGGTTTCTCAGACGTTCCTCTAATGTTTGCTTCTTTTCTCGTGAATTACTGGATATTTTTACTTCTTCAGGACAATAGTTTGGTCGAACTGGTCACATTTCGGTAGACATGTGCAACTTGTTACAAAAGGCCGCAAGTAGACATGCTTGGCTTTAATTGCTGCAGGTTTGATGTAGATGCAACTTCCTCTTGGCGTGGTCGTCTGTGATGAAACTCTGTGGCACTAACGCTTTAAGTGTTTAAAGCAAATACCTACGTAAGCGCCATGGTTCAAATACTGGGCTGCCTTGCTAAGCCCAACCTGGCCCCTGGGTAAGTTGCAGAAAATGGATGGGTGCGTGGAGTTTCACAAAGTAATTTTAGCTCAAGGTCCGCTTACTACCTTTTCTCGGGGCTTTCAATTGCATCTCATCATCAGCGGATGGAGACGGCTTGGTTGTCATCACGTGATCAAAGAATGGAACTTGATGGCAGTCACATGATGACAGTAGGTGGTTATTACATGACAACCTCCATCCACTAATGGAGGCTGTGGGATGTGGTTGAAAGCTCTGGAAAAAGCTAGTATGTGGCCCTGGAGTTAAGGTTGTTTTGTCAAACAACTATTTCCAAGGACAAGAAAGAACTTTCTCTCTCAACTTAATCAAGAACATTTGAACCACATGAAAACTAACTTCTCAGTTGCAGTTAAAAGTCACTGTAACACTTCTGACCCTCCCACTCCAGCAGTATAATCTGAAAGTAAATTAGCTTTGTGACAACACCTTGACTACTTACATATGAATATGTAAAACAGGGGTGTCATTCAAATGCTATAGGGCTAAAGGTCTAAGTAGTACTTTTAATGTATAAAAGCATCTGCCCTCAAGTGGAGAGCTCAGCTGCAGCCAGAAGAGGAATACTAAATTTGTTTGAATTTAACCATTTTTGGTTAATTGTCTGCACGACCTTAAACACGACATGTGTGGCCTCTAATCAGTTAGCATGCCCTCAATTCGGCACTCACACAAACACTTTGTGACATTAGTATAATGACCGCTGAGTCTCCAGATAATGGATCAGAAGGGGGGCAGAAAGGTCTGGAAAAGGACCAGCACTGCAATATTACAGAAAAACAAAAATCACTACACTTTGAAATGCATAAGTAAGCCAATTTGTTACAAAGGTGTGAGATTTCCCACTGCGGGCAAGCATAAACGGCTCATTAGTGCTGCTAAAAAGCCTGTGCTACATTTATCACGCAGCCTGCTCATTCGGTGAGCTTAGAAGAGTTTTTTTGTTTACATTTTTGCCTTTATTTGAAAAATGAAAAGAGAAAAGTTTTGGATATTGGGGCCAATATAATACCTGAGTTTCTATACCAATACCAATTTGATACTTTTCCCTTACATTTAAGCATTTTTCCCCCTTCAAACCCACATTTAATTTAACAAAAAAGAAAATACAAACAAAAACTTTGCATGACTTTGCAGAATCTATATCTACATCAGAAACTACTGTATCTAATCCAAGATTCAGATTAAACAATCATCATTAAACAATTAGTAAACAAGATTTCTGAGTCTAACCAGACAGCCGATGCCAGCTTTTGCTGCTTACTCAGTACTCAGTGTTACGGACACATTTCAGCTGGTACCAAACAAATACTGAGGTTCGATATCCAGTCTTAATTACCGGTAGTTTTAATGTAATAATTAGTAATTACATCTATTTTAGATGTATATTGTGTGGTTAAGGCAGCCATCGCTTTGTACATGATGTCCTATAATCAAATCTACAGTATGTGGTGTAATAGGGCAATCTCTAATCATAAAAAGAAAACAGTCGTGATAAAATAAAACGAGAGTAGAGAAAGAAAAGAAAGGAAAGAAAAATAGTGAAAAAAGGGAGCGAAATACTTAAAACATACATACAGATATGAACATACTGTACATAATAAATATAATAATAATAATAGGTTAATTTGAATAGCACTTTTCAATACAGGTAACAATGTGCTTTATAACAAACAATAGAAAACACCCAAACAAATACAAATTAAAATAGGCATCACACTATAAAAGCTTCTTCTTCTTTTTTTTTTTTTTTTCTAAAAATGTGTCTTAAGAAGTGAAATAAAACAGGGGCCTGACTCTGCGAGCCTCATGATCCCCTCTGGCAGATAGTTCCAGAGCCCTGACAGCAAAGGCCCTGTCTCTTTTGGATTTCAGCCTAGACCTTGGAATGGCTAGCGAAGCCCTACCAGAGGATCTCAGTCTGCTTTCGGGCTCGTAGTGGGTTAAAAGGTCTGAAATGTAGGGAGGGGCCAGCCCATGCCTGGGTAATAAAAACAATTTTAATATCAGTCCTAAAACGTACAGGCGGCCAGTGCAAGGACGCTAAAACAGGGGTGATACGGTCACGTTTTTTGGGCCGAGTTAAAAGCCGAGCTGCAGCGTTTTGGACTAACTGTAGGCGGTGGATAGATTTCTTACTGAGACAAGTATACAGGCAGTTTCAGTGGTCGAGGCGAGAAGAAACAAAAGCACGGATGATTTTCCCCACAGCTGCGGGTGAAATAAAAGTCTTAACCTTGGCTATATTTCTTGAATGACAGACACATGACTGAACTTTCTTAACATGGGGTTCGAAACACAAGTCCTACCCATACACATGCCCATACTGGTATGGATATGCACCCATCTATTGTATACAATGACCTTGATGATTTCAGTTTAAATGCCACAGCCATTTAACCTTGACATTTAACCTCAACATTGCCTCATATTTTAAGAGACACGTTTTTCATTTGCTCCATGCTCTTTCAGTTTTCTGTACTGGGGCTTCAATTTTGCCTCCAATTTGCTGTTGATGCTTTAAAAGTCCTAAACCTCAAGTAATGCACACCTGTCTTCACCTTTTTTTTTTTTTTTTTTTTTTACAGCAGTGCAGTAGATTAGCGGTAGTGAAGTCAAGTCACTCCTTAGTGAGAGCCTCAGCATGGTCTCATTACCACCATTATAGTTCTGCTTTGTGGTTGATTTTGATAACACAGGTTTATTTTGGGCTGCTACAGCTTCAACTTCCTTTTACATTATTTTTTTTTCTCACTCAGGAGCTCTGATGCCCCACCAGACAGAGCGGATCCTCTGTGCACACCATTTCCCCAAAAAAGCTCCGTTTTACCATCAACAACAGAGAAGACTCCTCAGTACCCCTCCCATTTCCCTGCTGCGTTGCCCTGAGAGACACAAACACATTACTCTTTACTACTGATGAGCGGCAGGGATTCGAAAAAAAACAGTGTGGACGCCTGGCACTTCAGGGCTGTATGAAGCCTCTCGCATGAAACCTTCTGAAGGAAGACGGGTCAGTAAGTCACGGCTCCCCACATAACCTCCAGAGTGCGGATGCACTCGCGACACAACAATAAGCAGACTTGAGAGACAGAAGAAAGAAATGCAGGAAATGTTGAGTTTATATCATGTATGGTATTACCTAACTCGTTCAATGTCAAACAACGATTCTTTTCTATGGCATTTAATTAGTCTCAAAACCCACGCACATAAACACCAGGGGCGTGCACGTGATACGGGCGCACAGAACAGAATCCGCTTAATTGTGCTGTTCAGTGGTCGGGGTTAAGCAACTGAAAAATTCAGCAGTGAAACAAACAAAATGAGAGATCCTGATCGGGGAGAGAAAAGTGTGGAACATCTAATTCTAATGGAATGTCTTGTCTTGTAGCTATAGTTTTAGTGTCAAGTTTGCCTTTGAGCCAAAAACGTCTCTATCTACTTTTTATATGGCTTTAAAACTAATTAGACGCCGTACTTTACATCCTTTGAAACGCAATACATGTACACCTCAGTAAGTTTCACATATTACATAACAGCTCCAGCAGTCCTCCTGTGTGCCTTTTTTTCCTTTCAGAAGGCCCAAATCATCAACTCAAATTGCCTTGATCAATCACAGCAAGACAGGAAAATCAGTGGACTCGCACCTCTGATTTTAATAGCCAGAATGGCAACAAAGAACAGTTCCTACTGGACTGTGAAGAGAGGTTTGCACTCTGTGGCTGTAATTATGTAGGTCAACAGGGCTTCTCTGAGGAATAAGCAAGGTACACTGCTGACAAAATCAATCAATCAGTTGTACAAAGTGTGGAGAAAGAAATCAGAAATAGGAAACATACGAGTCTACAGCCACAGCACTGCTGGGCAGTTACTCATTGAGCTGCTTATTTGCGCGTTACAGTAATGTCCAATATGATATTCAAGCAACAAGTCCCAGTCATGATCCGTTACTGCAACATTTGAAGGGCTCACTGCTGTCCTGCTGTACTTTGATGGATGGGTAATATTAATTTCATTTCTTTATGTTTAGGGGATGAGAATCAGCACCTCCAAGTCCGAGGCCATGGTTCTCAGCCGGAAAAGGTGGCTTGTCCCCGTCAGGTTGGTGGAGAGCTCCTGCCTCAAGTGGAGGAGTTTAAGTATCTTGGGGTCTTGTTCATGAGTGAGGGGAGGACGGAGCGGGAGATTGACAGGCGGATCGGTGCATCCTCCGCAGTGATGCGGTCAATGTACCGGTCTGTCGTGGTAAAGAAAGAGCTGAGCTGCAAGGCAAAGCTCTCTATTTACCAGTTGATCTATGTTCCTACGCTCACCTATGGTCATGAGCTTTGGGTCATGACCGAAAGGACAAGATCCCGGATACAGGCGGCCGAAATGAGTTTCCTCCGCAGGGCGGCTGGGCGCTCCCTTAGAGATAGGGTGAGGAGCTCGGTCACTCGGGAGGAGCTCAGAGTAGAGCCGCTGCTCCTCCACATCGAGAGGAGTCAGCTGAGGTGGCTCGGGCATCTGTCCCGGATGCCTCCTGGACGCCTCCCTGGGGAGGTGTTCCGGGCATGTCCAACCGGGAGGAGGCCCCGGGGAAGACCTAGGGCACGCTGGAGGGACTACGTCTCTCGGCTGGCCTGGGAACGCCTCGGTATTCCCCCAGAAGAGCTGGAGGAAGTGTCTGGGGAGAGGGAAGTCTGGGCGTCTTCTGCTTAGACTGCCGCCCACGCGAACCGGCCCCGGATAAGAGGAAGAAGATGGATGGATGGATGGATGGATGTTTAGGAGAGAGACATGTCCGGGACATTCAGATTTGGAAGGTGTACAAAACAGCACTCTAGCGGCTAATGAGGCTGTTCTTAGGCTTTGAGCTACATGCTAACATCCGCAAGCTAAGTGCATGCCCACAGTGACAATGCTAACATGATGATGTTTAGCCAAAAATGTTAACCATGGTCACCACCTTACCTTTAGTATGCTGACATTTGCTAATTAACAGTAAAGATAAAGTACAGCTGAGCCTGATGGTGTTGTTATTATTGCTTCTGGTAATATTACTATTGGACAAATTGAGATTTTACTTGATGATGGCGAGTGATGAAAAGTCTGAGGAGCCACAAATAGACTGCAATTCATACGGTGGGGAATATGAATAAATCTAAATAAGTAATGAAAATAATTCATAAAGTAGATGGAACAAAAGTTTCAGCTTCAAGGGACAGTTCACCCCGAAATCAAAAGACATTCTTTTCCCCCTCTACTCTGTAGTGCTATTTATCCATCTAGATTGTTTTGGTGGGAGTGGCTGCCTTTTTTGAACATATTGGGAGCATATGGGGCTTGTGGTGCTCAAAAAACCAAATGATCAAGTTGTTTAAGCACTTATTTAGTATTAAAGGTCTGGTAAGAAATGGTGAGTATTTATAGATACAAAGTAGAACACCGGTTCTGTCACATGTGGTCCCAGAAAACTACTGTATTACTGAGAAGCAGCCATCTTCTTCTTTCGGCTGCTTCCTGCGGGGGTGGTCAGAGCGGATCATCTGTTTCTATATCACTGGCAAACCGGGCCCCCGCTTAAATATAAGCTTGACATGGGCTTTTTAATGCCTGCTACCCTTCCAGATGCAACCCTCCCCACCGGCAATTAGGAATGCACAGGCTTGAGCCTCAGTGTCTTGCCCAAGGACGCTGGACAGGAGGAGGCAGGGGTTGAGCTGCCAGCCCTGTGATCAGTGGACGACCCGCTCCACCACCTGAGCAAAAGCTGCCCCCCCCCCACCCGTCTGAATTCTCCCATCTGAAGGAGTCTTCGGGGATTGTTGAGTCGCTGCTGTAGGTGTTACTGGAGACATTGCCGATTGTTAAAACACTGTCAGACAGAGCGCAGACTCCCGTTCGAAAGAAGGATGGGAAGGGAATGATGAGGCTGGTAATTTCAGTGATGTGAAGATCAATAATGATGAAGGAGCCAGAGATGCGTCTGAGGGGAGGAATAAAGAGCTGTATTCCCAAAGGGACTGTAATACCAGACCTAATACTTTCTTATTTCATTTCATTATAAATGATGGAAATGTCATTTTGAAGCAGAGACTGTCGTGTATTGTTCTCCTTGTCAACAGGCTGCTGAGGGAGAGAAACATGCAAACAACACAGAGTCTTTAATATCACACAGAACTATGTATAGCCTACTTTTCCTAAATAACCTTTTGATAAATGCTTTTTAAATGTCAAAGAATGAATAATATCTTGATGTTACATGAGAAGAAAATCCTCACTCGGATCCGGTCTCTTTCTTATCAGTTGACAGGAGCAACATGTTCAGCCGAGGGAAGGCTCAGCTTAAGAGCTTCCATCAATGCTGGCCAAGTCTTTTCTTCTCAAGACACGACGTGCGGAGAGCTTTTTGGGGGAAATGGTCTGCACAGAGGATCCACTCTGTCTGGTGGGGCATCAGAGCTCCTGAGTGAGAAAAAAAAAAACAATGTAAAAGGAAGTTGAAGCTGTAGCAGCCCAAAATAAACCTGTCTTATCAGAATAAACCACAATGCAGAACTGTAATGGTGGTAATGAGACCATGCTGATTTGCCATGTTTGTCTGAATAAAAATATGGTTTGGGGATGTTCATTGGAGGGAAAGTAGTGATGAATAAGAAAATGTAAGCTTGATGGAAGATCATTCTGTCACCACCTCCACCTCTTAAACTACAGAGACATTTTTTTTTTATCTTAAGCTACAAAGGGCAGACTTCTTTATTTTTTTCCTTCTGCTTAACCTACTAGCAGCCTGGCAATGTCTTACATAGCCAGAAAAGTCTTATAGTTTTATACCAAATATTTCAAAATGATGTGCAGATTAATTTAGCTGTGCCTATTCCTGGTGTGACCAGGCCTATAAATTCTGTTTAAACTTGAGGGAGGGTCTCAACCTAGATACCAACAGCTTATAGGTTTTGGTGTTTTTTTTGTTGATAACAATGAACACAAGGTTTGCACGCCGATGGCTCTGTAAGGCTGTAAAGCTCGTTGTAGAGCAAACCAAACTGTTGAGGTCCAAAATTAGTTTTTGCTCTTTAGCAGTCGTGGGGAAGTAAGTGTAATATTTGCCAGAGGGTGGTGTCAGAATAAAGGTCTTTGGCAACCTATATCGGAACAGTTTATCATGTTGTGAGCATCAACGTGTTCAGAAACACAAAATGTCCTAAGCAATCCATCCAGTAGTTGAAGAAAAGCAAAGTACAGAGGTACGTATTGTATAATGACACCATTATTATTATCAAGCAAAGCTAGCTATTTAAACTTTGCTAGCTAATACCCTGACTTTCTCCCTGCCCATTTTATGTCGCGGGCGGCCGAGCGACCTTGTTTCCCCACAGCATCTGGGATGACGTCTGCCTCGGCCCAGGTTGAAAGCATGATTGTTATGTAACAAGCTTAAAAATCGAATATAGACCCGCTAGAACCGATTATAGTTTAGGCTACGCAGAGGCCGCGGTGGGCTGTTGGTCACAGCGTGAAGGGATATAATAAATGAGATAGCATGGGCACATGGCGGCCGAGGCGCAGCTGCTCATGAATCAGCTACCTCTGATTATCTGTTTCCCTCTCTCTGACTTCATAAATTACAATTAGCAATGGACATAACATAATTGTGTGTATAGGATAAACCAGGGTTATAGTTTTTATTTAAAATACATAATGAGATATAAAAATGCCCAGTCAGGCACTTAAAAGTCTGTGTATTTGGAACTGAAAGAAATCCAGGTTTTGCAGTGTTTGTGGGAGTGACTTAGGCCAGTGACTGAATTAATTAAATCCAGAGTGGGATTTACTCAAATCTAGTGTATATGCATGCATTCATGCTTGTTGTGGCTGACATCTATAGTATCCATTACATCATTTTCTAGTTGCACTCAGGAAACATGTGGGACAGCCACTGCCCAAACTGGCGACTCTGCCACTGGGGAAGGGAGTCAGTATAGACCCTTCATCTTCCTACTACTACTTCGCTACTCCATCACTGCCTGCGGTATGAGTTTAGTCAAGCTGGTTTGTTCATTGTGAATTTGAGTTGAGTTATTATTAGTGCAATTCAAAGTTGCATACTTATTTTTTATTTATACCAATAATGTGTTATATTTCTGAGCAACCCACACAATGCAACCATGTGCAGGCATGTCTGTCTTTGCCAGCAGGCACACAATTTATACCACCAGTCCTGAAAAGATTTACCCTCGGGCTCCGAAAATGCTGGTTGTTGAGATATTTTAGTCTGGAGCAAACAGACATTTCCATCCTTAGCCTTAGAGCCACACCACTAGCAATGTTAAAAAGGTGAGGCACCATCCATGTGTGTGCAGTCTCACATTTTAGGAAAAGATTTTAACCCAACAACTGTCCAGCTGTGCTGTATGGCATAATGCCGAAGGTCTCCCGTCAGTCCCTGTTTGGTTAATTAGCATTGCCTGTAAGGTCTTCCACTATGTAAAAATTGGGGATTTAGTCTTCTGCATATCTTCTTGCATGCTAATTATACTCAGCGGGCCAGGTTGTTTTTTTGCAGGAGAAAACAGCTTTCACTTTTCCCAACACAGGAGGGAATAGATAAATAGTAAATGTGGAACTTCTCCCTCTTGAATTCTTGCCTCTCTTCATTATGCAGTCAGATCCTGAGGCTTCGTGATGCTCCAGCGTTCCTCCATTGTACTGAGCATCAGATGTTATCTGTTAGCTGAGGCTCAGATACTGTGTGCTCAGGGGTTAGAGGAGCTCACGATTTAGTGATTTTGTCTGTAAAGGATTGAAGAGGGATTCCTCATAGTCTGACTGAATTTGCCTTGATCGGGATGTCAAAAAGGGACACACCATTGGAGGCCCTGCATTACAGCGGGTCTTTTATTTCTCCTCTTGCCTCTAAAGTTTATGAAAATAATTTATATTGCGTACTCAACTTGCTGAAAGGGAGGCCCTGCAGGCAATTGTTAAAGGTTAAGCGCCTCTTTAGCAATTATGCAAACTTTATTCAAACGTGCGCCGAACATGCATTCAAGTCTTCCCTAACACGTTCCACTCTCACCTCCATTTTTCATGAAAAGGAGTGGACAGAAATGGCGCGTCTGAAAGAAGAGTATGAAAAAGATGGTTGAGTTAATTAAGGAGTAGTTGTGATCAGAGAAGTTAATTCCCTAGAACTGAAATCCAAAATCAAAGCCCATTTATGTCTCTTATGCTACCCTAGATTAGATGGCTTTGACATGGAAATCTGCTTTTTGGGCTGCATCGCGAGTATTAAGTCTTTACTATACTGCAGTCCAAAGCGTCGGACCATGAAACCAGAGAGAGCGGTCCACACGTCTCGTGCTTCGCGTTACCTTTTCCAATTTTAAACCAAGAATTGAACCATTATCTTTGGTTAACCTTAACATAGGACTTTGAGTATAGGGTTTTGAGAAATAACTGGGGAAGCATTAAGTATATATTGTGCTTGCTTTTCCAAATTAGTAGTATATTAACATAATTACTATTAGACAAGGTTAAAAAACAGTTCTCCTTGAGATAAGCAATAGGGAAGTCTGAAAGCACAGGCAAAGGCAGCAGCAGAGACAGTGGATATTAGCCTTAACCGCCATTTGCAGCTTGAGTGGCAGTCCATGCCCGCGAATCTCATGAGACTCTTTAGACTGTCTGATAAATAACACTGATTTCCCTCTCGCTTTCGTTTAACAGCCGTTTGGACAGTTGTTGAGGCTCGTGTGCTGCAAAGTAGAAACAATTTGCCACGGGGAATTCAGTCCCTGATCTACGATCATGTGCAACATGTTCCTTTATTAACCTTCATTTATCCCCTATTAGTGTGGCTGAGTACGTTGCGGATTCTTCAGAAACATCCTCTTCTGACTTTTACCACTAAGAGATGTCCAGAACAACCAATCCCTGTTGGCCTGTTGACCACTGCCTGATCACTGTCGTTTCCCTGCATGACGTTTTGAGAGTCCAAGGCAAAAAGGGGTTTCCTCTTTTATATCCACAACTATGAAGACCAAAGGTTAACACAGCTGTCTCTGAAACACAAATCACTTTAACCTCATCATCAAGCTATTGCTGTCAGTAATGTAACAAGATGCCTCTCATTTTATTCATTAACTTTAATGCAGAAGAGATGTGCGTTCAATTGGACTGAGCTGAAAACAAATGAATGAGTAGTATAAGTGTATTGTAAGGGGCAATGATTGTGTGCATGACCCTGGTAGACACCTCTCTGAGACGTATGCGTGCTACTCAGAGAGCCAACAGAGAAGTGAAGTAGATATTATGATGCAGCCAATAGCTGCTGTACATACTAGGTTGCCATGATGATGTCATGTGACGCTGTCTTCTGTTTCTACTTGACTGTGGGTTTATTGGAAATATTCATGTGCATCATTTTATACATACCCCCCCCCACCAAAAAAATAAAAATAAATCCAGCCTATAACAACACATTTGTTATAGTTTTGGGATGTCCACAAGAATTTAAAATAAAGTTACTGTGGTTTGAACAATGTTTGGGTGCACTGAATGTGTTTGTTGTGCTGCATCGACCACTACCGGGATGCCGCTTGTTAAAGGGGTGATTAGCCTCTGTGCAGTGTTAAATGTCATGCTGATTAGACTGACCGGGTGGAATCTACATGCTTATTTCTGCACGTGTTGATGGTCGGGCATTTAATCAAAACGCAAGAATAAGCTGACACCCCTTGCTGTGACTTGGCGGGTTAATGTTGCGGCGTTTCCTCACAGCAGAAAATGTCAAACAATTCCAGTCACTCGGTTGTGGCCGTTTTTTTTGTTGTTTTTTTTTAACTTTAGTTTTACTTTGGGCCGCGAAGCATCTATTCCAAAAGTGAGAGTTTGGGACAGAAAGTGTGCTCTGAGACCTAGACACATTGGCTGCAGGTGAAGTAATCACTGTCTCACAGGTAGTCATCTACAATCACATTAACCTCCTGCAGATATATATTTGGCCATTTTGAGTCCAAGTAACCGGCCTAATGTCTACGATATTGCATTGATATTGTAATGTCTACTGTATTGATTTATGGCAGCAAGCAGAAAAATTGCAGTGAAAAAGTCTGAATCAAGCAGTGCTGAATACTCCGGACTGATCTCAACACTTGCCCGAAACATCACTTGCACAATTCCCTCAAATCCCTCTAGGCTGCCCTTGCCTCTTAATGCTCACAAAGCGAAGACTCATGATTTTGCGACCTACTAGAGCAAGTTCCCGTCTGCTTGTGTCTGACCACTGACTTTGCAATCGTGCCACCTCTAAATTTCATTTTATGGTCAGTTCGATTCCCACCTTTAGCCTGTGGAAGACTCTGCAGGTTACAGACAGTGTGTTTAGACCTGCTGCTCCTCCTTTCCTGCAGGTGGCGCAGGTTGCAATGTGAATAGGTGGTTTGCCAATGAACACAGTGGAGAATCTGCATCCTGCTAAATGTGAATGAGTGACTTTGTAAGGAAGTTAGAAGTGGAATCTATGAATCCCACTAGTTAAACATACATTAAGAGAATCGTTCAACTTGTTCTTGCCAGTGTTAGATAATAAAATCTCTCACTCTCATTCCTAGAGTCTTTACGTCACATTGATGTTGCCAGGTAACCGGTGGAGCCCCCAGGAACTTTCAGCTTCTGGCCGTGAAACATTATGGCACATAACCTCCAGAACGCCACGATGTGTCATTTTTGAACATCGTTTTTGGTACATTTTAAACAAATGAGAAATAACGTGGGAATTGGCGAGCTTTAGAGCTGCTGGCAGGCAGATTACGTTAGCTTCCGACCGAGCCGGGCCAGTTATTTCCTCCTCTGCTTCCACGCTCTGTGCTAAGCTAAGCTAACTGTGAGCGTCTTTACATTTTCTCAGCAAGAAAGCAAACACGAACCAAAGGTTTTTTTTTTTTTATCAAAGTTTCAAACTATTGATTTTAAATGTATTTAGCTAAAGCAGCAAATGGCAAAAATGAATTGTGGTTTAAATATGAAGAAATATAGTAATGGTAATGGGTTATTCCTGTTAGTTATATTTAAGTGGCTCCAGTTTGCCAGAATCGTCTCTCCTAAGGTATGTAATGTGTTGCCTCCGCTCTTATGCCCTTACATTTCTCATGCAGGGGCGTGAGTTTGTAGGAGTGCTGATAAAGAACTTGGTTGTATATTTCAAAGGAGAAAATCATGACGAGGCCACTCACAAAGGACATCTTGCACGGGCGCGTGTTGTTATGGTGACTGTAGTACCCATTAGCTTCCCACCTACTATCTCTCATGCGCACACACAAATACAGTTACACAATGTGCAATCACGAAAATGAGCTAAAACACAGGTCGGGAAAGGGTTGGAACATGGCAAGATCGAAATAAATATATCAGTTAAAATATGTAAAATCACCACATGGCAGCAGTGGAAGTACTAATACCACACTGTGAAAATACTTCAATACAAGTAAACGTCCTGAATTCAAAACCTTACTTAAGTAAAAGTATTATCAGCAAAATGTACTTATAGTATCAAAAGTAAAAGTCCTCATTGTGAGGTAAAATGCTCCCTATCAGTGTTTCCTGTTTAATCTGATGTTTCTGGGTTAATATCCCTGCTGCATTAATGTGCCTGTTGCATTTCACTGCTGCACATGTTTAAGGTGGAGCGCAATTTGAGCTACTTTCTATACTGTTGGGGAGTTTAATCTGCAGCAGTGCATCGTGGTCTATAAGATCATCATGCGTTTACGGCGTCCCTGTCCTGTGAGAACCACGTATCTCTGAAACGTCGGGTTTCTAAAAAGTTTTCATGAGCTCAGAAAAAACAGCCCTGTTTTCAGTTTCGTGGCCATCTTCTCACCCAGTAAAGGAAACACTTCATCCTTCAGTTTACCACAAACATTCACATTCAAAATCAGAATGTGGAGATACACAGGGCGGCTGTGGCTTGGTGGCAGAGCTGGTCGTCTACCAATCGGAAGGTCGGCGAAATCTGAAAAATAACTAGTAACTAAAGCTGTCAGACGCATGTAGTGGAGTAAAAAGTATTATATTTGCCCCCAAGCTGTAGAGGAGTAGAAGTTAAATAAAATGGAAATACTCAAGTAAAGTACAAGTACCAGTAGGCCTACTTGAGAAAATGTACTGAGTTACATTCCACCACTGTCACATGATGATGTTTTTCAGCTACAAATTTTGAAATAATAAATTAATGTATTTTCTGAGCTTTCTACAGTCTTCAAATGGCTCAGATTGAATATCAGATAATAAAAATGATAGGAAATATTGATTCCACTAACCCTCGCTCATGGGATTAAGAATTAAGGGCAAGTATCTCCCACTAACATTGTGGCAAATTTCTGTCAGAGAATTGCTATTTTAGAACTAGGGACACTATGTTTTTAAACGATCCAAGTGAGTGTGTTAACTGAACTTAACAGCGAGGACCTGACTTGAAAGTGAATTACAGCATTATTTGCTGTGGCTGGGGATGGCGAGAGTAGAGTCAACATGGCCTAATTTGATGCATGCAGCTCTGTGCACAAATCCCCAGGAGGCCGGCATGATAAGGACGGAGAGAGCCAATGAGAGTCAGCGGTAGAGCAGCGTTAACACATGCAGGGAGACATCGTGGCAGCGCGGGGGAGAAAAAAAAGATACAGTACCTTTCCCGCTTGTGTAAAGAATGACTCTCCTCCAAAACGACCCATTTCATTGATCATTTTAGGGAGTATCTGCTGATTTGTTGGCTGTGTGGAGTAATGAGTGTGTGGATGATACATGGGAGGCAGTCAAGCGAGGCTGTCCTGGAGTTGGGGATACCGCAGCTTCGCTCGAGCTTATTAGAGTTCAGCTGAAACCTGGAGACGAAGCACGACATACTGTTGAGAAAGGCTCTGTTTCCGAGGCTAGATTTCGAGTTATTAGCGTTGTTACAAGTGCCAACAGGCTCTTTAATGCGCTTTTCTTACTTCTTTCTCACGGATGTCCTGAGGCTTTAAAGCATTTTTGCTGCATTTCTTGCCATTTCTGTGCAAAGTGCATCATAATTTAGCAAGACTAACGGTTTTGGTTGGATACCTGTTTCAGGAACATGGAAGAATTTGTGTTCACGCTGGATTTCGGGGGTTACTAAGCAATGCCACAACAACAGTTCTATGAGTCTATTTGTCGTCCAGTGTGTGAAATATCAGTGTATTTTGTTGGAATTAGTTATGTTTGGGGTGTGTTTGTTCTATAATCTTAAAGTCTGTTACCAACTTTACTTGAGATATGTACTGTATATCAAAGATAATATTTTTGGCTAAAGTGTTGAATAGATGACAGTTGGCCCCACCATCAGGCCAAAACTAGAATAGCAAGTAGCAGTTGTCTGTTCATTTTTCATCCATCCAACTATTTAGTTTTCTAGTGTGAGAAGCATCACAGCCTCCCAGGGCCATCAGTGTGTCTGAAAACGTTTAGCCTTGTTGTTCAGATAAGAATCATTCGAAGGCTGCTGGAAAAAATCTAAACTTATCACAACTCAATCTATTGGCATGAGTTGTATTTCTGTTAAAATTCCTAAAAAAACCCCCAAAATTAAAGATTGTCTTTGTATTTACTAGACATTTCAGGGCTAGTGTGTTGGATGGATTTCATCTGAGCCAGTACATCATCCCTAAGTGTACCTGTCCACCACTTCCAAGAACCAAAATACAAAATCACCAATAACCAAACCAATGTGCAAAACCGAAACAAAACAACTACAGAATCATGTTTATTATTCTTTGTTTGGCGAGAGGAGGGAGGGGGAACATGTTTTGTTTAGCTGATTGCAGATGAAGAGAAGAAGCAGGCACTCTGTGTCCCACAGTGTGTTATTTCCATGTGTGGGCTTCCTGCCTGGACACACAATCGAGCCTGGCACACTTCACATATTGCCTCACTTTTTATCAAGTTTCTAACTTACTTTTCTAACAAACTTGATATCTATGTATTTGCACAAAGCAGCCATTGTTTTGTCAGGGATATATGGAGCAGGGATATAAGAGCAGAAAGGTCAGCTGGCATCTACTTCTTGCTTTACACCTGCATCTGCTCTTGTGGAACTTTGAGTCAGGCAGGCTGTATTGTGCTGGCGAAAATGAAGCGACATGGAAAATAGACAAAAAGGTTTTGAATGGCGATCTCAACGAACCGCCACAAACGGTTCTCTCTCTCATTGTCTGAATGTCAAAGCTGTTTGAATGTTGCTTAGATTCACAGTTTGAAATTCCACAATAAAATCATACACACCATTTAACACTTTCTTTCTTCTGTCTTTTAGATAAAGGCTGAAAAAAGAAGGCTGAAAAAGTAGTTGCCTGAGAGAAAAGAAGGTAAGTGGCCAGGCCACTGAGCACCGCCCACCTGGGGGGCTGTTTTCTAAAACTGGATGGCGCCCCCGCAGACATTGCAACAAGCACCAATTGAGACATACCTGGACCTGAAAGGAAATGCGATGACCTTGGCTCAAGGGGGCCGGATTCATTTCAGAAGTGGGGGCGCGTAGTGTTTTTTTTTAGGGGTAAATAGACCAGAAACTTAAAATGAACAAGCACCGATTCACGTGAATTTTCACATGAACGAGTAGCCTACCAATCTGTGTAACAACAAAGCCACCTGAGCTTTCGTTGCCGTATGAAGTTCGACGAAAAGCAACATGAAAAAATTGTTTCCCACATCCAACCTTTTACTCTGGTTTTTGGCTTTAAATTAGGTTTCACGTTCACACTATTTCTCTTGGCTGTCCCTCAATAATCCACACTTGCTACAGGTGTGTAGCCTACTAGTGATGCGCATATTGGCTCTGACCTCATCTGAATCCACATGTAGCCCACGCATAAACGAGCCATGGCGTGGACATTTCTCTCCACCTCTACCGGTCCCTGTAGGCTATATCGCCCTTTAAATTATGACAAGCAGCGCAAGCTTTCCAGGTGATTTCTTCAATGCACGTTGCATTAAAATAATTAAAAGAACTTTAATAGAATGTTGAACAGGGGTGTAAAGTGTATGTGTGGGGGTGGGGGGTGGCCCCTTGGCCCCTTGGCCCCCCCTGCTTCCAGCGCCCACGCCTTGGATTGAAACTCTTGGTGCACCCTCGTGCCCATTGAGCAGAGATCCCCTGGCCTCTAGTTGCACAAAGGTGCTAAGAGGGCTGTCTAGGTGGACAAAACACCAAGGTTCGCCTGCTCCAAGAACTCCAGCAGCACACCTGGGAGCCGCTGAATAAACCATCTGCAGATCCTACTGGGGAACCAGGTGACAGATAGAAAACCAAAGTCTGCGATCCTGACATGAAATTGCAACAAAGCCAGAAGTGATATCAACCATTTAACTTGACTGCGGTTGATCAAGCCAGCAATGGAAGCAGTTTTGCTTGCTCGTGCTGAACCAGATTAGCAAATGCTAGCAAGTCATGATGTAACTAGAGCTAGCCAGCTAGGATAGCTAGTGATGCAGCCTGAGCTGCTCTAGCCTAGCAGTGTAGTGTATGGAAGTGTTTGGGATGGGATCGTAGAAGCAGCGGGAACTCAGGAACTTCCTCACAGACGGGGTGGTCGTTTTCCTTGTGGTTCTGGTATTACGGCTAGTTAGCCACCACTGCCTGCCTCCCCAGCGGCGGGCAAAGTGGAAGAAGCGAGCAGGCTGAAATACAGTAGGTAACGAGAAACTGACAGGACTTGCTTAGCAGGACATCTCAGCAACACCAGAGGGTGACGAAGGTTTCGTCGAATGTGCTCAAGGTGGCAAAGAGAGTGGAAAAGGGAGCCTAGCGCAGGTGTTTTAAAGCTGGCATGCATGCTACCACCTGACTGAGCAGTAAGTGCAAAGATCTGTTGGTTGCTTGAGGTGCAGCCTCAACAAGGTAATCCAATCCCAAAGCCGGTTAGAGGGCGAAGCACGAGCGAAATAGAAGCGTGTCATCTCGGTCAGTGCTTTTATCCAAATCAATAAATCTGGACTCCCAGTGGACCACAAACCTGTAACTCTGGAAATGTCCGGATGCCCGCTTGTTCTGCCCATTTTAGACTTTAGAAAACACAAAAGGAGTCTGCTGATATTTCAAGGGAATGCTTTGTCACTTTGTCCCGCTGATAAAGCCTAAGTGCAGCACCTAACCGGGCGCGGCATGAAGTACACCCGCTGTGCTGGTGACATTTTTTCCCATTGTCCTTAAGTCATAACAAATTTGAAAAAAAAAAAATTTAAAATGAAAGGGAAAGAAAGACGATCTGATACGACTGGGGCCAAATTCAGGATGAATGGAAAAAAGTAGCCAATGCTGAGTCACTGCTTCTTTATGTTAATAATATATTTCATATTTCGTTCCGCGTAGTGCAAAATTCACCATCCACCTTTTACAAGCATATTTCATACTGCCTAAATGCATTAAATGAATGCTTTTGCCTACTTGAATGTGCTTTTGTATTATAACAGCATTTTCAATGATATAAGAAATATATAAGAAATATGGACAAGATCTTAGTTTTTGCAAACCTTTAAATGATTTCTTTAATTCATCAGCTCCTCTTCATTCCCATCCCTTTTGTAACTTGCGTAGATTTAATCACAAGCAATGTTCCTTGATCAGAGAAGTTCATAAAAAACTGAAAACATCCCTGATATTTTGCATCAGGGATGTTTTCCATCCATTACAACCTTAAAAGTCTATTAAGATGTAATTAAATTCCGAATGAATTAGTATCCATTGGTCACACTGATGCTCCCGAAGCAATATTGAATGCAAATGAAGTTATTTTCCACAGTTATAAATGTTTTGTTTACTTCAGTTTAAATTATTCACCGTAATCGAAAATGCTGTGGGCATTTTTTCTAGCAAACAAACTTCAGTTTCTCCCCTCAGGGAAGAAACTCCGCTATATTTCCACTTCTCATATATAGGTCAGGATTACGTGAAAACCCGTTGTGCGTTGCATTCCTTTGCACTTTTTATAGAAGTCCAGTTGTTTTTGAATGTCAGGTTGTTTTCACGTCTGAATTTGAGGAATTGAGGGATTTTTTTTCTGTTGAAGTAAAAAGTCAACAAGCTCGTGTAAAGGTTGAAGTCTGCGCTGCAGAGGGACGCTGACAAACAGAGCTGCTGCTGAGGTGGCAGTATGATTTATTTAAGTTTCGTTGCGGCAGTGATTCACAGAGGATGCATGGGTCAAGCAAACACCTTCATATCGGCACACATGAATCACATTCCAGGTGAAGCTTTTAACAGAAAACACGTTTACATCAGTTTTTGTGTATATTTTATGAGCTCCGAAATGCAATTCAAGTTTCAAAAGGCATAAATAAATAAGGCAATATTGAAAATAGCATTTACCTATATATAGAGACTGATTACATCAGTTTTTGAAATACTGTCACAGAGGATACGGTTGCTCTTTACATCACAGTGCAACATATTTAAGGCAAGGATTTAAAGCAACAACTGACACAACACGTATATGAAAATACATCCAGTTAAATCTGTTACAGAAACATGATGAAAATAGATCTCTATGTGATCACATGTACATGCTGAGCGTGAGAAGAACCCACGTGTGCAAATTTACACAAAGGGCTTTGATTGAAAATCAACAGATACAGTATCATGAGTCAGAGCGGACTGACAGCAGTGTCACCAGGTCTGTAAAGCGTCTGTTTTAGCTATTGGCTCAGATGAAAGTCATGATTTGCAAAAATTAAAGTGACTTTCTGTTCATCTCTGGCATAAAAATCTCTTTACAAGTACCCTGCTTCAAAGGCGTCATCAGAGGTGATGGTCTACAAAATCGGCGTCCCTGATCAGGTAGGGTGTACTGTACACTCGCCATCATGGGGCCAAGAACAAGAAGAAAAGGTCTAGGCCATCCTGAATTGTTTCCCCCCTTCGTCTGTAGGTGCAAATGAATAAAAAGTAAGCAAAATCTAAACCAGAAAAGTGTCATCTTTTGTGCCTGAGAAATACACTGACTCCCCATTTTAAAGTCACGCTCTAAAGCATCTCTTTCTTCTATATATTTATTGAAAAAAAAAAATTTCTGTATATAATTATTTACCCTCATTGCTGTAAATGTGTAGCCTTTTGTTTCCTTCCCCCTTTTAACTCAGCGAGTGATTTTACAACTGCACCAGCCTGCATGATAGATCCCAGTCAATAAATATTGTGCGCAAGCATCAGAAAACGGCCTGTGGTTACTACGCTAAGTGGGCTCGACATGGGAAACAGCAGATCAGCAAAGAGTGGAAATATTGGTGTTCTTTGTTTGTGCTCTTGTTTTGTGATTTCCAGAAGAATCTAGTTTGATCTCGGCGCTCTCATCCTTTTTAAAAAAAAAGCAGAAATACCACCTTGGTAAAAAGGTTAAAGCACACTTTAGTTGAGCCTGACGGTTCCGTGTATTTGTGCATCTCCTCCTTCGCGATAATACATGAGGGAAATTAGTGAGGTGTAATGTCTTTCAACTCATCATTTTACCTCACAAAAAGTAAAAAGTTAGCTATTTCTTTACATTTATTGTAATGCAAAACGAAAGGAGTATATGCCAGGGATAAACGTATCTTGCACTGTGCAAAGTACTCTGTTAGGAGGTGGATTACACTCTCAAACATGGAGGTAGTCTGTCATATACTATGTTAATCTCCTTGCCAGATAGAGTACATGCACTGCGGCATTTAGGTTCTATATTGCAAAAGCAGTGACATTTACAGTAAGTGCCATAATCCATGTAGGTAAAAAGAGATAACCATGGTATATATATATATATATATATATATATATATATATAGTTTTTTTGGACAATAAAAAACAAGAAAAGTGTGGTAGGTAGGTAGTACAGATTTCAGAGTGAGAGAGAGAAAGGATTTGTAAATGAACTACAGATTGAACATGTGCATTGGTTATATACATGCGGGTAATGCTTACTTCAAATTGCACTTTAGAACGGCATTTACAACAAAACAAAATCGCATTTGCCTACACAGAGATACTCTATTTTACAAGGTGTTTGTAAACCTACCTCTTCAGCAACCTGATTTACAAAACCATAGGCGAACGCCCTACTTGTCAATCATTTACAACCAACTGCGAGAGCACAGCGCACAACAGAGCCCTGTCAGTCCACAATGATTACATCTCAAAACCTCTCAAAGTCCTTGCTGGACAAGTTTCATGTCGTTTGCAGAATGCAGCTCGCCGAGTCTAAGCTCTGGGGACCCTTAACAGGCTGCTCACACACACAAGAGAGCGTGCGAGCAGCAGAAAATCTCTTTGAAGGTTTTTCTCATCTCTTGGCTGCGAAAGGCATAGATGATGGGGTCAATGACGGAGTTGCACATGATGAGGATGAGGTACATGTTGAAGTGGGACATGAAGCAGGTGCAGTAGGGGTTCCTGGGGCAGGTGATCATGAGGATGAGGTGGAGGAAAAAGGGTGCCCAGCACACCACGAACACCCCGAGGAGGATGGTGAGGGTGATGGCGCCCTTCATGTTGGCCCGCTGATGGATGGGCACGTTGCCCGGCAGCGCTGCGATCCGCTTCATGTGCAAACGGGCCAGCAGGAACATGTGGACGTACAGCGACGCCATGAGCACCAGCATGGTGAAGAACATGGTGATGAGGCAGATGAGCACTGTGGTGCTCTCCGAGTAGATGATGAACAGGATGCCGGACACGATGCAGCACGTCCAGATGCTGCCGATGACCAGCATTGCTCTTCGCAGGGTGACAATGTTGTGGTACCGCAGCGCGTAGAAGATGGTGATGTAACGATCGACGGCGATGGCCAGCAAGCTGCAGATAGATGCTAGCAGAGAGCTACAGATCATAGAGTCAAACACGTTGTCCATGTTTTTGATCAGCGTGATGGGGATGGTCAGGCTGCCCCCGTTGATGAGCGCTATGACAATAGTCTCGGAGGCATTGGAGACACTAACAAGCATGTCAGCAACAGCGAGGCTACAGATGAAAAAGTACATGGGCGAGTGAAGGTTCTTATTTTTGACTATAGCAGCAACAACCAGGATGTTCTCCAGCAGGCTGATGATGCCGAGAGTCAGGAAAACCTCTGTGGAAATCAGCAGCTGTTCGTAGCATCCTGCTGATGAGTCCTTCTCCTCGGCTGATACGTCTTTGTTGGGTGGCAAAATGCCTGAGGTTTGGCTCCTGTTTTGGTAGCCTTGGATCAATCCATGGTGTTCCGTGGTGTTCATAACTTTCCCCTTTAAACTTCCCTGTCTTCTTGGGTTAAGTCTGCTTTTTCCCGTTGTTATTTGTCCATCTGGGTTGCCTGTGTTAGAATCTCAATGTGATCACTTCTCGGCCCTTCTCATCATCGGGAGGACAGCCTCGGCACCCTTGAGGGGGAATGAAAAAATGTCTTTGCCGCTGTTCCTTCTTACCAAGAAAGGCAATTTTCTTCAAACATCTGCTGCTGTTGTCACTCTCGGCCCAAAACAGTCCCGCTGCTCTCCACTCATCTCTCCACTCCGGAGAAAATTATAGAGCGCAGTAAGAAGTTAAAATAAATGTTGCCTTTAAAAAAAAAAAAAGATGTGAGAAAGATACGTGGAAGGAATGAAAGCAGAGAGGTACGAGCATGAAGGAGCATGTGTGAGACTGAACAGCGAGCGGGAACAGGAGATGCCGAGAGATCAAGAGCGCACCAGCTCGCTGTGTGAGTGCAGGCGGATCATCACTTAGTAAGCCACTGTGGTCCCCCCCCCACACTCTTATACTAGGCACACACACACACACACTCCCGGGTAGGTGTCCGTCCTATCGGCTGGCTGATAAGGTAGGAGGAGGAGCAAAGTTTGGTTTGACGCACATGACTGAGCAAATTTAAAATGGAATGGATGTAAGACACTTGCTGCAACAAATTACAGGGTTGTAGCACGCTTTAACCTTTAAGCTAAAGTTAAAACATCAAATGGATGTATGAAACAAAATTAGAGAGCTCAGGTTTGCACCTAACAGTGAAAACATGAAACATATTGAATGATGAACTACAAGCAGGGTGAGGTCGTTTTCAAGCAGATGCATAGCATTATTCCTATTATAAGTAATACATTTTTAATATGTGCTTTATGTGATTTAGGTTTGGTTGAGGAAGAATTCCATTTTGTTTTACTGCCCATTATATAATGATTTATGATTTGTTTCTGTTTGAGAAAGTTCAATGTCAAAATCCGGACTTGTTCTGGATGACGAAATGTTGAGGTGGTTATTTAAAAAAAGGAAATATTTAGTTTGTCAAGATTTCTTGGGAAGGCATGGACTCTGAGACAAAGAACGCTGCATCCTGGGTTAAGGTGATGTGTTACGATGTACATACTGTGTTTGTACTGGTCATTTTCCTGTTATGATACTAGTGTCATGTAAGCTCACATGTGCTGGGCACCTTTGTGTATGACACTTAAATAAAATATTAATTCATTCATACTCTATTTAAAGGGGCTATATGTAGTTTTTTAATTCAATTATTCTATTTTTTATTGGCTGTGTGTGACGGGGTTTAAACCTCACATAAACATGAGCCATTCGCCGGCTGTGTCGGGCGACTCTTCCGGCCAGTATGCCTCTATCTTTGAGAAGGTATCCTGTTGGACTTTCCACGCAGTCCATTGGTTTATGTAGGGTGCGACGTTCGTGCGCGCTCCCGAGCCTCTCGCCTACGGTCTAACTGTTAAATTACAAATATCAACAATTTCATTTACGATATTCAGTCTAACAAATAGTTATTGAGACAGCGGCCTGCTAGCTAATGCCGACTTATCGTGTCGTCCAAATGCAGTCAATGTAGCGCCGTCATGCAACGAGCGTGGATTATTCAACTTCAAGCTGATTAAAATATTACTGTAACGTCGCAGTGGGAGTTTACCCGAGATTCCAGCATGCTGAGGGGGGACATGACATGTCTTAAGCAAATATCATGGCAGATTTATCCTCCGGGAACCAGGAATGTCTGTACAAAATTGTGGCAATCCATCAAAAAGAGGTTTCTGATGATGTCTTAACAGAAACAGTGGGGAACTGACCTCATGGGGGTACTAGAGGGAGTCAGGGGAACACCAAAGGCAGCAGGCGTCATCCTCTGGAGGCCATTAACGTCTGTACAAAACTTCAGGGCAATCCATCCTTCTTAGTGCACCCGATGATTACAGACTTTTCATATCACTGTGCCTTACAGTGTTCAATAACTCATACATGCCAGGATGAGAACACTGCCATTAAAAGATCGGTTTATGGATCTGGTGATTAAATGCACCGCCAGCTCTCTAAGAACCTTGTTGGCAAATCAGCAGCTTGCTTACAAAATGTCTGCTGTCATGTTGATTAAGATCAGCTTCTCGCATCAAACAGGCTAAAAATCTTGCATCATTAAAACCCAGTGAAAACCTGTTGCTAATGACAAATCAATATTTAGCCCTATTCAACGTGCTCCAACACAAGATGCTGTCTCATGCTAAAATACTTATGTCGCTGATGATGCAGATGGACAACCTTGAGTGAAAGGACAGTCGCTCTCGTTGGAATAATGCATTTGAGTATACAGAACAGACAGAAATGAATTTGGGGGAAGCAGACTAGTTTCACAGCGTGGTAATTATCTTTTTGTGCATTTGGCTATTTTGATGTACTTATTGGTACAAACGCTAATTGCCTGTAGTTAGTGCCGTGAAATAATACTATAAAAAAACCCACAGTAATTATTATTCACATTTTGCACGTGGTATTTTCGACTTAACCATTTGCAAAATATTGTTACAGAGAGGTTAAGTATTCATGTAACTATTTCCACAAAAGCTACATTCCTGGAGTGAGAAAAAAAGTATTTTTTGTAAATAATTATCCACTCATCATCATGTAATTGTGAAATGATTATATACAGAAATAAACTCCTGCACCCCCATGTCTCCTGCACTTCGCGTATGTCCACTAGTATTGCCCGTTATGCCACGCAACGCACACGGCCTCTGCTTTTCAGCATCTCAGGAATATCCCAAAGAACAGGAGCTTCCTACCTCAGTCTGCCTCTGAACACTCATGCACGCCTTTGTTGCGAGTGTGCTGGATTGTTGCAATTCACAGACTGCAGCCAATTAAAGACGCAGCTGACATTCCAGTGCCCAGAAACCTCCACCTGTCGTCATCAGAATTCAGTTGAAGGTTATAGTCCAGGGGTCGAAATCTCTCCGGCTCCAATTTTGTGCTGTCCCAGGCAATCGGGGAAGAAATGTGGTGAAATCGTTTGTTAGCAATCAGAAAATCTTAGATTACTAAAAAACAAGTCCGCCAACGGCTAAGTGAGACCTTCAACGCACACAGACAGGCTGGGTTGGAAGATTCTGACAGCATCAGACAAAAATCCCACAATATGACTGCTGCTACATGACCCTTGTTAGCAAACCAACCAATCAGAATCATCGTGTTAGTCCCATACAACAATGTAATGTAATTTTAGTTTTTTTAAATAGCAACATAAACATAATACATACAGCACAACACAACCCAGATGCAAATGGCCCGAAATCCCAACACAAGCCCCCTTCCTTCCCTCCCTCCCTATGAGGGCTATTTAAGTCTTCTAAGTCTTCTAATCCACTCAGCCTAACTCAGCCATCCGTCCCCTCCAAACACAACAGTAATGGTTGCCAGACAATTCTTTAAGCCTGTCAATGAGGTTTTTATCGGATCCTCTCCGAATGTAAAGTAGGGAAATCTGGTCAGCCATTGTTTAAGTGGCTATGCTTCTGTCTTTTTCCAGAACATCAGTATGGGTCTCTTTGCATTAAGTATACCATAGGACAGGTCATTGCTGCGGGGTAGCTTGCAGTTTACGTAAAAAATCCTCACAAGTTCCAACAATGATCAAAAGAGGGTCTGGAATTATCTCAGTTTTGAGTAGCACAGAAGGAAGACCAACTATTTGATTCCAGCACTCCTGTGTTCGGGGACATAAGGCGTAGCTTTGAAGTAAGTCTGAGAACTTGCATTTCTCACACACCAGAGACACCCCTGAGAAGATCTCGTGCAACTTTACTCTTGAGCAGGGCAGTCGATGTCGGATGATGCCGTCTAATGCCTCGTTCCAAACTGTCCCCAAGGCGAGTATCTTGTAACACTTAACACATAGGAGACAACGTGCTCTGCCCCTATGTATAATCTTAAATGGTTATCTCGGTTTATCAGGCCCTGCCTTTTCAAAACTAGTGCTGTATGTTCTTGTATCGTGTCTTAACTAGATACCTGAAAAAGTGACTCTTCGGCAGCCTGAACGTCTCCTGTAGCGGCTGGAACACCGCAAATATCCCTCGAATGTGTAGATCTCCAATACTGCGTAGCTCTAATTCTCTCCGTGTGTCAAAGGCCCCATCAATACATGAAGGAGTAAAGTAGGGGTTTGCTGATACGGGTAAGAAAACATACTCACCTCAAACTTTGCAATAATTTAATAAAATTTCGAGCCAAAGCCAGTTTATTGTTTCGATACTTTTTCCAAACATCAGAGTGGAGTAAATGGATTGCGTGACTTGATGAAATGCCTCTGCTCGAATCGGTTTTATTTTTCCATTTACGCCATATCACATGGCAAGGATTCGCCCGGTGCTCCTCACACAATCTGACATGCCTCAAAATTGACACCGTACAGCCTGAAACAGATTGTGACCAAAACGATACTACACCTGCGTTCTCGCACAGTGCGACATGTAGGCAATAGACTTGTAAGATTGCTGTTGTTATTGCACAATCCAGAGGCGCCTTAAATCATAACATAATAAAACAATGTAACAAGGAAAAACAACAGCGAATACATATTACATTTAGACAACTTTGAGAAGCTATTATAAGCTTAAGTGGAAAATATTAATAAATGTACCCCTCGCTTCATATAGAGGTTAGGTTAATCATTGTTAGTCACCTTAGAGCAAACACATTTTATATGTAGCTGGGTGATGAATGTAGTTGTATACATTTTTTCACTCCTCACTCCCCACAATTATACACCAAACCCAGCACAGCAGCGACTGGGCAGTGACGAGTTGAAAACGATGTATCAATAAATTTACCACCCAGCTGCATATAAAAATGCGTTTGCTCTAAGATCCCCCGGAGGCAAAGTGCTGAGCTCGATGCACGGTTGTGGGGAGTGCTGAGGTTGGAGCCCAGAAGCCAAATACCAACTCTGTAAAGATTCTGTATTCGCATAGCACTTACTGCAGAACACAGCAGTCAGTGAAACCATGCAAAGTACAAGCCAACATCACAACTGGAAATTTAACACCCCCGAAAACACATTTAAAAGTACAAGCCGAAAGTATTAGACCCACTACTATGTATTCAGTGCATTTAAAGCTGATTGAATAAACAAAACTACAAAGCCACAAAGAAGTAAACGGCCATTAGTCATTAATATAACTCTTTTGTAACAGTGCTGGAAGTGCCAATCATTCCTTTAAAAGTTAATGTACCTGTTATGAGTGATACTGAGTAGGAGTAACTCTTCTCCCCGGTTACATTTTCAAATATACCTTTTTAGGTGTGACTAAGATTAAAGATTTGTTATTATAATATATAGAAAGTCCAATTACCACCCATGTTTTTTGTGAGAGCTGCACATTTAAAAAGAAAACTGCTCCTCCTAATTCAGAATCTAATCAACCTAATGCATCAGAGAGAGATACTCTGATTATATGAACACCAAAGAATACCAAAGTCAAGGATGTTTCTCCTCTTGATGAAATACCTTTTAAAAAGCTGTTACCATGGTAAAGGTGTAGAGGAAGTACATGGATAAAATACATTCAATATCTTCCTATCTGCCATGCAAATACCTACCTTTTCTCTTTAGCTTTTCATTTTAACACAGCGTTTTTCTTTCACTTGTGACGCAGATTAAGATACACTGGAGTATTATTACACATTTTTGCTGTTCGTTACTGGGAAACTTGGATTAGAAATGCCTGTAAATGTAACACCAGAGGACATACGCAACAATGTTTTACCTATAATAATGAGGACCTTTTATGTCCATGCGAGTGCTCTGTAGTTATGTTAATTCAATGACAAAGAAAATGATAAATTGCTCATATGATGATCTACTACGTGGTCAATTTATGATTAAGTCAAGCTCAGCTCACATCCCAGCTACTGTATATCAGCGACAGCAGCCATCTCAAGCCAGCCCACATCAGCTCATGGCTCAGCTGATTCCCCCTTTGCATTCATTGGCAATCTCAAAGAGCCTATTTAAGCTGCTTTAGCCCACCTACTGCACTTACTGATTCCTCTGCAAGTTTTGGCTGTTGCTCTCCTTGCCTTATGGCTTTCCACGTAGGTACGTGGAAGTGTGGGAAGTCCCAGAACAGAGCCACAGCACCAAATATAATTACTGCAGATCGGGCAAAAGCTCTTTGACTTAAGTAGTCCTGACTGAACTGATGTTGATGGTTGTCTTTTATGGAATGCCGCTGGATCGAAGCTTTACAGAAAGCCTAAAGGACAGGAACAACATTGGAAATTACAGTGAAAGAATTATGGCACTCTGTTGAAGTATGGTGAAATGATCGATGGAAATCATTTCTGGTTTCACTGCACACAGCTCTGACACGCTTTTGTAAGTTAAAAGGCTGTGAACGATAGGACTTAAGGTGTATGTTGTAAGGTTTTAGTTAAGAATTTCTCAAAAAATTGAGAGCTTGGTGCTGAATGGAACTTAAAGTGCTTTTTGTCTGTAAAGATACTGCAGATACTCTTTGGGCGATATGCACTATGAATACACAGAAAATTCCCATGGAGAAAGGATTGCCGCCTATTTTTTTCAGAAAGATAAATTATAAGTTCAAGATAAGTTTAAATCGCACAACAAAACGGTAATATTACAATACATGATGAATGACATCTAAAATGTTTTGCAAAGACAAGACAATATACGGTATTACATGAAAACAAGTTTATAGAAGTGCTTTAACAAGAGATTCAAACAATAATACGGATTCTGTCAGAGTTGAATGTTGGCAGGCAGAGATTTAGGGGAAGGACCCAAACAGCTCAACAAAGGATGATTACCTGAACGTTTTAATGCAGGACATATAGGCAGGTAGGCAGGCAGACAGACATATGACAGGTAGGCATAAGTCCTACACACAACTGAACAGGCAGACAGGACCAACACCAATACGAAAGATGAACCAACACTGAACCATTATCATTGTGCCGCTGCACCAACGGTACGGCAGTCAAGTTCCTTGACTATTACGCAGGAATGAGAGAATAGTTCCTAGCCATATCGGTGTAGAAAATCACGGCTTTTCATTTTCAGTTGGTCTTAGCACACGATGTAACTACAGAAGTGTCAAGTTTTAATTAGGAAAAATATTGAAAGTGACTTTGGTCATTTGTGAACAAGATTCTAATGGTCTAATCCGATTCAATGACGTATGCTAAGCTATGCTAAAAGTGCTACCGCCAGATACAAAGATCGGCTGAATGGATTCAAAAATGGTAAAACTCGACTATTTAACACTAGGGGACTTGGAAAATGAGCCTATTTTCCAAAAAAGTGATGTGTCCACTAGTGACGATTTCTGGACAGAGTAAAAGAACACAGTAAGTGAATGGGGTCGACAGTTTCAGCACCATGGAAAGAGGCACATTAAGTGAATGGGTTCGACAGTTTCAGCACCATGGAGAGAGACACAGTAAGTGAATGGGTTCGACTGTTTCAGCACCATGGAGAGAGACAGAGTAGGTGAATGCATTCAGCGGTAAATTACCAAGGGGCTTGCCGAGATAAGACTGGTCCCCCAGGGATGATGACAGACATCGACTGGCCAGACATCTCGAGAGCTGGACTGCGAGCTGCCAAGATGACCAGCTGGCGGGCTGTCACTCCGTATGAAGTCCCCTCTACAGCTCTAGAGGGGACTCCACATTGAGGACGATATGAATTTTGGGGCGCCTTGCCACTCTCCATCATGAGCAGGAATCAATCATTGATTCTGATAGATGTCTCGCTCATTCAGCTGTGTTTAATACAGTTTCCCTGTAAATATCTCCCCAAAACAATCAACGTGCTATAAAATAACAGCATTTATATGAGTTAAACAAATACATTTGCTAATGTAATGGTTTTTATTTTGCTTAACATTATATTTTACAAACACTTTAGTCCAAAATTACTTGGTTGTTTTTTTCCATGCATCCGGGGAAATTTGGGGTTCTCCTTTTTGCTCAAAGACAATTTTCACAGTACAATTTTGAGGTACTTAACATGCATTTTATACTACTTTATACTTCTACTCCACTACATATCAGAGGAAAGTAGCCTACTATAATTCCCCACTCTACCACTACATTTATTTAGAGGCTGCAGTTACTAGTTACTTGTCAAAATAAGATTTTACTTAAAAACATAGGATAATCCTATAAAATATAAAGCATTTTTCTAAAAACTAGTATGAGTACTTCTACTGCTGATACTTTAAATACATTTCACTGATAATAATTCTGCACTGTTACTTAGGATTTTGAATGCAGGGCTTTTCCTTGTAATGGAGTATTTTTACATTGCTGTATTGGTACTTTTACTTCAAGTAAATGATCTAGGTTCTTCTCCCACCACTGTTATCTTATGACAAGGACGGTCCTTAAA
The DNA here is from genome assembly GCA_011952105.1 of Coreoperca whiteheadi. Classification (NCBI taxonomy): domain Eukaryota; kingdom Metazoa; phylum Chordata; class Actinopteri; order Centrarchiformes; family Sinipercidae; genus Coreoperca; species Coreoperca whiteheadi. The sequence continues at coordinate 7,283,198 of CM022493.1, read as the reverse complement.
GGGATAGTTCAGGATTTTTGAAGTTGGTTTGTATGAGGTACTTATCTATAGTCAGTGTATAGTAGATGGGGGTCGGCGCGCAGCCAGTTTGGAGAAGCAGCCAGCTGCTCCGCCACAGACGCTCAGCTCTGTCTTGTTGTGAATCGCGATCAACAGATAACCAAAAAACATTTGACCTAAAAAAAAAAAAAGAAAAATAAATATCAGTCGAAGTGAACGCTATAAAAATAAAATTGTCACCGCTTTACCATGCTGTCAGACAGCCCTTTTCTTTGGCACTACATTTTCTCAACAGCGGAACTTCCGTATTCCTACACATCAGAATAAAGGTGAACTTTATTTTGGCTTTATTTTCAAATTGAGTTAAACCCCCAGCTGGAATTCTTCCTATTGAGTGATTGATTGCTTATTTTTCTCTGGGAATCCATGTGTCCTGTGTAATACCAGGGAGAGGGTCACTATTGTGTTTAATAAAGTTGTACCAATAGTTCCTACATGAAACTGCTCACAACAAGGTCTGTGGATTATCTTGAGTCACCGGGTCAAGATTTCTGGAAAGTGACATTGCTGTTGAGTGTTTCAAATGTATTTTTGTGGCGCTTTGAGCACCACAAGCAGAATACCATATAGTTCCATTATATTCAAAAAATGCAGAATCTCCAAAACTCAGCAACTCACGCCAAAACAATCTAGATGGATAAATAGCACTACAGTTATGAGGAAAAATATGTATTTTGGATTTTGGGGTGAACTGTCCCTTTAAAGAGCTATTTAAAGAAAATGTTTTCTTTTGCAGAAAGCTGAAAACAAGACACATTTATAAAGCGACTGAATCTATTATATTTGTGATAAGTGGTGTAACGTCCTTTCAAATGTTTGCTTGGACAGCAGCTCACAAGAAAGCAGCAGCTGGAAATAGTACTCTAAAACTAATCTGTTCTTAACTGTACATATATTTGCTCAAGTAACTTATTATTCATGATGACCAATGTGTGTTGAAGTATCCAAAATACATCTCCGAAAAGTGCGTGCTCGCCTCTGTCTCCATTCTGCACTCATATAGGATCTACGCTTAACCAATCCCGTGAGTATTTTATGTGAAAAGAAATTTGATAAAGAGCTTTAATTCTTAAGTTTGGGAGTAGGAGTAAAAGTCAAGGATTCTACCTTTATCTGTGACTTAGGTCCATAGTTTCCCTTTTAGCAGTTTGATAATAATGCTAAATGCGGTTGTTGCCGTGATTGTAGTCATACCGAGGCCATGAGCTCAAGTGAATTACCCTTGTGGACTCTATGGGTATGTTTACAGCTACATTTGCCAAACCAACCATTGAGTCCTCATCCGTTAAAGTCTTTTCTCTTGTACCACCGAAACAAACAGTTTGAAAACATGTATAGCATAGCCTAGATCTCCCCTTTGTGTGGCTTTTCAATGGAAAGCATCTGTGGGAGACAGCCCCCAATGGTGACAGGTGGCGGTCAGACAGAGCAAGCCACTTCGGTGGACGCCCTTGGAAAAGCCAAGCAAAGGGGAAACCAGCTGTGTACTGGTCATAGGAAAGTGAGGCTGCAGTTCAAACACAAGTCTTTTGCAAGAAAAAATAGTGACTGTACAGTATGGACTGTCAGGAAATGCTAAAACATTGTAATCCAATCACCCTAATTTAAGCATAACATACTAAATTTGTTCTGGAAGCATCCTTTTTGCTAAACTTGCACTATGAATTTATTCCAATATATTTATCTCAACTGTATCTTGTAAAATTGTCATAATTATTTTATGAGAAAAAGTTGGTAAAGGCAGAACAAAACTATACATTCTGTCACATTAACACATGAAATTTTCAGTAGGAGGTCACTGGACTGAGTGGATTTGAGAAGAGAATGTTGCTTTTTGTTTCCTCTAACATGCTGGCTCTAAAATGTCCTCAATATGCTGCAGCTGGAGTGAATTAGTCCTGTTTTTCTCTTTGTTGTTTTGCGCTACACACAGCTTTGACTCACCAGCAGGAAATCAGGCTTCATTAAAGAGAGCCACACAGATAAAAACAAACCCAGACAGACATCTGCACACATACTAAGAAACTGGTCAGTTTGACCTTTAGAGAGCACACATGCCCACACACACACACACACACATGAATACACACTGGGGGGAAACAACACAACAAAGACCAACTCAACCATTCAAGCACATACATGCAAATATTCTCCATATGCACTTTATGTTCGTGTGCAGCGACGGGTTACTTTGGCCTCGGATTTGTAGTCGGGCAGCTTCGTCTCATATGAGATCACCTTGTACCAAAGTGGACAAAAAGGACTGCTCTGCATAACAATTTAAGTAGCTATAATTTTTTGCCCTGTTAGGGATTTGGGATCGTCAGCCACCTTCACCCGCCACTTAGACAAATTGAATATTACGGTACTTACTGTCCTACAGTCCTTATTTGCTCAGAATTGTGTTGTAGTTTCTTCACAGTGTTTGGTGTATTTGAAATGGAGGGTACCCTGTATATAGTGTGTGAATGGGCCATGAAATATAAGTAAAGAAAAGTCTCTTATTACTCAATGGCACCTGCGACAGCAAAATATCCATAATTGAATACGAAAGTAATTCATTTCGACTCATTATCAGGTTAATTCCTGCTAACAGACAGAGCTACTTCATTGGGAGTGTGAACCCATTACTGAGAACAAATGGCTGAATGACTCTGCCTGGCTCTCCAGAATTACTTAGCCAGTTATCTCATTTTGCACCATTGAGTGCAGATGAGAAGCTGCAGGGTATGTCAAAATGTCAGCAGAAGTCATGGGAAAAATTAAGCTTTGGGATTGTATCCCAACCACCGTGTGCTGCAGCTAGGATTTTCACTGTTACTGGAAGTATTCCAAAGGTTTAGTTCTTCCAACACAAATGAACGCATCAATCTCCCGAGCGCTATGGATTCTTTTCAGCCGGCTAGATCCCCAAATGTAGACACACGTGTGCTTGACTATATTTAAATTGGTCATGATTACTTTCAAAGTAGATGGTGCAATATTTTATAACTTTTGCATGTTTCATAGGAGCAAAATGGTTATATAGTAATATACAGTAGGTGTTAAAAAGTTCTTTATCAATAGAAACTTTACCAATATTCCTAACCCTTTCTCCTTTGTATAAGCCTATAATGTCCTACCACAGGTCAAACTTTGCTGAAATAGCAATCGTCCTCAGTAAAGGGCTACATGAAGAAAGGTATAGCTACAGAAAAGGGACCATTGTGAAGGCTGCAAAAAGCCAGTTGTTGCATCAGGAAACTGCTAAACGTAACCTTACGTTTTCCTCAGATTAAAGGTTTAACAACAAAAATTTGGAAAATAATTCTGCATCACGGACTAAAAGATATTATACGATTAAAAAGAAGGTGCTTTGTGTGCATATATGCACACATTTGTGCCCACAGACCTGAGTTTAAGTGAGAAAAAATGTGGTTACAACAGTTCCAGACAATGGCGCTGGACTTAATCCAGCTCCTGCCTGGAACAGGTATCATGCAGGGTAAAGCACTTACATCATGTTCGAGCTCTGTATCACTTCAGAAACATCTCTGTCTTTCTGCCCATGCCTTACTCCGAGGGGTACCTTGCAGACTATTCAGAGAATGGCGTCGCTTCTCTCTGCTATACGCAGGTCTCTCTTGCAAAATAGATCTTGATCTGAATGAGATTAAATGATGGTTATATATTGTCTCATTTTAAATACTGATCAATGATCTGGCCAAGGGCTCCAAAGAAAGTGCTGCATAAGCTCCAGTAAGCTCAGGAGAGAGCACCACGACCAGCACACAGCTGTTAAAGAAGAGTAATGTTTTTTCTAACTGTGCTCAACGAGATACTCAACTTTGAAGCGGCTGTTGCTCCGGTACAGTTTCTCTTCTTTGACATGTTTGTTTGCTGCTGGCGAAGAGGTGTATATTCCAGGGAACTCGGATACCAGTAGTATCCCTCTTCCCCTCGGTGTGGATTCTGTGGTTGCCATGGTCACACAGCAAGCTGAGATGACGAGTTAAAAAAAGTTGAAACCATCACTAACGCCAAGAGCAGCAGCCACCCTCTCTCTCGTTCCTGCTGCCGACATCGGTCGACGTTGGAACATGAGAGGCAGTGGCAGCAAAGCTTTGCTGTCTGAAAGCAAAGTTCTGCACGTCACACAGTTTTGTTTTAATGCAACTTTAATGTGCTCGGTGGAATAGTGACTGTCCTAACAGGAGGAATTTATTGCCGTAAAGGCACTAAGCATTGTGTGTAGTGTAAGTGTAAGCATTTGTTAGGTTATACAGGGTGTATTTTTATATGGACCCCAGGAAGAGTAGTTGTTGCCAAGGCAACCCCTATTAGATTAAATAAATGATAAACAATAAGGAATTAGGGGAACGTTCCACCCTGCTTACATCCCTCCTGAGGTGCGCTTTAGCCCCTAGGTAGCGTGTGTGTGTGTGTGTGTGTGTGTGTGTGTCAAACTCTGACGCAGACAGCCGAGGACCCCGTGTGAAACTGAACACTGAATACTAATCCTCTGTGCAAGTATTGTTCATTCTGTATTCCGCAGGCTAAAATAAATACAACGGCAAAATGTTTAAAAAAACCTACAGTAAATCTAACGTGATGCATCCATAAAGCCATTTCTATTGCCTTATGTTGCTTTTACATTTTTTTACTTGATGCCTTTTACGTTTTATGTAAAGCCTTTGAATTGCCTTGTTGTTGAAATGCGCTAAAACGACGTGCCAGAGCTTTCCATAGCAGGCATTAAAGTTCCTACAACCACATAAATTAGCAAAATTATTTAAGCAATTAGGCCTACACTTAACTACACAGTGGCGATCGACCCCTGCTGCGGGAGAAAATGGCCCAAATGGAGCCATGACATGTCCTGACTGAACTCTGCCACACGTACTGTAATTATGGGAGATTTTCTCTCAGAACTGATCCCTCCAGAGATAACTAATTTGTCGTATTTCAGGCCAAATGACGCAGACACCTTTCAGCTGGGTTAAACTGCCTGGCCAGTAACACAACATTAAGGGTTGGAGGGATCAGGGTTTGTGTTTTCTCAGCAAAACAGGTTCGCTGAAAGACAACAAATGCAGGGATTAAGAACATTTCCTGCAATCAGGACAATAGCTATGCTGGTAATACAGTTCATGACACCAAATTTCAATCTGATGGATTTCAAGGCACAGAGCAGCACGGCAGCTAAGATTTGCACAACATCAATGAACCAAAAGGTCTGTGCATCCGTTTGGAGCCGGATTAAAGTAGTAATGCAGTATGGGTTCAGTTTTATATTGTTTTTGCGTACATGTGGTTCCGTAGCACATTTTCCGCGTATTGTGCAGTCACAGAAAAGTTAATGGCATCTGATAAGGCGGTTTCATAAAAGCAGCAAATGGCACAGAGAGTCCACCCCTGCTGCAGCTCTATGATTAGGTTTGATAGAGGCCCCCACCTCATTTCTTTCATTTTCCAAGGGTTACACTGTGCCATCATTCCCTTGCTCTCCACCACTAAAAACAATCTACTGGAAATAAATAATCGCATAAATCACAAGCTACGCCCCCAAGACAACAACTCGTAATTTCAGCAAGTGTTAATTTGACTGAAGCACCACTGGCAGTTTTTAATTTTAGGACCTCAGAGTTAATTTGCTTTTCGCTACCCTTCAGCTGTGGTAAACCCAACAATATGTTCCAGCATAACACATCCAGTGTGTTGTGCCTTGCCTTGTTAGCACTTAGCAGTTAATAGCCATTAGCCTCCCAGGACAATTTCACCTCGTCTGGCTTTTTCCACGCCTTCGCATCTTTACGGCATGTCAAGCAGCTCAAATCAACACCCACACACACACTGCATCCCTCTAAAGGAATGCCATCTGCAAAGTTTGATGTGATATACTGTTTAGTGTATGAATTAATGTATGCTCTTACTTAATTACTCTCATCTACTTAATTATGGCAACAAACCCTCATGCCTAAATGGCACAATAGGTGCTTTTACAGTGCCTTTACAGAAATTGGGACCGTTTTCTCATCGGCCACCTCTACGTTTAAGCGTTTGTTGAATTTAGGCAGCTAAAATCTACTTGGTTAAAGCTGCTAAAAGATTGCCTTCATGGTAAGAAGAAACCAACAATGGCTGTTGGTGGTAAAAACTGTGCAAACTGCAGTCTCAAGTGTCAAACTCAAACGTGTTTTGTGCTACCAGCCACCCACCAGAAGTCCCTTTTTCCTACCCAGGCTTCCACACCACAAGCGTGTAAATAGTATCTACACAGATTGACAGGTGACATAAATAAAAAGTTAAAGCTGTTATGTCTTAATGAAGTAGATTAAATAATAAAGCTGGTGTTGTTCTATATTTTTCTTATTGCTGACAAATCGTTAGTCTGTCTTTCAATACTTTCTGACCTCCCTAAATGTCAGTGGCACTCACCCCACTGATGACGCTGGCTACTAAAAACGGCTCACAAAAATACACAATTAAAATTGTAAATTCTGTCAGCAGAATTATGGAAAAACCACTGTCCCGGTTTTCATGAATCATGGGGCGGACACATAAATTATGTGTCACTTTCGTTGTAACACCTGTGTCTACGACAAAATGAATCGAATATGTTGCGCGTGCGCGAACCGTTCGTAATTAAACTGAATGGTGTATCCATATATATATATCCGGACATATATAGTGGTTGCGTTTGCAGATTTGTGCATCATAGAAGATTGGACTATCGAGTTGTAATTTTACAATAAGCATTTTATTGCTCATCCCAGCGCCCTGGAAAGCGTGATGGATGAAGCTTGATCGCCACAAGATTCCTCAAAGTGCAGCACCGTGGCAACCAAGATCATGTCGCTGCTTGAACAGGGGCACGCGAAGAGGAAAGGAAGGACAAGCCAAGAAGAAGGATAGATAGACATAGACAAATAATTTAACACAATGAGGTGTCAGGGTGGTCAGCTTTGTGTTAATAACATAATGAGATGTGACAGAGGCTCTTCGAATATTGTCCACTTAGTGGCATTCATAGCCTGGCTGGCAAATGAGATTGTGTGAGTAAGTATCAAACGCAGGGAGAAAGGGCTCATTTAATTTTATTTTTTGGCGCTTTGGCTCTGTATGTTTGTCAAAATGAGGTCGGGTGTAATTTGGTAATATTCGGTAATAACTCCAACCACAGTGACCAGTATGGGCGTATTACCATGGAGGACACGCCTCGCTTATCTAACAAATTAACGTGATATACAAGAGCTGGTACTAATGAGAGGGCAGCATGGACGCAAAGGACAGATCCAGCTCAAAGCAGCTATACCCAAATCTAATTCAGCCCATCAGCTATAATGCACATCCAAAGCTCCCGTGTTCCCTTTTATTTGTTTGTTCCTTCTTGAAATGAAATGAAACCGGCGACTGACGGCAGATAATCGAGCTGTTTTGCGAAAGCATTTTTAGAGGACATAATGGACCTAAATGAAGACGTGTCTTAAAGTAAGAGCAGCCATCGGACACTCTAAACCAAGACACATACTCCTCCGATCACAAGTACAACTGAACGTCACATTGAGTATTTGGTGTTTAATGACTCAGCAAGCAACAAAACCTTACAAAAATGCATTTAGCAGGAATTCATGGGGTCTGTGGTCATAGAAATTCAAAAACACCATTACAAGGTGTAAACATTGGCAGTCAGGCTTTTTCTTCTTGTCAGCAGACTGGTTTGCCACATGTTGAGTTGTCTCCCTCTCGCTGTCTGCGTCTGCTCCTGCTTCCAACGCAATCAGCTGACTGAGGGCGTCCCCTCTCTCAGCTAAGCCAACCTGATTTTGCCCCGACCTCCGTGAGCCAGTCATCTCATTGCCGGTCAAAGTTTCAAAACTGTTCCTTTCTCTGCTGCTGTCAGCTGTCATTTGAGTGTCGGATCGACTAACATTTGCTAATTAGAATTAAATGGGATGGGAATGTCATTAGTTTTCCTGGTATTGGACAGATTCAAATTTTGACCTGGTGGTGGCGCTAGATATGGAGTCAGAGGATCACAATTCACCCTGAGGGCAAGATGACTGTCTGTACAAGACCTCATGGCGACCCAATATTTCACTCTGGACTAAAGACGCATGCCAGCACTCGTCCTGCACGTCAGAGTGCTGTTGTCCAGGCTTTACTTAATTTTTTTAAATCGGAGGAAAGAGTCGTCTGTAGCTTATTGATGGGCAGCTTGAGAAAGAATTAAGAGGGCGAGTCAGGTGAGCTTTCACTAGTTCTTTTAAAATCCAAATGTCCAGACGTGGATCACATGTTAACACCAGGTGTAGATAGAATCATTGTGATAGACAAATGGAGGCTATATACAGTATTTGCCTTTAACTTGGTACATTGTTTACCAGTTGGCGATCATGTGCCCGTTGATAAAACTGGAATTACTGACTACGAATTCATTATAACTTTAAATTGCGGTCCATTTAACCAAAAAAAATGAAACTTTGGATTGGACAGGGGTGAAAAGTAGCTTACACGTTTGAACTGACGGAAAGCAGTGTGTGGTACCTTTCTGCTGGATGGGACTGGGCAACTGATTTACATTTTAAGAACTTCAACTTTAGAAGTTCCAGCTGGCAGACAAGTCAGCCATCTAAATGGAAATAGCAAGACGACGCTTTATATTATTAAATACGGTGTTAGTTTTCATAGAAAGGTAAGTGTTTAAAAGCAGTCAGAATACCCTTGAATGTCAACTGTCGGGAGGAAGACAAGCAGTAAGAGGGTTTCTGTATTCACTTGACGGTCAGATTTTGATTAAGTGTAACAATATTTGGGGGAAGCTTTTATCCGGAGCACCTTAAAGTATCATTAATGCATACAGTTTTAGTCCGATTTGATTCGAGCAAACGGTGGGGCTTCCACTCCAATAATGTGGTTTGTTTAAATAGATCCATAAAAACAGTCAAACCCTGGTGTGTCTCAAACCCCTGGACCAAGGCTGCCAAAACAGGTGGGCCCGTTGTCAAGCACACTAGCAGTATTTTTTTATATTTGGTGAGAATGCAACAAAAAGTGCACTTTTGGCACAAGTCTAAACTGGAATTAGTAACCGAGAGGCAGGCAACTTCTTTTCCTCAATAAAGCCTGGTCAGACCAGGAAGTGACTAGGAGGAAGATTTATTTCTGCCTCCTTACGAAATGTGGGAAGCTTCGTCACAACGGAAATACATGTTCTTGACATTGTTGCTATGATGCTGATTAGTTTATGTTATGCAAAAACATATATATGCTCCAAGCTATCCTGGGTGACTGCCTCCAGTCTGAGCAACATACAAACAGATGTTAGTTTTAACCATAGATATAATGTCATATGACACTGTAGCTCTGATGATGATTCATTTATGTTACACAATGCAAATACTCTGCTGCAAGCTAGATTCATGGCTGACTGCCGGCTATCGAACCAACTGCTGATATGATTTTAGACCATTCTTAAACTGGGCTAGTTGTTCTCACCTTTCTTTTGATAGAAATTAGTCAAAAGCTGTTTTTCCTCAGTTTGCTTTCTTTCTTTTCTTTTGTTGGTATCCCGATTTCCCTTTCTTGGGGAACGACATGATTTACAATGCAAATTGCCTCCAGCATCAGCAGCCACTCAGCTCGATTTAGATGCTTTTAGAGATCAGTCCATTTTGCGCCTTTTGTAACGGGTGAGAGGGGACACGGAGAGCCTTCGCTGTTTTTTGGGAATTCAAAGTTAAGTCTCTCAACCCTCTCAACACTAATTATTTAAAATGGGTAATCACCCCCACTTTTCTCCCAACTATGACGCCCCTGCATAGTATAACCCTTAGTTTTCAGGGATGACAAAAAAGAGGGAAGGGTCATCACATCATCATAACGCTCTAATGCTCTGCTTGGTGCCAGTTCTATTGAAGCCTATGGGAGATGCATGGAGAAGCACACTGAAACTCAACATATCTACGTCCGTTTGACTTTTGGTGAAGAAATTCCTCCACCAAATGGAAGAACCCACTTTAGAGAATACACTGCGGACTGATTTTTCCAAATGTGCACATTTGTTTATTTGCTGTTGGCCTCCAAATATTCTTCAGAAATGACTCAAATTGAAATGCTTACAATGGCAAATGAAAAAAAAAGGTTGCAAGTGACGTGTCTCTTGAAACTGTTAGGATTAATAAATATTGTTAACTAAATCTGTAGCCTATTCTTTATTCCTTCTCTCTTCCTTTAATTTTTCGATCTTGAGGCTACTGTACGATGATTGACAGGGCTAATAATGGCTGTTATGGGAAAATCATGTATTCAAAGAAAACATTTACAAACTTTAATATTTTCAAGGGACACTTCATTTGCAACATTTTTTTTTGATGATTTTTTGCCATGGTGAGCATTTTAATTTGCCTCACCACGAGCCCTGTTTAGTGTGCCTCTAATCATCTTGGTATAGTGTTTGGAGACCAACAGCGAATAAACCAGTGCGCACATGTGGAAAAATCAGTCAGTAATGTATTCTCTGAAGTGCGTTCTTTCATTTGGTAGAGGAATTTCTGTACCGACGTCGATATGTTGAGTTTTAGTGTGCCTCTCCATGCATCTCCCATTGGCGTCAATAGAACTGGCAACAAAAGTCTGGCACCAACAAAAGATTTTGAACGCTGTCACTGACCTAATGACTCTTCGTTCTGTTTGATTGCAGAAAATAAGCTCCGTGGCAAACAAAGGTTTATGAAACTTAGACGATTTGTTCAGCAAAATAATCTTCATAAATGCACAACACTTTTATGATATTTTTTAAGCGTAAATGCGATCACCAGAAGTAAAAAGCTAATGGCTATAAACGTACTACACCGAGGCCGAATTACTTCAACGGCACCGCCACTAAGCTTCCAACTTATAATTAGTTTTTGCGCTCTTAGCTCTTCTCCACAAGAGAATAGACCAAGAATAGTTTGCAGGAGTGCGAGTATAAAACCATAGATGTATAATACATCCCACATACTTGACACAACGGGGTTTTAAAGGCGGACGAGTGAGTGGATGAGTTTCCATGTTCAGCGTGATGACGTTTAATGTCCCTGTCAACCTCTGGAGTCTCATTTAGCCACTTGTTAGCAACCGCCTTTTTAAAGACACATAAAAGCTTCAAAATGCAAGAGGGAGGCATTTACTCACTGTATTTTATGTCGTAGAACAAAACGTGAAAATCTCTTAAGCTTGTGTTAATCACAGACCTTATTTCATCTAACCATCTAACAAGAAACCCATTGCCTTCAGCAAGAGGGTGCTAAAATGCTAACTCATTTCTGGGTTTTAGGGCTCATTCCTGCAACGCTCTATAGGTTGGAAACGAATGCTGTGGTTAAGTATGGGCAGTAGCTGCTGTGGCAACTGCCGCTGTCAGTTGTTCTGAAGGTGCAAACTGTCAGAGTTCGGGGAAACAAAGTTCTTTTTTAAATTCTCACTCTTTTGTGTCCATTTTCCATTATTCAATTATCGTCCTTAATGTGTATCAAAGTTCCGTGGGGAATTCGAAGGGGTGAGGCTCGGCCATTATTTCCTTTAGCTGGACCTCTCAACAGTATAGGGCCACAGCCATGGAGTCATTTTTTTCTACAGGACTGTTTTGAGTCCACAGACTGGCACTGGAGACGCCGCTACCGCTACCCAGGAGAACCACATCGATCTATACATCATCAGTGATCGTACATCAGCGGATGTGTTGATGATGTGGTGATCGCAAAGACAATAAAATCATTCCCCAACCAGAAGGCCTGGAAATATGAAGAGATGAGGGCCATATCAAGAGCCAGAACAACTGCCTTTCGGTCAGGAAACAAGGAAGCATACAGCACCGCCAGAGCGAGACTGAAAGCTGGCAGCCCCCCAGCGCTCAGTGTGCTCAGCGCCCTATTGTTCACGCTGAACACCCACGACTTTAATCCCCGACGGAGAGAACTGTGATGTGAAGTTTGCGGACGACACCACCATCATTGACCGGATGTCAAACAACGATGAGACTTCGTGTCGCAAGGAAATCAATAGTCTTGCAGAGCGCTTCACAGAGAACAACCTACTGCTCAACGTCAGGTAAACCAAGGAGCTGATTATTGATTTTACACAGCCCCCTCTCCACATCAGTGGAGCTGAGGTGGAGCAGGTGAATAGTTTTAGGTTCCTGGGAATCAGCATCACAGAGAACCTGACGTGGTCCTCGCACATCTCCACCCTGGACAAGAAAGCTCAGAAACGGCTGTATTTCATAAGGAACCTTAAGAAGGCATAATTCCCGTGTCATGTTCTTGGTAACTTTTACAGAGGGGCAATAGAAAGCATCCAGACTGGGAACATCACAAACTGGCATGCGATGTGCACGGCCCAGGATCGGAAGGGCTTTGCAGTGGGTGATTAAAACCGCCCAGAACTTAATTGGTACCAACCAACCGAGCATCAGTGATGTCGGTGAGGTGAGGTGCCTGCGTCGAGCCCAAAGGATACTGAAGGACAGTACCAAAATTAAAGTTTTTTGGTATGAACTGTGTCCACGTATGCAAGCTGTACCAAGATCTACTCTGACGTCAGATTAGTGTTGACGTTACGCTGTTGTAATAAACTTATATAATTCAAGTGAGGACAACCGAGGCTCATCACATTTATTCATCAAAGTGAAGATTGACCAGATGTACCAGTGTTTCCACATCAATCTGTTTCTACCTTTTCTGTGTGTGTAGCATGGAGGGGGCTACAACTGTATTTTATTGTGCAATGCTATTGTAAAATGATTAATAGAAAAACTTGAATTCTTGAATGGGGCACTTTCTTACCCAGAATGCATTGTCACCCATTATCTTATTCTCTACACAATCTCTGAATTAAAATCGAGTGATGTAGGTGGAAATAATATTTAGACATTTTAGCCTTATTAATGAAAGTTGCACATATTCGGCTTTTGTTTTGCACTTTTCTGAGATTTTTAATAATCGTCGCTTATTATTCACGGCGATAAAGGCCTGGTTTACAAGCAAATGTGTTCCATCTTTAATCCTCAGCTCGCTTCAGACTCCACCCTGTCACTCTGCAGGTGGCGACTCGTGTGATGTGCTGTCTGCAGCTATGTATAACCAAGTGGAGAGAGAGCGTGAAGGAGGGTGTGATAAACAATCAGTGGTGGAAGAAGTATTCAGATCCTTTATTTAAGAACTTATTACCACACTACAAGTCAAAGCCCAGCATTCAAAACCTTGCATGTAAAAGTATTATCAGTAAAATGTACTTGAAGTACCAAAAGTACTCATTTGTTCCCTCTTATATCTGATGTTTCTGGATTAATATCACTGCTGCATTAATGTGCATGTTGCATTTTTACTGCTGTAGATATTTAAGGTTGAGCTCATCTTAACTACTTTATATACTGTTGGGTAGTAATCTACAGCAATGCATCATGGTCTATAAGTTCCTCATGTGTTTGTAGCATCGCTGTCCTGTGAGAACCACGTATCTCTAAGGAGTGGACTTTTCACGAGCTCAGAAGAAACACAGCCCTGTTTTCAGCTTTGTGACGATTTATTTTTGCTGAATTAGTGGGATAATTGTCTCAACCCATAAAGGAAAACACTTCATCCTTCGGTTCATCAGAAACATTCAAATTCAAAATCGTCTAATGTGACGAAGCATGGTTTTCACTGGATAGGAAGGGGATGAAAAATTGTAATCTGAAAAGTAACTCAAAGGTGTCAGACAAATGCAGTGGAGTAAAAAGTGCTATGTTTGCCTCTGAAATATAATGGAGTAACTACAAAGTTGCATAAAATGCAAATACTCAGGTAACGTACTGCAAAATGTACAGGACTTGAGTAAATGTACTCAGTTACATCCCACTGCAAATTATTATTGGACTCCTGTCACGGCTGAACAGCAAGAATAACATTGCGAGGAAAGATGTACTGCACATTTTAAGGGAGACTGGCTGAATAATAGATCACCATGGGAAATCAAGGTGCTGTCCAGGTATCATTCGGCTCAGTCTAATTCATGAGGACTTTAATCTATAGTTCCATCCATCAGAAATCATTAAACTCAATGTAAACACTTTCTAGCTTGGGTTTAATGAATCGGTAAGGAGTGCTCATCTGCTTCCCATTCTCCATCAACCCTTCAAGCCGAGTTGTCATGGAAACCTGATGTGAGAATCCAGTCAAGGCATCAGGGTAAGAGTGGGGCTGAGTGACTACATCGGCTGTGCGTTGCTTCCCTTATCCCTAGAAACCTGCAGGGCTACAACAATGACACTCTTGCCACCACATATCCATCATCAGGTGCAAATGGAGAGGCGTAGATGAGTTTCTGCAAAGACTTTGAGCACTTTCCCGCAGGAAACCTCAGGCTTGGAAACATGGGCTTGAACAGAAGGCGCAGCGGGGAGCTCTTTGCCTCATGATTATTCATTTCTGTTGCGTCGACATTTCAGTTTTCTGAGATGAACGGTAGAACAATTGCATGTTTGAATCATCGAAAGAGAAAATTGGCTTTTGCCGGTATATCTGAGTTTAGTTTGGAAAGGTGAAACCTTCTCTTTAAACTAACTGACTGTATAAAGTACTTACCTGACAGAAGAAGAATTTCCTGAGTCATTTTTCTGTATCAGGAGTTATTAACCTTAGGCTGGGCAGTGCAGTAAACACTAAAAGAAAACATGATCGTTGTCATGACAGCCATGAGCTCCGTGAAGCTAAAACCTTGTCGAAGAGCAGCATCTGCTGGCTTAATAAGAGAACTGGTCTTACAATATCCCCACTGCAAAGCTATTTACTGTGCTTATAATACAGTACAGCACTCATGTTACAGGGTATAACACGCAACGTATATACTATAGCCCAGTGTCTATGAATTGCGTTGGTCATCCTCAACCCTAATTTGATGCATAATGGGAGTACGATCTTTGTTTCAGTCAAGTTAAACCTTCAGTCCATTAAACCCCATAGTCTTTCCATCAGGGGATTTTTTACCATAGAGAATTAGAAAACTGGAAAAAGAATAGAAATGTTTTTCTTTCTGTAACAGCATGCTTAATGAACTGGAACGCAGTCTCTGTTTGACTTGTCTGCTTTGAGCAGTTTGAGCAGTGCGCACCCAACATTTTCCCTGTGTTAACAGATGTTTCAACACTGATTAGCAGCGTTGTGTAATCAGACAGTCACTCAGAACCGCTCTCCACTCCACACCGTGGATACTCAGAGTTTAGAGCTGTTAAAGGTATTGGTGCCGCAGATGGAGAAGAAAAAGGAGGTTTGCCTCTCTTGGGAAACAATAACAGGTGTGTTCAAGTAAAACAAGAAGAAGACAAAATACATGCAAAGAGGTGACGCATTCATTGTACCCTTATGGCATCAATTGACTCTGGCCAAAATACAAAAATAGCAACGTGGGTACAAACATGGAAAAGCCAAAGCAGAGGTTTTATGATGGCGAACACAGATGTTGGAAATCATTGGCCTAGCCTATATATAATACCTAAAAAAAGAGCTGTAGACAATCTTCAGGAAATGAAAGGAGAGAGTGCTACCGTATCTGTGAAAATGCACGCTGGGCGGTCTGATTATATGTTGATCATGTTGCTTTAGAAACTTAATTTGATGAAGTTAAGTGTGCATTCAGCAGTCCCCTCATTCAACTCATCGCTTCAAGTCCAAACCCTCTGAGCCAGAAGAACTCTGTTCTGAAGTTCTGAAGTAGTCTGAAAATAAAAACTAGACATTGTAAGTTGAATTCACTTTTTAATTAATAAAACTTCTTTATTCACATTAGTTGATTTCCCTGAATTCCTATACGAGGTTTCACAGTGTGGGACTGAAGAAGAATGGGACCGAGTCTCAAAACCTAACCGGCAAAGTGGGAAATAGTGGGGACTGCAATACACACAAGCGTAGGCCACACAGAAGCATAGACTTGATGCCAGGTTCACATCATGTGATGTGATGGCAAAGGTTCCCACAACGTATGACTTGCGTGTTCAGACAACTCATGGTAATATGTTTGCGTGCACACTACAGTACTATCCTGATTTCAAGTCTTCACCTGCTTTCTGATCATTTACATTATTTCTATTGGGTCATTAAATTACACTCACTGTTAGTAATACTGGCAATCACCATTTGGAGTTGTCTGATGGCCGTTACCATGGGAATCTTTCCCATCCCACATGACATGAGCACGGCACAGTAACAAGTGTAATTTTCATACTGAGCGAGTTAACTAGCAGATGTAAAATAGGCAGAATCGGGTAAGTGGGAGTAAAATACTTAAAAATTAGTGTCTATTTAGCTTGAATGGCGGACTGGGGTTGACATGAGGACTGTTTGCTTTCAGACATTATTTAGCACCGCATCAGAGACATTAGAGCTTTTAGAGTCTCAGTTGTACAGTAATTAGCACTTGTGGTTGATGTGAGCAGTTTTAACATGTCAGAAGGTGATAATAATAGTAACGCGTGACATGGATGTGGCAAATATAATGGAGATGAGCAAAGAGATGGAAATTATAGCTCAGCGACAATAATCAAAAGTCGCCACAATGCAGGAAATGACATTTTTGAATCACACAATGTTCCCCGAAAGAGGACCCCCGAAAGCTCCACTCTGGGTTTTTGTTTTTTTTAAATGTTATTTTTCTTGATTCCGTGTGAGCAGAAGAGCGGACAACCAGCGACAGAGCATGTGGCGGTTTTGAAAGGCAGCCGACTTAAGCGGGCCACACGCCAAGAGGTCCGGCAGCATCCAAGGCAGCATCCAAGGCTGGCTCAGCGGACTCCCAGTGATGCTTGAGCAGAACAGCCTTTGAGCTCATAGCTGCATGCTTAGAAGCCAGTGAAACGTAGCGGAAGGGGAGAAGCTCAGGAAGCAATTAGAGGGAAAACCAGAAAATATTTTCTCCATACAATGTGATCCAGTGCCACCCAAATCAATGAATAAAGTTGTGTTTTTGTACAGTAGTGAGGCCTGGCCCCCGAGAAACCCTCCGCTCCGGCGGAGTCTATCGCTTTTCCAACCTTGTCCCATGCGTGGTCTGAAAAACAGTGAACTCATCAATTTCAGTACCCCATATCGCTATTTTTCCAAGCTAATTGTCATATGTCGCCCTTGGAGGAATACAAGTAGAAGAATGGAAAATAACTTAACTAGAGTGTGTGTCAGAAAAATGTATTTGCACCCAATAGAGTACAAATGTACTGAAGCCACATTTGAGGGCGCTTTCCATTTTGTATTTGAAAATGTCAGGCTAAAGTATTTGACATTCTTCTACTTTCATTCCCCCCAAGGACGGCACATGACAGCTAGTTCTTCTATTACAATCCCTCCATGCAGATTGCATTTTCACAACCACCACCCAGCCCAGCAAATGTGGGTGCTACCGCCGACTGGTGGTACGCGGGCTGTATAGCTACGGAGGCACGCAGATAAATCACAGCACCCATTCGCAGATCTGTGTAGCGAAAGTGACGTGTGAACGCCCCCTGCCTGATGACTTGTTGCCACTGATGACCTGTCTGTATTTCCAGCTGTCATGGCCCGGCTCATGAACCATGACAAAGATGGGAGAGATGCGGTGTTAAACTGAAAGAAATGTCCATACTAACATAATGAGGCCTTGTTAATCAGCGACATCAGCGTGTCAGCAGGTGAAAGAATGGAAAGATGTGAGATGAAGGTGTTGTATAGTGTCTAGACTAAAACAGGTAACAAGGCCGAAGCCAACCAAACGATAACATAATGCTGCAGGGAAGGAGCCCCTCCAGTGACTGAGTCCAGCCAGGTCTTAAAGGCCTAAATCATGCCGTGTGTCACATACAGTATGACGTTAATGACCTAATAGCAGCATTAATTAGAATGATTTGGCAGTTTGATGTTGCTGTGCAGATTCGGAGATAAATATAAAACTTAAACTAGACAATGAATTGAACATGTATTGTGCTAATTTGGTTAAAAGTATTTCTTTCATTCTGTTGAAAGGCCAACTAGCAAACATTTTCTCAATACAATCCTCACATTTGAAATGGAATAATTCTGATAAACGAAGGATAAATGAACAATTTGGAAACTGGATTTAAATATTTTCCAAATGGTTCACTGCTGAAGGTTATTACGTATTTTCCTTGAATCTGATTCAAGTCTATATTTGATCTGATTCCCCCAAAATATCCACAAATACTCACTTTTTATACATTTTCTTTTCCATAGTGACAGGACAGGACAGGCGGGGGGGGGGGGGGGGGGGGGAAAAA
>CM022493.1:7244504-7264645 GCA_011952105.1 Coreoperca whiteheadi | reverse complement strand
GGGGGGGGGGGGGATAAAATGGAGGACAAAGTTTTACAGGCAGTATATACCATAATGTGCACATTGAAATGGAGGAAACAAAACCAGACTAAACAAAATAAGTCATAATAATAATAATACAAGATACATTAAAAGATGTATGTAAATGGATATTTAATATTATTTGTATTTTTCTCACGTTTTCTCAAGTTTCACACAATCACATGTCCGCCATCCCCCTGCAGTCCGAAAAGCCACTCAGGCCAAACACACGTCGGGTAGTTTCCATGGCAACAGAGTGACAACTTTCTGCCTCTCTGTAGTTCCATTCGGGAGCACAAGACGACTTCAAGCGGCGTCACTTATAGTGGTGACACGGTGGCATTGCGCGGCGTGGACGGTCCAACGAGACGGCCCTCACACAGCTGTGTCGCGCGTTAAGGTTTTGCTGTACCCCCTGACTTCAGACAGCTCTCATAAAAAACAAATCAACCAAACAGACGTGAGTTCATCACAGGTCAAAGGGCGTTTTGCATGTGGAAACGCCGCACAAGCTCCGGCGTCCTTCGGATCGCTGCCCCTGCTGTCTGCGCGTCTCCACGGTATCTGCACGAGGCAGAGGAACCCCTGCCGAGATCAAACGGTGCATCTGAGAGCTTCTAGTATATCAGAAGCTCCCAGATGCAAAGGATTCCACCAGCTCGCCGTGCATCCGAGACCACATCGCCCTAAGTCTGCCTTTATTCACATTTTAGAGTCGGCACTTTTGCAGCGTGTACGTCACATTGCCACCCCGCCTCGACCTTGTTTTCGAAAAGTCAGCGATGCCCCGTTTCTGCGGGATAAGCACGCTCATGTGGGATTTACGCCTCACGGAGACACAGAAAACGAACGGCCTTCCCTTGCACTCTGTCTTGTGGACATCTGTTTTTCCTGCTGATGCCCTGACAATATGCACCACGCGTCGATCAAGGCTCATCGTCAACCAACGCAGCGATGGGAAAGGCAAGTGTGCACACGGGGCTGGATGTTGCCTCTACAACAGATATGGGCGAGCATTGCAGGGTGAGAGGCAAACGTCATAAAGGTGTTGCTGCAGATGAACACCAGAGGGCAGAGTAGCACGCTTGTTTCTCCCCACCCCCACCCCACCTCGCTGCTTCGGCTGATGCACAGCAGAGGCATGGGTGAGGCATGCGTGGTTAAGAGAAATCCAAATTGCCAATGAGTTTGACCTGATAAAGTGCTAAACAGGCTTTGAAGGGACCAACTTAGGATTTGCTCAAGCTTTCTTCCGCCAATGTAAATGAAAAAGGAAACAAAAGAAATAAAAATGCACACTTTGCTTGCACAAAGCCAGTCCATAAATAAAATATATTTATTTGGTTCTGCTACCATCTTTAAATATACAGCGTTGCTTACTGTAGGCTCACAAAGCATGCTTTGATTGAGTGCATTTCTTTGTAGGGGGAGGGCAGTCAACCCCACTGGGTGATACAGTATTCATTACACTTAATGCAGCGCTCCATGGATGTCCTTCGTGTCTGCCTGGTGAACCCTGGGTTCACATGTGTAATCTGTCTTACATTAGGTCGCTCACTCTAGTAAAGATGCCAGTACCACAAAAAATACAATAAAGAACTAGTTCCTCACCACATCACGCACACTGTAGCTGCACAAAGTGAAATTAACTTACGACTAAGGGATAACTGAACTTCTCTCATTTCCGGTTCCAAAAACACATATCAGAGACAAAAAGATCTGAAAGTAGACGCTAAGCTAAAACACCGTACACATTCAGTTAAGACTGTTATTCATGATAATTGAGTTTGTTAGGCCACATAAATTGATGTGAATCTAATCATAATGGGGGGGGGGGGGGGGCTGCATTTAAACCACATATTTGAATGTGTTTAATTAAAGACTAACTTGTTAAACTAGCTCATTAGTTCAAATGGACAAGGACGCTGAAGGAGCAGTGGCTGCACGCCGGCTGCAGGCTCGCTCGTGAGATAACCCTTAGCATAACTTCTTCCAGTTTCCCGCTACTGGAAAACCAATTTTAATGCCTCAGCATCTTAGTCACTGAGTTAGTCGGTAACTAGCCTAGCTTTAGCAGAGACCCACCTCTAACTCCGGTGGAATTCATGGGATTTCACGTGTTAAAGTTTGCAATGTATCTATCGGTTACACAGTTTGGCTAAGAGCTTTTTCCTCGACTCCACTGTGGCAAGTTACTACTCTGCCTGACATAGCGTGATCTGAAGAGTCCATAGTTTCTCTTGGTCAAATACAACGCATCTGTGTGGTCTCAAATATTGAGGAAGTAGACAGTTTTTCTTTATCACAACCCCACTTTGTGATTGAAACTGATAAGGCCGTGTATTTGTACATTCTTGACCATATAACTCTCCCCTTGGGCTATAACAAAGGCACGAATGGCTTCCCGGCTAAGCCAACTTAGTGGGTGTTTCGAGCGGTTCGAAAGGAGATGGAGGGATTTGAGAAGAGAAAAAAAAGAAAATGAAAAACCCACGACAGACAGATGGACAGACAAGGGAGGGGAGAAGGGGGGAAGAAGAGGAAGAGATGGGTGGCTGGTGCCTATAGGGATTGACGCTGTGTGAAGGTGACCTGGGATTACTCTGGTCCTATTCCACAATCTCATCCTGGTATCTGAAACTCATCGCCCAGCGGAATGAGCTCATCTGTCCACATCCCTAAGTAAGTCTTCGGCTGAACCCCCAATCTTCCCAGTGCAAGAATGTAAGCTGGGATAGAGGATATTCTCTTCTTTTTTTTCTTCTTCTTCTTCTTCTTCTTCTTCTTCTTCCAACAGACAATGCCACTGAATGTTATTTGCAGTAGATTTGGATGATGACATTTGCTCAGAAGAAGCCGGGGAAGATTCCCTGCACATATAATGATGACTTTTACTGGAGCTCCGCAAGCCGGTGTGGAAAATCCACGCAGGGCTCTAAACGTTATTACAGAGTGAGTGTTGTCGAAAAAACCCATATGGCAGATGAAGGTGATGTCAATAAACACAGACAAGGTTGTTAAACAAAATGGTCTGGTTATCTTCCCTGTAATTTGTGCATCCAACATCTTAATATTGAAGATTTCTACACACACACACACACACACACACACACACAAAAAATAAAAAACCAACACAGCTTGCAGCAGAATCAATTTAAAGTATTTCCAATTGGTAAAAAGTTCCTATTTTCCATCGTGGTATAGCGGGGCCCTAAGATCTGCATTGGCCCACATTCACAGCTAGCTGGTGGCAGTGGCTCACAGACTGTTTATGGCCAACGAGAAGGCATGTGAGAGCAAAGAAGATTCTGTGTCTTCTTTATTAACAACAGGGCTGGAAATACGACGGGGGGCTACTGGGAGCTCGGCCCCTCTGAAAGAGACACGGGCTTCCCAGAAAAATGAAACACCATTAACTAAACGTCACACCGACCGGTTCAAGGTCGTTCCAGTGTCCATGGCTTCACCTCTTGGGGGCCAGTTCCGACACCAAATCCTGCTCATCAGCATTTGTCCTTGAGTAAGATGCCAAACTGCAACTTGCCTACTCATCACAAGATGAAACCACCAGTTAATCTCCTCAAATATCCCTCCCAAAGAAAGCCTGGCGCCCATGCATTATGACAAAAAGTTACCACAAAATCAGGATTTAATCCTTTGACAATGCAGCCCGTCCTATTTAAGAGCAGCTCCTCTAACTGGCACACGCTGTCAATCACTCCGGATCGGAGCATCAACTTAATGTGTAACTATAAATTAGATATCAACAGATGTAATGGCGCGATAATTGCCTTTCGTGAGATTGTCTGCCGCCACTGTGCGAATCCTCACGGGTTTCTGCTCGTCAATAAGAAACAGAGATAAACTTTAAGAACAAGAAAGTTCCCATACATAATAGAAAACATGTTTTTCGTATCGTTAATTAGTTATAGCGTTGTGTTTCCTCGATGTACTGGTGATACACTAAATTTCATCGCACACGCTCATATCCCACACACACACACACACACACACACACATATAGACAGCCCCCACAGAGCATTCATAGTAATTGGAATTAAACATTTGGTCGGAGTTAATGAGCTCTAGCCCACAGTTACTCAAAAAAAAAAAAAAATTACAAGAAATGTAAACGCAGATGCATTGTGAAACCAGATTGATTTGTTGAGCTCGGTGTGATAAAGCTCTCCCGCCGTAGCTGGCCGCAGCCCGCATCCATCAGCTGCACTTTTTTGGCAAAGCGGAGAAGGGAAGAAGGGGGGGAAACAGCGGCAGGTAGCCGGAAAGAGCCAGAGCTCGTGGAAGAAAGGGGAGATTGGGAGAGAGAGAGGGACAGAAGAAAGAGAAAGAGAGGGCGAGATGCAGAATAGGTGGGGGCTCAGCGGGAGTCAAACAGGTATTGACATGGTAGGAACTGGCGAGAGCGGGGATTTACATTTCATTTGAATGGGATGATGAGCAGCTCACGGAGGCAGGGGGGTGGGACGGCGGAGCTCCCGAGGCCCTGCGGTGGAGCTGCGTTCAACACGACTGCTGTGCTGTTTCAAACCCATCGATTCAAGTGGACACGCTCGTCATGTGCTTGTTTTTCCACTCTCTCCTGTCTCTCTTTGGCTCTCGATGCTATAATTGCTTTGCTTATGCGCAGGCACACGGGCGATACATGGAGTCCGCCTGCACGCCAAAAACGCGCTCGCAGCACCACTCCCCCCTGCACGCACTTGGGTGTGTGCTGGAGCTTAAGGGCAGCTTTAATTAAAAAAACAAAAACAAATAAAAAATAAACTTCTTATTGTAATAGCTTCCTTGTTGTAAGCTGCGTCCTTCTCGTGGTTGAGTCCTGGTTAATGAGATTATCATGCGGTCAACCCCTTGTTGGTCCCCTCTCCCAAAGTGCTGGCAGTGGACAAAAAAAAAAAGGGACAACTAAAAGAACTTCATACAGGCTTTGGACAAAACACAACTTTGCATCTAACGAATTCCTGTCGGCTCGGAGCGAGGGGACGACGAGATGCGGAGAAGGCCATTAAAAACTTCTGCTGCAGAATCGGAATCACTGCTTTTAATCTGGTAAAAAAAAAAAAGACATTTAAAAAAACGTGTACACATTTGTTTCTGGGTTGGACATTGTGAATCTCAGCTTTACAACCGTGCTGAAGAATTGAAAAAAAGTGCCAAAAGCTCAGACATCTGATCTGATCTCTGAATAAATTGCAGGAAACGGTTTCCTTTGAAACGGCTGCCTGCTCCTCTTACTACGAGCTACTCTCAAGCGTGTGAGGGTCGACTTTGCCTTTCTTTGAACTGGCCTTACATCACATAGATGTACATAAAAAGGTAAGATGAAAACAGCTTCGGGACAAAAGCGTCTTTATACCCTCCCGTGCATCACGATGGTCTCTTGGTGCAAGGTCATCTGCACGTCTTTCAAGGGATGCCAGACATTTTAGAATTAAATCAACATCATCCTGGCAGACGTTTTCTTCTCTGCAGCAATGAGCAATATTATGTATATACTGGTTGCCAAGTACTACAAAGATGGTCAACTTCCTTCTAGTTTGGGGAGTACATGTCTATCTATGAATGACATTAAACTTCCCTTTGTCTTCCCTCTATTAAAATATCCCCCTACTTCCAGCTGCAAAATGCAGACGTCTGTTTGGACTACAAATTGTAGTTCCTCATTCTTTGCAGGCCTGCCTCCAAGGTGGGTCAAAGGGGACTCTCCAAACTCAGGGACCAAAACAATCGGTCTGGTGTAATATGCCGGGAGAGTTAGTGCGATCCATTGTCCCTCGAAGCGCGCAGCGTCCAGCATTCGCATAGCAGTGGTGGGTGGAATCGCGCAGTAAGCATTTCACCCTCAAAACATAGGTTCTAATTGCCAGGACCGGAAAATCAACTGATACCCCGCTGTTTTTTACGCTCATATCCCGATGGCTTCCATTTTGAATGGCGCTCCTGACACATAACACAGCAGCAAGAAGAGTTCTCTGTCCATTCCCTCTCAACTCAAAATCACATGAAGCATTACGAATTCAATATAGCAGTTCACGCCTGTTCACGGAGTCTGAACAATAATGACGCGGATCAGAGCGGGGATGCTCCAACAGCGGTCGTGACATGGGCAACATCCGGCGATGCACCCTGGATCATGGAAATACCGAATCATGGGAGCAGGTAGTGTTATGGAAATGAACGGCCGAATATTTACTACAATTTGTTGTGGAATAAAAAGTCAGTATTGGGTTTCAACAGACTCTGTCCTGCGTGAGATTTCCTAGTACTGATACATTAGTACTATAAGAAAAGGAGCTTCCCGCTAACGAGGACTATAGGAGCTCAATCATTTTTCTGATTCCAATTTCTAGGGACTAAATTGCTTCTGTCTGCACATATTAAGTATTCATGAACAGATTGCTTTGTCCGTCACTCTTGCATGGGTTAATAAAGGGATATTGTGTAGGCTATCTTGTAAGAGGAACATTTTGAAACAGTAACTTTGTGATTGCACAGACTTTCGACCATTCAAAGAGCGCAATGAAGGAAAGTAAATTCTTATTTTAGTTTTGTAATTTGATTTATTTATTAGAGTGTAATGAACACAGAGGCAGCTCTGAACTGTCCAAAGCTGTTGGTTTTTGTCAGAACCTGCACACACCCACCCCCGTTTTGAGTGATTAAACAAGGCAACCAAAGAGTGCCAACTGAGGTAGTTTCCTTTTAATAGCACCATCTTTAAGCATTTCAGGACACTTACTCAATGTATTTTCATTTACTATAGCTTCTGTGTGACAAAGGAAATTAAAACCTGTCAGGAATAAGGAAAGGTGTCTTTTGGGAAAAGCCTGCACCTCACATTTTCCCTCATGCTGAGCTACATAAATTAATTAGATCAATGGCCAGTCAGAAAGTAAAAATGGAAAATGCTTTGTACAAATGAGTTTATTGAAATGGAACAGGATCCCCCCCCCACTCGCTTTAGTTAAAGTCACTTTATAATAGTTGAATGAAGGATTCAAGTCACATTAAAACTTATGCCTTTCTCCTACATACTTCAATCTCTGGGCAATGAAAGCCACGGTCCCGATGAAGGACCAGCACACCGCGGCGCCCAATAAACGCAGAATATCTTTAAAATGACTCCCTTCTCTTTCCCTGCCCCCGAAAACCTACAAAAGGGTTTCGTCAGCTGACGGTCTCAAGACCTGTCCCAGTTCTTCCTCTTAGACCTCCGGTAGACATGTCAGGATGATATGCTTCCTACCTACTCTGATTTTCATGACATGCTTGTGGGCTTATGGAGCTCCTCAACTAAAGGAGAGCAAAGAATTACCAGGTGACTGAAAAATGAATGTTTACAATAATGCTACTAGTAGTTAAATCATTAAAATGGATTGCAAGCAGTTGATAAAAACTGACACCTTACCACCTATCAGTTGATTAAATCAATTAGTGATGTGAACAAGTCAGCTCTATGAGCCCGCTACTTTAAGTGAACGACGGCACACGGCAATCATTTATCTGGTCCATAATATACCCAAAGAACATTTCCCCTTTTCCTCGCCACATTTCCAATTTTCCTTAATGTTTATCTGATAATGAGGTACATTTACCTTTTGTCATTTAGCAGACTGCACGCAGGTAGCAGTGTCCATGTAAGTGTGTGCGTGACATCAACAAACGTGTAGCTAGCTAGCTTAACTATCAGTTCAGCACGTTGAGCACAGTACTTTTCAAGCTAGCTACCTAGCTGCAGCTAACTTTCTGAGAAGATGACGCATGAAGATAATGAAGACGAACGCGCTGTCTGCTAACGTCGAACGAATGTTAACGAGCTAACCTTGCTATCGTTAGCTTTTTGGCTTTAGTGAGGAAATATGGGAAATGTCACATTGGACAAAAAAAAACACATTTTTAATATTAAACCCCCTGCCAAAAAAGGAAGACTAAGGACTTCAAATGAGCTAAAACGATAATAGATTATTTTAACAAATGAGTGGTGGTAGGAGAAAAAATACAAAACTAAACATATAAAACTTTATATTTCTTTTTAAACTCCATTTGAAATATTTAACGAATACTATACTACAACAAAAACAGTATTATGTATTGATGTATTTGGTTAGGTTTCTGACTTGTCTGACAACCCTTTACCACAATTTGTCAGTTTGGGGGATCCATGCTAGCGTGACAACAGATTCTACCATTACACCACCCCAGAATGGGCTATTTGTGAGATCTTGACGTTTGGGATGCTATTTTAGTTACCCTTTAGTGTCGGGGAAAGTAGTCTCAAAGCGCCCATGGATTTAAGGCCTAGTGAGCAGGCTATAGGCTACATGTCAACTGCAGCCGCATAAATGAACTGGAGGCCAATGAACATTTGGATAAAGATGAGAGGAACTGTATTGACGCAATACATCTCTCTCAACCTTTTTCCATAGTCAAAGCTAAGTAAAAATGTACACACTACAAAGACACTGAAATTATTTGTTGAAATTCAAACATTTTGAGGTCGTACTCTTATGACGTCTGCAGCCTTCTTCCTGTGTGACACAGCCGTTTACATTTACACCACGTTCTTTTACGCCTCAGCATCGAAGCGCTCCGTGTCTTGGCCGTTCTCTCCGTGACATTTATTTTTCTAAGGCCACTGTCAGTGTTTGGGAAATTTTTCCGCTTTTGTTATCCTTTTGTCAAGTTTGGAGTCAAAGTTAACCAAAAGGGAAACTGTTGTGAAATGTCGAAAGGTGAGAGGCTCAACCTTTAGACATTTGCAGAGGTAATCAATCAGGTTGACAGCTGGGCCAAGAACACAGCTCGGGTTGCCTGATGGTTGTAAAAACACAGTAGCAAGGAAGCCGGAGCGCTCGTAGAAGTAATTAACTTGAAATCTTCATCATAGAAAAGACCAATTAAGAAAGATGAGGTCAACGTTTGGCCTCACTGCTTGATTATGGGCTTCAGGAACAGCAGTGCAGCCACTTTTATGTGTTAGGCTATTAGTTGAGCTGAATAGGTCATAATGGTCATTATCAACGCGCTATAAACCTCCGTGGTTACATACAAGCAGGATATGGACTCAGGATCAATTGAAATAACAAATGCGTGATTATGGGCATTAATAAAATGATGTCTAGTGTGGCCACCTGACAGCAGTGCATGAGAAGGCTTTAGGATGTGCCCTCTTCTCACTTTTAATAAAAAGGCAAAATAAACAAACACTGTCCTCCTGGATTCAAGACATGAGCTTAAAAGAGTGTGTCAGAACTGTCATCCACAGCTCACGCTTTCTATTACATTTTCTATTCAACTGGAGGGTCTACCGGGAGCTGAATGGCTGGCACGTGATTGACAAGGACTTAAAGCGCTGTTTCAGTATAGGAGAGTCTGATATACAGTTTGTGGACGTTGTCCATCAAAGCTATTCATATTTTCAAGGAATTGTCAACATTTCGGGGGGAAAAAAGTATTTGCTTTCTTTCTGGGAGATAAAAAGCATCCATTACTGTGCCAGGGCAATTAGCCTAGCTTGGCATGAACAATAAACGTAAAAACTACTTTGGATTTTTAGTGGGAGTCTGCGACAGAAGGTGACCTTCTTGAGTCTTTTCGTCACAGTGAGGTTTGGCGTGTCTGCTACCAGCCTTCCCGTACAGGAACCACATACAACCTGAGCCCAGCAACCACATCCAGCAAACCCACGCTATAGCCAGAGACGCTGCACAGACGTGTTGGGCTGATGGATAAAGTGTTGTTTGTCGGAGTTAAACATAACGACCACTCGTTTGCACGTTTGTTTGAGAGGGGATTACACAAACAAGATATAATGGGTTACCGTAGGGAGCTTTGGAGGCGCTGGTGGGTGTATATTTGCACTTTGAGGAGGGCTCAGTTGGCTGCGTCCGCCCGCTTTAACTTACTCTAATGTTGGTTCATCGCCTCTTGGCTCCAGCTGCGTACTCAACACGCAGCCGTGAGACTGTTACCGATCTACCCATCTGGGTCTCGGACGGAGAGCGAACGTTCAGAAGAGAGGTGAGCAACAAGTGATCAGTTGGCTTGGGCAACCGCGTCCAAAAGGGAAGCGGGCAAAACAGGCAAAATCCAAAGACGTGCACAGATCGCGAGCAGCTACACAGAACAGGAACCCTACAGCACGAGGACAGGAACACGGCGGCTAGTGGCAGACAATGTGGACTTGGCACCTGGAAGTCAGGTGACTGGGAAAGGCGGGAAGGTCCGAGGGCATCTGTTGGACAGGTGGAGAATGGTAGGGACCGGAGAAGTTCTTGGCCTTTTGGCAAAGTTTGTCTACCGGTTGGCAGGTGGCGTCGCACCCGTGGGGGATGTGGGTGTTTTAACACCCAGACTTTTCCCGGTGAGAGGGTTTAACGCCCACACTTTTTCCATAGTTCTGCACAAACGCCTTACAGCAGTCGCTCCTCCGCTTCTCTGGCCGCTCTGTCTGCGCTCGCAGCAAGCATGAGTGTGACAAGCTGATGATTGGCCGTTCTGCCTTAAGCCCCGCCTCTCTTGGTGTGTTAGATTTATCGGTCAGCTCGTGCTGAGGTGGCGGGAACTTATGCTTATTTACATCTCCCTTTTCCAGGTACCTTGAATTTATGCTTTCGAGGGTTTTTAATAAGCTTGGTATGTGTATATTTTTATGTATATATATCTATATATATATTTATATTTTGTTCTTAATATATGTTGTTTGTATATCTGGAGTTTGTAACAAAAATAATTTCCCCCCGGGATTATTAAAGTATTTCTGATTCTGATTCTTTAGCAAGTCTACTTATTTTCTGTGTGTTCAGAGTGTGTTTTTATACTTTTCTGGTATCACTCATTGAAATGGGAAGCTTTTTATATCGTGTGTGTTATACCTTTTGTACCCTTCTGTCCTTGTATTCATCTTTTTTATAGTTAGCAAACAAACCACATCCATCCCCCGCACTTTTGAAAAGCTCGCTACGCCCCCGCGGGTGGGTCCCCGTTTTGATCGGCGTCACGCCATCCCACCGATCGACAGGTCGGCTGCAGATCGTACGCGTGGATGGAAACAACGCCGGTTGTAAAATACGCTGCTTTGCGAGTGTCTCACGTAGGGGAGGAGGTGCACACGTTTAGACGTCGAGGACACGCACAACGTGTCTTGTGTGTGGTTTGTTAAAAAAAATGAATGTAAACAATGCACACGTCTTCGTGACACATATTGCTTACGGGCCGCTAAATGAGCTCATTTAGTTTTGTTTATAGTGGATGGATCCCGGCGGTCAACGGAAACGTGACTGATTTGAAGTGAACCTTAACCAAATTGATTTCATTTTCTTTCCCTTCAGTGCCCTCGGTAACATTTAATGTTTCCGGCCTAAAACCAGAAGGCCTAAAGTATGAACGCCCAAACCACTGCTTGGACCCCTGTAGTTGAGGGATCCATGTGAAAGGAGATGTGGTTGTTCATTGTAACGTAATCTTCGAAGCCAAAGCTTATTATTTGCGGTAGCGTCTCAAAAACCCACAAAAGCATGTAGGAATGATCAAATCCCTTTCTCCCACTGGTAAAGGCATTTCCCTACCGTTGTTGTGCTCTGATTGCTGGCTGATTATTTTGACTCAAAGTAAACCTGAAACAAAAAAAATAAATATATATAAGGCGCTCATAAGGCACTTCACTGTTTGATGTCTGGGGAAACTAAACAATGATTTTCTGGTAGAAGTGAGTTCTCAAACAGAAAAAAAAGAGATAGATGTCAGCTCATGTCTAAGTTGCAAGTCAAAGCTAGTGAAGGCAAAGTTGCATTGCTTGGGTGCATTGATTGAAGCAGGTAAATCTGGAGTCATCAGATCTGTACGTCTGTATCTAAATCAAAAAAGAAGGAAGAGAGAAACCTGTAGAAGCTTAGAGGAATATGTATGTTATAGCAAAAGATAGGAAAAAGATGTGAGCTTATTGCTTGAAGCAGTCAAAAAAAAAAAAGAACCCCCCTCTATGATCAGAGATTTCAAAGGCTGCTTTGAGATTTCAAAAGAACTAAACCGACTCAGTTCCTGTACCAGATGTGAAAAGTAAGTTATGTGTGCCGAGTCACTACTAGGTGGTCGACCAGTTTTTAAATATGCCATTAATATT
Organism: Coreoperca whiteheadi; assembly: GCA_011952105.1. Lineage (NCBI taxonomy): Eukaryota > Metazoa > Chordata > Actinopteri > Centrarchiformes > Sinipercidae > Coreoperca > Coreoperca whiteheadi. Next base: position 7,252,482 of record CM022493.1, on the reverse strand, counting down.
AACGAACATCTCTGAGGAACTTCGCATATGAAAAAAAAAAAAGGACCTTAAGAAAAATGTCTGTTTGAATTTGCCTATTGTGGGGCTCGGGAGGTTTTGTTTGAGCCCACGTGTGCTCAAAACTAACTTCCCAAGGTCAGAGAACGGCGGGTGAGAGATTAGACTAATGAAATCCGAATGAGTGCAGAACTTCTCAGCAGTATCTTTGTCCTTCTGCGGTGATCCCGGGGACCGAATGGAGAGTTTCGTGGCCCCGCAGAGCGCTAGCGTATTGCCTCCTAAACAAATAACTATGACTGCTTTGACGTGAGGGAGCCTGTGGACTGAGTGAAAAAGATGGATGATATAAAATGAATCGCTGAAGTGGGAAAGAGGAGTGCATCTACTGCATGTCACGCAGCGCATCTAGACATGAACTGTTCATTTGTTGCTTGAGTGGGGAAGCCATCGAGTCAGCCCAAAAAGCATTTCCCCTATTTGAAAAGTGCCCCCCCCCTCCTGTGGGCTCCCACGTTGCATGTCAGAGTTTGAGAGAAAAACTTGGCAGTTCTTGAAATGAGCGCCCCGACAAAAGAGTAACAGCCTGGCTGTCGGAGGTTGTGAAGGACATCTGTTCGTGACCTCAGACCCCACCAGCTGCAGCTGCCCCTCATCCAGGCGCTCCTCCAGGGCCTCGGCAGCCAAGCCCTCGCGCTTGGCATTATCGCACGGCAAACTTTTTGTGCTGCGCTGCGGCTCTGCCAGCTTCCCACTTTCCCGCTTTAAAAGGGACGGTGCAGCCCCTGAATCTGACGTCCTGTGTTTAAGCCCCTGCTCCTCAAAACTGTTGACGTCTTACTTCTTTGAAACTTGATAACAAACCAAGTGTAATTCTTTTTCCACAAGAAATGTTGAACTTGTTGGGTATACAACACGTGTGATATTTTTCAGGTTTCTTTTTTTTTTGTTACTCTGAACAACCAGACCTGATTTACTTCTTTTTATGCGCGCACATTGAGGTGTGGGTAGTAACTTGTGCTGCAAAAAATTTTTTAAAAATAAATAAAATAAATCTCCTCATCAAGTCATTGACTGTCTTTAATTAAGTAGAAGTGTTTGACATTGTGGAAATTATGCTTACGTCTGTCCGGTAAATATGTAGCTGGGTAAACAATCTGGCACACAACCTCCCGTAAAATGGCGAACTTTTGCCAGATTAAACAAACTAGAATGTTGTTCCCTTGACACAGAGCCAGCCTAACTGTTTCCTCCTGTTTGCACTTATTTATGGTAAGCTAAACCGACCGAACAGGCTGCTGGCTGTAGCGTCATATTTACCGGACTGGACGTGGGATGAATCTTCTCCACTAATTCTTGCACTATTCCTTTAAAGTCTTATCTTTTTCAAACAAATGGGGTGGGGCGGGGCAATCTGCCAGTAAGCCTTTTCTTTTTACAACAAGCTGACTCGTTTCAAGTATTCCTCGAATACTTTCCAACTTCCTTGAATCTAACTGAGCAACCAGCATGATCGCGTCCTGGTTTAAAAGATACAGGCGGCAATTTTTGGAGAATTCACAGGGTTTGCAGTGTGCTGCATATTTGTCTCAGAGTTGTTCTCCCTTTAAATATCTTTAGTGGCGTCTTTTGAGATTATGGCCCATCATCTGTGTCTGGCTTGTATTTCTTAAAACATTTGAAAAGCATGTACTAGTGATGTGCAAGCATTGGCCATAACCGGTGGCGTCCTGACTGTGCGTTCACACCGGACGCGAATACCGATGGTTACAAAGTGGCACATGTCCAGAATCATTCATTTGTTATACTAAACAAACTACCCCTACTAATGAAACGGTGTGGTTAATAAATAATTACACACCTGTATATAGACACACGCAGTATATTTCAGTTTCATTTGTATGGTACAAGATGAGACAAAACATGTGTCTGCTCTGTTCAAAAGGGCCGTTTGTTCATGCATTGTTTTCACTGGTCAAATATCCAAATATCAGCTTTAGGCGAACTATAAGCATTCTGACAGTGTGCTACTTGTGTTATAGTGCATTTCTCCAAGAAAGCAAGGTTGGCTACTTATAATCACGAAATGTATCATTATGACCATTGATATTACTATCGTTATTATCATGCCTAGAAAGAGCACAACAGATGCAGTATTTGCTTTGAGGATGCTGATGGAGAAGTACAGAGAAGGTCATAAGGAGTTGCATTGTGTCTTTGTAGATTTAGAGAAAGCGTATGACAGGGTGCCGAGAGAGGAGCTGTGATATTGCATGAGGAAGTCTGGAGTGGCAGAGAAGTATGTTAGAGTGGTGCAGGACATGTATGAGAGCTGTAAGACCGTGGTGAGGTGTGCTGTAGGTGCGACAGAGGAGTTCAAGGTGGAGGTGGGTCTGCATCAAGGATCGGCTCTGAGCCCCTTCTTGTTTGCTCTGGTGATGGACAGGCTGACGGATGAGGTTAGACAGGAATCTCCATGGACTATGATGTTTGCGGATGACATTGTGATTTGTAGTGAGAGCAGGGAGCAGGTGGAGGAGAATCTAGAGAGATGGAGGTCTGCTCTGGAAAACAGAGGAATGAAGCTTAGCCGCAGTAAGACAGAATACATGTGTGTCAATGAGAGGGACCCAGGTGGAACGGTGAGGTTACAGGGAGCAGAGGTGAAGAAGGTGCAGGACTTTAAGTACTTAGGGTCAACGGTTCAGAGCAATGGAGACTGTGGAAAAGAGGTGAAGAGGCGAGTGCAAGCAGGTTGGAACGGGTGGAGAAAAGTGTCAGGTGTGTTGTGTGATAAAAGAGTATCAGCAAGAATGAAAGGAAAGGTGTTCGAGACGGTGGTGAGACCAGCGATGTTGTACAGCTTAGAGACAGTGGCACTGAAGAAAAGACAAGAGGCAGAGCTGGAGGTGGCAGAGCTTAAGATGCTGAGGTTCTCTTTGGGAGCGACGAGGATGGACAGGATCAGGAACGAGTACATCAGAGGGACAGCTCATGTTAGATGTTTCGGAGATAAAGCCAGAGAGGCCAGATTGAGGCGGTTTGGACACGTTCAGAGGAGAGACTGTGAATATATTGGTAGAAGGATGCTGAGGTTGGAGCTGCCAGGCAGGAGGTCTAGAGGAAGACCAAAGAGGAGATTTATGGACGTAGTGAGAGAGGACATGAAGTTAATTGGTGTGAGTGAAGAGGATGCAGAGGACAGGGTTAGATGGAGGCGCATGATTCGCTGTGGCGACCCCTGAAAGGGAACAGCCCAAAGGAAAAGAAGAAGATACTATTTTACAAAGTCAATTACTCCATCATCCTACAGGGGAAAACATGTCTCTACTCACTCAGTCAGCGTCACTTTTAATATATTTTTTTAAAAACTCGAGCCATTATTTGAGTGTTTTGGGTCATTTCCCCCCCCACACATTAGTGTGCTACTCAAAGATGATATTTAGAGGCCAGCCTACGCACCTGACCGGAACCTTTTGGTCCCACGTCGTATATCCTTTATACTCTGAAATAAATGGAAAACGGTGCAATTATTGGGTGGGAATGTAAAGATTTCTGCGCTGGGCTAAGCCCCCAATGTTGCAAGATTTTCACAACGCCTCTGCCCGCGGCTACCAGACTATCCTGGTGAAGGATTAAGGAAATGAAACAGAATGAAATGAGATTTCTAGAACATTTCGAAACTTTGCGGTCAGCATTCACTGCTGTCTTGGCCAACGCATTGCACAAATAAGGCAGAGCGTCAAGTGATGTGTGCCAGTCACATGGACACTTTCAAGTAGGGCACAATGAAGCGATGATCAAGTCGAAACCCCCAAACAAATTAGTGATTCATATTCAGTGTTATGGATTATCTTGATCTATTGAAGTTGGTTTTCCATACCGCCGAAGGATGAATGGTAGCAAATGGCGTTTTCTGAAGAGGGGGAAATGAGGGCTCATATCTCCAACAGTGTGTGCAGACACCAGCAGGGGGAAGAATGTTAAAGACGAGGAGCAATCTCCTCCCATTAATGGAGTTCGGGGTGAGAGTGATGTGAGCAGACGATGACAAAATGCATTTAACAATCAGGGGGGGGAAATCCGTTAGCGAAAACACACTGTGTTCCGTTGTAATAAATTAAAGCTATTTGGAATTCATAATCGAAATCAATTTCTATGATATATTTGAAAGTTTAATCATAAGTTGGCAAAAGGAATCTAAAAACAAACAAACAAATGAGGTCACTGTAAGTACGAAGCAGAGGGTCCTTCTGCTTGAACTGCTTTCTGATGCTGCTAGGTTGCAATACAAATCTTCCACTTTAGACTGCCATAAAAACACAGTTCCACCTTAAACGTTGACCAGCAGCCCGTACAGCACGTTTCGTTGTGCAGTGACAATAAAGGCATTCTATTCTTTTCTACAACACTGCACCGTGACGTCATGTCAGAAAGGTATGGCGTTAATGGTGAATGTGCGAATCACTTCGCGTCACTTGAGCCTGCAACAACCGACTTTTGGCCACTTGGGGGCAGCAGAAACAAGCCGGGAGCACCACATTGATCGCTTACGCTGATATGGCAGTTAGCTTCTATAGTTCCCTTTATGCCACTCAAAAAAAGGATATAGAGTAGATCAGTGAATAAATACTAAGTCATAGAAAGAGAAGTAGTAGTAGAATTGAAAAGGGTTTTACACGGGGGAGTGCAGAGGATGAATTTGACAATCTCGATTTGCCGTTGTGTTTCGGGCACACCTGATGAATGCAAGTCCAATAACTCACTCTGTTTTTCTCTCTACCAACTCCCGAGGCAAACAGCCGGCTCCTTCGCTGCTCCACGTTCCCTAGCTGGTCCCGAACGGTGTCTGTCTGCTGTTTGGTGTTGCCGTCCAATAGGCTTTTAGAGTGTTTGGAGCTGAAAACATTTAGTCATTTTATCCATTGTTAATATGAACGTGCTGTTTATAGCAGCGTTAAGTCACTGAACACACTGAGGGCAAGTCACTGTTGGGCTGCTCGCAGCTCACAACGATCGCAAAAAAGTCTTCTTCTTCTGTAAAAGTGAATTTGCTTTGTAGCGTGTCCCATACCAAATACTAATATTAACTAGTGTGATCAGATTTTCGCCGACCTCGTTTCGAGCTGTCCCAGCTAAACATGCTATGAGAAACCCGATTTCCACCACCCGGCCTGCACCGAACGGCGGACAGGCCAAGTTCGCAACTAGCTGGTGATGAATGTGGAACATTTAGCAGCCAAGGAGAGCGAGATTTGCCTCTGGAGTGGAGGACGAGAATGGATTGTGGACTTAAATTCATCAGGTGGACACAAACAAGTGAATGCTAATGCTGCTCCATGTCCGCCGGTTGTGTACATAGGCAATTGTTTTTGCCAAGAATCTAGCAGAACAACGTGGTAAAGTGGTAGTGTTACCAGCGATCTGTCTGTCAGGTTGTTGTAGAGTTCCTCTGCCCTCTAGTGGCCAGAATATGATATAAATTAATGGAGCTTTAAGGTAGCAGAATAGATCAGTTGACACATTATTATATTAACTTGTCATGTCAGATTTTTCCCTGGTGGAACAGATGGTTTATTAACAGTGGAACTCACGTAGTTGCTCACTTTATGATGGCTGGTCACAGATCAGCAATCAGGCGCTTGTTTTTAAAGAAACACACTGGAGCTTATTATAGTATCTGTTTGCTTTATTTGTTGCAAACCATCAATGGTTCACTTCAAATGTAAATAGCATCAGCCCAACATGCCACAAGGTCTCCACTCGCATATCAAAAGGAAGCATTTGAGACAGTGCCCACACTGTTCGGCTTCTAACAAAATATGCTTCTCTTTCACAGTTCTTCGCACTCGGTTCCCCTGTAGCGTTGTTTTTTTTTCTTGTCTTTTTTTTCCAGAGGAATCCCATGACTTCCAATTGAGCAACGTGACTGCAGCACTCATGAGATAAATATACAAAGAAAGGAGAAACCTGGAAAGGAAAGCGAGAATTTCTCAAACGTGTGGAAGAGTTCGGGGAAGTTGGTTATCGGTGTTGAGATCAATAGTGAGAAAAAAACAAGAAGCAAAGCGCACACAAACATATAAACACATGACTTCTCTGCCCTGTTTTGATGTTCCCTCCTGGTGCCAATCTCTTTCTACTGCTGTAAACAAATAGCTACCGGCTAATCTGGTCTGGTCAAGGCAGTGTGTGTGTGTGTGTGTGTGTGTGTGTGTGTGTGTGTGTGTGTGTGTGTGTGTGTGTGTGTGTGTGCATTAAAGGCAGCAAACGCCCACACACACACACACACACACACACACACACACAAAAGACACCTGTCTTTTTACCTGCTGCAACGCAAATCAAATTCATGCGAAGCAGCAGAAAAAGCGGCAAATGCGAATCCTCGAAAGGATGGAAAGCCGACATCCAGTCGCACACGCTGAGCCATTAGGATGAATTATTGATGCATGCTCATGTCCACGCAGTTAATAATAGGAAAAGGGTTAATCTCACCCAAACCTGCAGCGCAAAGTGCCTCCGTCGCTGTTCCCTGCACAGTGGCTTTGTTTTAATCAGAAACAGACGGCAAGGCAGCGTTCGTTATGTATCGAATTAACCGTTCTGGCAGTTTCCCAGGAAGTGCATTATGGGAAGACGTCTTTAGCCCTCTCCCTCGCTGCCTCCCCTTCCCTCTGTCTGACAAAGGTCACAGCACGGTCGGATGTCCTACCTCCGGACACGGATGGTTGGTTTTCTGTCCAAGAGGCCACGTGAAAGCCTGGAGTCTAGGGTGGACTTATTTAGCTGTGTCTCCATTCAGTACTACATCAAATGCACAGTTTAATAAATGCCATTGTATTCATTTACGCAGTACACAATAAAATATTTGATTACTAATACTGTATTCTAATAAGAGGTGATACAAGATCAAAGTACAACTTTGGACAGCTACTGCAAGTTAACCTTTAAGGGACAGAACTATTAGTTCCTACATGAAACTGCTCACAAGAAATCTGTGGAGCATCGCGAGTAACCGGGTCATGATTTCTGGAAAGAGACGTTGCTGTTGAGTTTTTCCGATGTATTTTTGCGTGGATGCTCTGAGCACCACAAGCCGAGTGCCGTACAGTCCCGTTGTATTCAGGGAATGCAGACATCTCTGCGGCCGATGTCTCCAAAACTCGGCGACTCGCACCAAAACAATCTAGATGGCTAAACAGCACCACAGGTAAGAGGGAAAATATGTATTTTTGATTCTGGGGTGAACTGGCCTGTTTAAAGCTGCATTGGCCAATTTCTGGCCACTCGGGGGCGGAGAACGTTAAAATACGCTGGCAGATACACCGCTTTTAAAGTTGTTAGCAAACGTCTGCTACTTTAAACCTGCATTAGTGTTGTTTTGGCCACTAGAGGGCAGAAGAACTACACAATGACCTGACAAACACCGACTGAGCCCTGATATATCATTGCCTCATAATGTTTTTATAGCTAACGCATTGGTAAATAAGAGCCTTTATACTTTATATTGTGTCCACCTGTTTAAGCTAAAAACAGCAGCCTATAGACTGATTAGGGACACAACTTTGGAGAGATAAGGTGCTAGTTGTGATGGGAAGACACCCCCCCACCCCCAAAAAAAATGTGCTACATTTGACTGATTTGGAAATAAAACCGGGTTGGTGGAGAGCTGCTGCCTCAAGTGGAGGAGTTTAAGTATCTTGGGGTCTTGTTCACGAGTGAGGGGAGGACGGAGCGGGAGATCGACAGGCGGAGCGGTGCATCCTCTGCAGTGATGCGGTCGATGTACCGCTCCGTCGTGGTAAAGAAGGAGCTGAGCTGCAAGGCGAAGCTCTCTGTTTACCGGTCGATCTACGTTCCTACTCTCACCTCTGGTCATGAGCTTTGGGTCATGACCGAAAGGACAAGATCCCGGATACAGGCGGCCGAAATGAGTTTCCTCCGCAGGGCGGCTGGGCGCTCCCTTAGAGACAGGGTG
>CM022493.1:7176641-7244056 GCA_011952105.1 Coreoperca whiteheadi | reverse complement strand
CCCCTCCCCGCCCCGAGACACAGCTGTCTAAAGTCCCGTTACAGTGCATTTGAAAGGAAGGCTACTAAAGCGTCAACATCCCTGCTTTCCCCACTGACATCTTTAATGAGAAACATATTTCAACCGAACAGAAATGGATTTTTTTCCCCTTTTTTTCCTTTCCACTGATTGCATTTAAATGGATCCCATGAAGCGGGGGGGGGGGGACTCAAATTTGTTTTTTAAGACTGCCTTGTCACATGATGCAGGTTATTCAATTTCACACACACACGCGTCGCCCACATTGAGCATATGTTTGATTTTATGACAACTTCTGCCATTCTCCCTGCAAACATTATTGCATCAGGGTTTATGGGCTTTCCAAGGCAAACAGCGCTGTCATTCCTGTTCACATTCTCTGATTTATACCATTTCTAGCTCTATTGTAGTGCAGAGCTGATGGCCGCCTCTCACTGAAGACCTCATCTATCCCAAGGTTTCTCAATGGCATCTTAAACCCTGGACAGAAGTGGAATAAACGAGAGGGAGGGAGAGAGAGAGACTGGGAGAGGGCGAGTGAGAATAAAGAACATTGATGCGGCGAGACAAAGTGCAAAATACAAGTTTAAGAGAGGTAACTAGAGAGAGGCTGGCGGGCAGAGGGGTGAAATTGAGAAGCGGGAGATGGAGAGAAAGAGACTCAGTGAGACTCACTTCATCATGTTCAGTGTGTGAGTGACCTTCAGGTTTCTACACACATTTGTGCGCCCACAATTGTTATTCTTGTACCCGGGCAACAAGGAGGGGGAAAGGTTTAAAGGAGCGTAGGTGTCCTGGAGGAATGATCCCACGCTCACATGCTGTCAGGCTCACGATCAATGAGGTCGGCTTCAACTTTCACTACGGTTGATCATACCAGCTGGGTTAACCCCAAAACACCTCCATGCAGAAGTGCACTGAACGCATGTCCGTAAGAAATAATGGTATCTCAATGCCAGGTGGGTTTTTTTTTGGAGGCTTGGACGTGACTGCTGCGAGATCTGACTTGCTCAAGATTTGAATGCAAAAACATACTTAAGTATTAAGCCTCTGCATTGAAATGACCTGGTCTCAGTTATGTAAAACAAAAAAATGAACTGCTAACTTAGCCTTGAAAGGAAACTGTTCCAAAAGCATCCAGAGACCTGAAAGTCTTGCGCAAATTGCTTATGAATACTTGTGACTTCGCTTGACCTGGCCCTAAAGGACTTGAGAATTGCTTTGACAAGACTTGAGACTTAACTCGGACTTCCCCTCAAACATTTAAACCGTATTTGACTTGTGACCTACTTTGAAAAGAGACTTGACTTGAAACTTCCCTCGAGACTGGATTTGAGACTTGACTTGGAGGAGCCTTCACTCACGTGAGACTTGCCTCGACAAGACTTGATACTCGACTTGGGCATGTCTTGACTGACTTGGGACGTGACTTAGACTTGCCCTCGAGGACACGAGACTTGACCTGCCTACAATGACATGAGACTTGCTTTGAAAAGACTGAAAAGGACTCGATGGATTCGGGACCTGACATGAGACTTGACGTAGACTTGCGCTCAGGGACTTGAGATATAACTTGAGACTTGCTTCGACAAGACTTTGAATTTGACATTGACTCGCCCTCAGGGACTTGAGTTGAGACTTTCTATGATAAAACTGGAGACCTAATTGACTCGTTTGGACTCAAATTAGTATTATTATTATTATTAGTATTATACATTAGCACCTCAGAGCCTCATGTGTGGCCAGGCAAGTGGTCTGAAATGTTTCCTGACTGGTGATGTTGGTGTATTAAAAGAGTCTCCGTTATATTTTCTAGTCTATTTCCTTTGTTTACATCTCTGTTGCATTTACTTAAACCTCATATTCCCTCAGCCGCCTCTCTGACTCTTTTGTTCGGTTGTTGTCTCCAAGTTTTTGTCACCGCTGCTTGTGGTTTCCCCATATGGTTAACGCTCTAATCTTCACACACCCCCGACTGACACGGAAAGTAAACAAACAAACCGTACAAAGCTTCAGTGAGTACTCATGGATTTATATGTGATGCCAGGTTTGTTTTTCTTTTGTGTTAGGTTTAATTTTGTGTACCTTTGTCTTTAATGTCAAGATCCACAGAGAAGGATTAACAGGCTGGAAGTAGCTGCGCAGCTCCGGTTTTACAGTGATACAGTTTGTAGAGTGACAGGGAAAAGGCTTCACTGTCTCGTCTCATGGATACATGGCTTTTAAAATACACATGCTGTGGCTCTGCCTAATCCTCGAGACCACCCTGCCAGTGTTATTAAAGCCCAGGTCCTCCACCTCGAGCACACCCCACACATTTTGCTGACTCTCCAGAATGACCCAAGGCCAGCCTAACCTAAACGTCTGGCTTCTTCGCAGTCAAGCAGCCTGCGCTGGGTCAGACAGGAAGTGGTATGTGCTCCGAATGGGCTCCAGTCCCTTTTTTCCCCCTTGTCGATGATTGTAAAGTAGTTGGCTTCACCAGGGTTTTCTAGTGAGTGCACTGCTGATGTGACTGACGGATGTGTAATGCAGTCATAGCAAACTTGTACTGTAGTTGTTAACTAGAGAATGACAGACCTGCTGTTTTGGGAATATTTTGGAATCTGTAATGGCCTTTCATGAAAATGAGGGTAAAGGCAGCGTGGCAAGAATGTGCAGAATGCATTCATTCAAGTACTGAACTTAAGTACAAGTTTGAGGTACTTGTACTTTCCTTGAGCATCTCCATTTTGTGCAACTACTCCACTACATGTCATGGGGAAATATCGGGGTTTTTACTCCACTACATTTATCTGACAGCTGTAGTTTCCTTGCAGTCTAAAGTTTTAGTTGAAAAATGATATGACGAACAGGCAAATTCCCATTCTGTATTCCCATCGTTTTAACTAGCCCACTGTATTTAAAGTCACTCACCTGGATAAAATGTTATATTCAACTAAGCCCTCAGAGTAAGTACTTTTACTTGATACATTTTTCTGATAACACTATGATGTTTCTACTGAAGTACGATTTTTAATGCAGGACTTTTACTTGTAATGGAGTGATGTAACACTGGTACGTGTGGGTCATTGTGTTGCTCCAGGGAGGGTAATGTCCGAGAGTCGGTCCATCACTGTGGGCCAGGCTGAAATATTTCAACAACTATTGGATAGATTGCCAATACGTGTATTGCTGGTCCCCAGAGGCTGAGTCTCACTGACCTTGGTGATCTCCTGATTCTCTTTTGAGTTTTGAGTGAAATCTCAACCGAAGGCTCTGAACACTTCCTTGACCACTGGCTTCATCCTGCTCTAGGAAGCTGCTAAACCACTTTTTGTTTTGGTTTCAGCGGATGCTACATGTTCTATCATGGTTTTAGGTGAACGCTGACAAGGAAAAAAATTCTATATATTCTATATCATAAAAAATGGTCAAATCTCCAATTAAGTACCAGAAAACCAACATTGACAACTGACAATTTAATCAATTCACACACAAAACTTTGCACTGACGTTAACAGCAGATTGTCTTGCAGTCACACTCCTGCAGCTGTCTATCACTTATTCTGTCACTTCATCCTTTCTGATAAACCAAGGCAATTTGACATCAGCGTATTCTGAAACAAGCCATGAAAATGTATCCAGAATCCATGTGGCACATCGGCTATAAACATACGAGACATGCTGACACTGAGGCGTATTTTTAGAGAAAAAAACAAATAAATATGTGTGTTCATGTGTCATAGTTCAGTCTGCATGTTTTGAATGTGTCTGAATGTGAGGGGAATTTTTGAACTTTACAAGGAGAAATGAAATCCTCCCTCGTTTTTTCTACGGTTCCGTCTCCCTGCCACTTAGTTTCAATGTAAGTAGTCGCATTTCACATGCCGGCGTCTTTTCAGTTATTATGTGATTAAAGGGCAGAAATGGAAAGCATGTTACATGAAAAGAGCCCCGTGGAAACGTTCTTTAAAAAAGGGACCGAAATTTGTGGAAAAATCTGTGATTCTAATTCTATTCTACTCGTATTCCCAAAGTTGAGAAATGCCAAGTATATTTCACCCCCTCCGCTTCACCACGGCAGCACATGTAAATAAAAGGCTGCAATTAAATTTGTCATTTCTGACACCGCTAATTGTTACCGCGGTAGGTGGCCTACCTGTGGGTAGGCGTGTGTCAGGAAAAAGGTCCGCCGGGCTTGCAGCAAATTCTGCACGCTACAGTAAAACACCCCTAATACAAAGTGACACCTTAAATAGTCTCATTTCCTTTGAGCTCCATTTATGCATGAAGCCCCTGAGACATTGTTTGTAAGACCTTCCAAAAATATGGATCAACTGCATAGCCACGAGTTTCCCCCCCTCGCCTGCATCTCCCCTAACCGAGATCCTGTCTTTCCTTTCAGAGTTGCAACATTTGAAATGTTGTTGCTGTCACAGGTGTTTTAAATGTCACCCGGTGTCACTGCTTAGTTGGGTGTCAGGTGAGAAAGGGTACTAGCAATAAGAGCAGAGCTACCTGCCAGCTCTCAAGTCCTTTTTCATATACATCGCGCTATGGTGGAGCTCAAAATAAACTGATTAATCTTTGCTTCACCTCTCCTGGGATGTATTGTTTTGAAATACCTGTTATTTTAGTGCTTGTGTGTGTGTGTGTGTGTGCGTTTGAGTGAGTGAAGCGCTCGTGTGCGGCGGTGTGTTTGTTTATGCGTGAATGCTGCCTCTCATAAAGGTTTGTGGCACGAGTCTGACTCATAGCGCCGCGGAAGAGGCCTACGAGCCGTCGTTTGAAGTGGCTGTTAGCGTTTCTTGCCGGAGAGTCGAGCGAACAAGTACAAAGAGACCCGAAAACCTAATCCATCCAGGGTTTAACGGCACGCCGAGGATGTGAATCAGTTTCATTACTCCCACACAGACAACACACTCACATGCATGCAATGCGAAGTGAGGAGGGCTTTCGGTGTCTGCAGAGCTGCGAGCAGGCCTCGAGCTTTCACCTTGGCTGCTCGCTCCGCTTGCTTGTTAATACCACTCTTGGGATGCCACCTCCCCTGCCACCTCCCCCTCTCCTTTGGGCCAGGTGATTAGGAACTCACGGAAGTTCCTTGTTCTCTTTGCACTTTCTCTTCATTCCCTTACCTCGAGGCATCAAGGAAAATGAAGGTAATCCTCTGACGGTTTGCCAGGTGAGGTGAACAATGGAAAAAATGGAAGGGACTGGAAAATGCATGCGATTCATCATGAGGCTCCTCTCATTTCGCGGGAGTACGCCTGGCACAGCTGTTTGAAATGGCACCCCTCGCCTGCAGACTTTGGGGAAGGGCGCTTTATGAAGATGCATGAGTCGGAAAACAGACTATTAAAGTTAGTGAGAGTTCATTAACCTTGTAAAAGTAGGCTCTGGCTCCCATAAAGCGCCATATTTCACGATTTTGCCCGTCATTTTTTATCATAAGTGCTCTTGGTGGCCTGATAGTTCATTTCACACGTGACAAGCATTAAATGAGACAAAGACAATAGGCGTCGGAGCTATGCACACGTGGCAGCTAATGACGGATTCTGTGGCCTGTTAGCAAAGAGGAATTAAACTCAGCACTCGGGCAGTTCATCTGGTTTTCAGCACTAACCTCTCATAGTGGTTTTCCTTTTTTCGCACTCGAATGTAGCAACCCCACAAGCTGAGTCTAAATTAGAAAACACAGAAGGTAATCGCAATCAAGCGCGTTGCTGCCAGGCTAACATGCCTAATCATGGACAACTCAGAGGGGGTCCTGCACTAAGTGATATGGCGCTATTGGTCCACGAGGAAGGCGTTGCAGAGGAAATGAAAGCAATGAGCGAACCAGCATGGCAGCTTTGACTTGCAGACAGTGCGATTATAGTTTCTCTACCATCTGGCTGAGTCATCTGCTCTCTCCCATCACTGTACACCAGTTTCTTATAACCATCATCGTTACCATCCACACTGCTGGATGCTCCCCTTTGGGCTAACTCCACTTCTGGTTTTTAGCTTCAGAACATCATTATGACTCCCGCATAAAAATAGCATGCTATGAAAATAAACATGGACGCTGTAGACAACAGAGAGTCTGGAGAGTCCCAGCGCTGCTCTTACGTGCATGTTTAGTTTTTGATGAAAGTGTTTGGAGGCTTGATTTATATCGACCTGTTTGTGTGGATATTAGACTTGTGGAGTTTACAGCCGGTGCTTGCAGCACATTAGTGCAACCCCTGCCCAGATTATGGAAAGAAAATAAGGACTAATTCTCAGCACATGTACAAGCGTGCCGAGCAAAAAAAAAAAAAAGAGGCAAGAGCTCTCTCCACATTGTTTTTAAATTTGTGATTTCTGGTGCGTGATCGGCGCGTGGCCAACTCCCCTGGGCCCACGTGACTAAACAATCCACGGCCCGTGTGCAAAAAAAGCCTGTAATTCAGCGCCGGAACAACGTGTTGAGCAGCATTCAGCGGAGGGCTTCCTCTCGCCAGGCCCAACGTCGGGATCACCAACCAGGAGAGACAAATGACGGTCACCACGGCGTAGAGGCTCAGCCTATCTGCCGCGCCGCTTCCTGGGGGGGAAACGCCCGCCGTGGCACTGAACGGCCCTCAGCTGCATCCGTCTGTGGGGAGAGATGCAGCTTTGGCTGTCCAGAGGTTTAGTCAGCGGGCTGACAACACACACACACACACACACACACACACACTGGGGGTCATTATGATAGCTGCATGTACATGTCTGTGTGTGAGTGTCTCAGTGTGTGTTTGTGCAATATTGACTTCGTGTGGGTGCATGCTGTGTCATTTTTGTTGTGTTTATCAATAAAGTACATTTAGTCATTTGTTTATTCGTAGCTATGGTGTCATTTGTGAAAAGTGCTTAATATTACTATTAGTAGTAGCAATAGTAGTGATAATGGTATTGATGCTGTTGTAAATATTTTACATTTTATTTTATATGAATACACTGTATTGAAATATTTACATTATTATTATGTGAGTTACATATGTGATAGTAAACGTGATAAATTTAGTTGACAAAACAATCCCACTTAAAGGGCTGTTTAACCGATGGACTGGAGCTTTTGGTTATATCACCTGATCTACACCTGAAGATGCCATTGTAGAAGTTAAAAACCATGTCCTTTTCCGTGTTGGCTATGTAGATAGGTATTTAGAATTTATGTATATACCTATATTGTCTTTTATCAGTAACCCATATTCTAATACAAATAAATAAATGCCAGGATATATTATATGGTACTGCCACTGCTACTGTACATACAAATGAATAATCGTGTTGGTCCACGTGAGTCAGAAACCTTACGACAAATCACATTCACATACACACACATAAGACAAATAACCAGACATAATTCATCATTTCCCTCAGTCTGCAGGACACTCGGGGCACTTTTGTACAGTGCGATTTTCTGGCTGGCTGAGGCTAAAGCTGACACTCGTGATGGGAAGCGTGGTGAGATCTTAAAAACCGTGGCCCTTGCTTTGGAGACCAAAGACAAGAGTAGGGATCACATTTCGTAAAAGCTACATTTTTTAATAAAGCTTAGGGGGGAAAAACGCATGCGCGCACACTGCTTTCTATTTTGCGCATTCGTCGCACAATCTGACGTGCCTCAAATTGGCATCGTACAGTCCGACACAGATTGCGACCGAGATTTCATTGAACCCATCTTGCACCACGTGGCAACAAACTTACACGATCGTTGTTGTCGCGCAGGATAAAACCGCCGTCTTATCCAGAGGATCTAAGATAAATTACTCTTTCCAGTTCCCTCATTTTTACAGTGCATTTGACCAGTCTTTAGTGATGATGCGCATGATTATGGTTAGCTCTATGCTGTGGTACAGTAAGCAGTATTTCAAAAAGCCAGCGATGCTGCCAAACAATATCCGCTAAGTTGATTCTATGCAAGTTAAAACCTTTGTGGCAAACACAGTTCCTAACAGCCTTCAGGAATACAAAGCACCACTGCTCATGGTTTCCATTTTTTTCCATTTCATTTGCGGGAAACCTCTCATTATCCCGAGTGTGAAGGGAACTTTTCTTATGAGCCACCGGTCCACTTTGTTGACAGAAGAGTAACATCACTCCGTGAGCGGTCCAGACACACAGAGCAAACAACGCCAGGGCTTTTTATAATAAGCTAAAGTCCACTCTATTCCCTTAAATCATTTAAAGTTCCTTGTTGTTAATTGAGAGTTTCCGCATGAGAGGGAGCGATGTTTGTTTCAGTCCTCAGTGAGCGTGTTCATGACTCAGATCTCCACTTACCTCGCCAAAGCTGAATGCCAGCTCCTTATGCACATCCCTTGCACTCATTTGCGTGAAATCAGAAGATGAGAGGAATTAGTTCCTGTCTCTTTTACCCCCCCCCCCCCCCCCATCTTACTGGAGTGCAGATGTGGTGGGTCCTTTGAGGGCCCATCTGTTGTGCTGCCGTAGCTTTGGCCCAGCCGGTGTCTGACTGGGGGCCAGGTGATTAGGCTGCCATCCAAGGCAATCCACCCAGGTAAGCCACGGCTCCGCGGCCCTGACCGGCCCTATCAAGGGGAGACAGGGGACGGACGTTAGACCAAACACATCACGCAAAGCCCCAAGTCGAGCTTAAACCAGAAGAGGTTTTTACACGGATATATAAAAGTTGATGATGTGAAAGCCCTCGAGGTGAAGTGTCTCTGCTCGTTTCTCTTCAAGCTCAAAAAACAATGCGTATTCCTGCATTTGCCAAGAAAGAAGATGTCTTAACATGGGTGGAACCACGTAGAGGAAACAAAGCCACCGCAGCCCACAGGGACATACACTGCACTTTTTGATCTATGGGAGCCACTTCTGAAGCTGTTACAGCTGAGAGGAAACTCTCAACAACAAACAAATTAAATTAAAACTTAAAACAATATTAATGCCCTCTTTTATTGTGTTGCACTATTTTATTCTTTCCCTTTCAGCTGTGACCAACAGAAACATTAGTAACCAAAAACCGATTATTCATCATCATAAGTGCTAAATAGCCAAATGACAGCCAGTTTAGAATAACAAATGAAGGGGCTTCATTGAGAATTATTAAGCTCAAGTGACCTTGTTGTGTTAGTGGGAGAAAATTCTCTACGGATTGTGGTTAGTTTTGTTTTAAGGATCTTGACTTGAGGAACAAGGTGAACTCGGGGATGCACAGTTTTGACTTTTGGTGGCAGTAATCGCCGGGATCACACCTGGTCCATGATGCACTTGGGTCGCCGCAAAGGTTTATACAATGATCTCACATAGTGTCCCGTCTGACATCTCCACTTGTCCGTCCATCCTCCATTAAAGGTGGGGTACGCGATTCTAATCCAATACACGTCTTTTTGTCAAATATAGCGAATATCTCCTCACGTTACGCTAGCTGTCCGTTCAGTGTGTGCGCTTAAAAAAAACAAAACTCCGGTGTTTCTACTCAGCAAACACAAAGTGACTCGGATCGAGCCACACAACACTATTCCAGCCATGATATGTGTGTCAGGTTACATGACTTGCTAGGTACCATGACTAGAACTGACATTCTAGTTTGCGAAGCTGTGCTGTTGTTGTGATGCTAGCTTTGGTAGCAGGACAGTTGTGCGTATCGCTGTCTGGAGCTGGTGTGCTGGCTCCTGGAAACCGTCTCGTCCTCTCTGGCTGTTCGCTTGGCAGCAAAGGGAGAGTAAGGGACAGTTTGCTAACCCACAACCTAGCTAAGCTAAAGAGCAACTTGCAGGTTGGAGACCCCAGTGAATGTGTAGGAAAATTATGTAGAAACTAGATTTCAAAAATATACATATGTACTATATATATATATATATATATATATATACACACACAACAGTAACTTTGCGAGTTGTCTTTGTGAGAGATCTTTTCTTCCCCATCAAAAAAGACAAAATCATTGGACGTGTTGTGACAAAAGGGGGCGCGGCCAAGACAGCGGCCAAGGTTGAAAATGTATGTTTATACACATATGACGGACCACATCCTTCGAATTATGAGCCTGTCCAAGAGACCAGGAACGGACCAGGATCAGAAGACATAACGGCCATCGGAGAGAAGAGTTGTGGTGTGAGAACCAATGGAGAGCTGGACAGGTGTCCTGCTGAGTGACCAGCTATAAAGAGAGCTAAAGCTCTTTTCACATCACAATATTGTAAAGTTTGCTATTACATATCAGGCTATAACAAAACTAGTTATGGTTGTCTAATACTGACAGGAGTATTGATACAAACTAACGCGCAACACTAATTTGGAAGTTAGCAAACATTAAAAAACAAGATTTACGGTGCAACGTCAACGTTGCATATTTTCATTATACAACCCTGTGTTGTAAAATGATCAATACATCTATCTTGTATCTAGTATGAAGCAGCTGTGTCTACTGAAGGAGCCACACCAGCATCAGTCCCACACGGTCCTGGCTTCGACATCCCATCCTGAACTCCGTCATATCGCCGGGAATATGGTCCCCCGGTCTAAAATAAGTACCACTACAGATGCAGCAGTAATGTCCCATCTCTTCACCTGCACAACACGCACCCGGGCACAAGACCTAGCGCCGGTCCTGGTAATACACCTGTGGACTGGACGTCCTGACAGGCTGGAGTTTGTGCAAACTCCTCAAACACAATAATTATCCATGATGAAAATGGTGAAATGCAACGTAAAACTACTGAAAATGTACTATATTACTACATTACAACCACTCAGACTCACTACCACCTACTACTGCATGTTGAGCTGAGGCAGAGTCAGGGACTCCATTTTTTTAACGTAATATGACACGTTGTTGAAAAGACGCATTGCAATTTCTTTCCTCTGAATTTTTGCCCTCATGTCTTCTACAAGATGTAAAATTCTGCATTAACCTTTCAAATGATCATTTTCCAGAAAGGTTAAGGGTACATTTTGTAGAAAATTGTACCTGCAAGCTTGCTCTTTAACCAAGTAGTTTCAGTTGCCTACAACTAAGAGAAACCTTACCCATAAAGGTTGGCAGATCAGAAAACAGCTGTACGAACCATTTTTATAATAGTTATTTGTAACAGTTTTGGAAGGCACTGACAAAAAATATATCGGTATATCAGAAAAATCCTATATTGGTCGATTCGTGATAATTAACAAATGACCTATATTGTTGTTCAGTTTGGAGGACTTTCTGTTCCCTTTGTGTATTTTAAAGTTTTCTTGCCAAGCCTGGAAGAGGCCACTTGGTGCGCTGTCACATCAATATACTAATAGCTTTTTGAATAACTATGTCACAATTACACATTATCCACCTATTTCCTCCTGGGGATCCCTGTCTGCTCTCATGCCAGCTGGGACTTATCGCCCCTCCGTCCTGCACTTTTCCTTCAGATCTCCACCAAGTCAGACACGCCCAGGTGGCGAACATCCAAACGCAATCCTTACCGGGAGCCTGATCCGCCTCGAACGTGCCCCCTCTCGATGTGCAGCGATTTTTCAGCCTCAGAGGTCCTTCCAGATCACTGAGCTCGTCCACGAGTCGTGGAGGGAGAGGCCAGCCACCCTGCAGAGAAACCTCATTTCAAGCGATTGTGTCCTCGATCCCATTCCATCATTCAGCACTCAGAGCTGGTGACCATCACTGAGAGTCAGTCTGACTACTGAAAGCTGACTGGAGCATTATTTTACAGCTCAGCTCACTCTTTAGCACAGAGACTACAGCTACGAGAGACCAGCGATTAATCTCATGATCCCCTAACTTAATTTGTGAATAAGACCATGAAAAATGTACTCCTACATGAGGAGCATTTGGTTACACCCACTTCCAGGAGAGTCCTGGGTGTGATTTTATTTTTAGCGCTGACTCTCACCTAAACTACATCACATTTCGAAAATTACAATAATGTTTTGAATGTGAATGTTTGAAAATCTTGAAATATTTAAAAAGCAAAAACATCAACGCTTTAAAGTTTGATTCTGTGTAACTGCACATGCATTTAATGGCAATTTGGGGCAAATTAAGAGCACCTTGGTCAGGGACGTCGTTAGGCCTATTTTAGGGGGGCTGAAGCTACCCCAAAATGTTCCCAAGCCCCCCTAAATGATAATAAATGATATATATCCAGCTACAAAAAATAGCCGAAAAGTCAGAAGTTGGACAGAAGTACAAAGAGTCGTTGTGCTATCAAGATGATGCACCGCACCGTCTCGTTGCATTGGTGTGAAATGTGGCAGCGTTGCAAACCGGCGCGCTGCTGCAAGTAACCGGAGGATTCATGTCGTCTCGTCGTTACTCCAGTTTGGTCTGAACTCGCGCTGCACCCTCCCGCCCACACACACCGATACACACACACGCTAATGGTGAAAGGAAGATTGGTAAGTGCCATGAATCGTGATACAAAGGGAAATTTTAAGTTGTTTTTCATTATCTGCTTACCTTTAGCTACGGTTTCTTGAGGTAAAGGAAATGGGATATAATAAACTGTGCAAGCCAAACTACAGAGCGAAATTACACTCTGATTGAATCTTGATCTTGATTGATCTTTCTCCAAAGATGCATTTTTAGAAAAGACATTACGCAGGTTAAATGGATGAATTGCACTGGCTATTAGCATTCTCTGTTCCTGGACTGAAAACTGTGCTGTCAATGGTGCAGGATAACATTTTTGAACTATTGGCATGAGCCTGGCAATACTTTGGGCATTACATGTCACAACAAGGTGACAGACATTTGGGGCTGAAATAAAAACCCCAAGTGAAATCATCAGCTGTCATTGACTCTCATTCAAAAATCTAAGAGATAAAACTGGTTTGCAGCTTTGTCTAGAAAAGCTCTATTGCTATATTGTTTATTTCTATTTCATTTGTAAGTCTACTGTCACAAAATCCCATTAAAAGCAAAAATGTGTTTGTCCTTGCTTCTCTGCTTCCCTACCCTGTCTGTTGTCCCAAGCCCATTCATTCCCACTAAAGATCTAAAGCTCTAATAACTGGTCACAAATATATAGTTTCTTTTACAAAAAGGGCTCAGCAATTTCTTAAATCACTTCGGCACTTTTGGTCTTATCAGACTTTACTCAAACAGGAGGAAATAGAGCATTTGTTGGGGACTATTTTCAGCGGTGGATTAATACACATTTGGTGCTCTAGTGAGTATTTGGGGCAGCAGGTCGCTGTACGTGGGACTGAGTCTGAATAAACTGTGTGTGTGTTCATGGTGATGACGGAACATGTCACCCAGTGCAACAGTGAGGCTCACTGATGTGTTTTTAATAATTTTTTAGACAACAATGGAGCTCTGTGGCCCTGAGGAAGAAGATATATCTGGCTTTGATACACACACACACACACACACACACACAATACTTGTTAGCAGGATCAGATTCTAGGATCAGACTTTGGTGGGGTCTGGTTCCCTGAGCTGAGAATGTGACATATAACAATCTTGACTACACTATCTGTCCACTTTCTCGCCCTCTCTCTCTCTCCTCCTCTCTCCCTCTTGGACAATCCCACACACACATATTGTTTGCAGCTAGAAAATAACATAATCTGATAATAAATAAAGCAAAAAAAACGGAGTATTTATGACGTAAGTAAATGTAAAAGGAGGTTGGGGACAATCCAAATTTGATACCAGTATACCAATACACTTAGCGATGTGAACTCATTGAGGAGACCACATAACTACTGTATGTGGTCTTGGCCACCTGTCCACTTTCTCACCTGGTTCTCCCTCTCTATCTTCATCGCTCCCTCTTTGTGCTGTCAACCAAAAGGCAAAAATAACCACCAAAACAGAGGTAGGAAGATGGGGTTCAATCTATCAAGAATGAATTCATAACATTATTCTAAGTGCATGTTGGGTTGCTGTGGGCAATGCAGTCAGGCAACATCATTTTGACCTTGCTCTCTCACCTGAACCGGGCTGTTTTGCTGAGAAAAAACAGAATCGTATCCATCCGTGGGAAAACCACAGTGGACAACGCCTAGGTGTTAAAACTAAACAAAACTGCCACCTCAAGCATTATTTATTTACACTTAGTGAGCATTCACAATATTCACTCAAAATCAGCAGGGGGAGGCTCATAGAAAGAGCCGTTTATGGTTTGCAGCTTTCGTTTCCTTTCTGTGCGTGGATTTCTACAATGGCGGGAAAAACGGAATTAGGGCCCGAAAGTTCTATTTACCAAAATATATTACACCAAAAACCATCAAACCACTTGCCAGCATACAGTGCGTCTACCGGTGTATGTGGGGCTTGCAGATTTTGATGGTGACAAAGGAGGTGACAGATCCAAGGTGCCGGATCCTCTTCTGGCAGGATCCACACAAATTAAACCCTGACTCTAAAGTTAGAAGGTTAATAACTATTTTAGAAAATATTAATAATTAATAATAATAAAATATATTTTTTTAGAGCTGCTGAGATGACTTTTAGGTGTACATGAGCGCCCCTATCAAAAGTCTAAAAGCGCCAATGTTTGTTATTTGATATATTCATTGTTGGATTTGGTCTTTACATGGGATTTGTAAACAGTGAAAAAAAAAATTGAACTAGACTTATCCATTAAACCAAAGTATTGACAATTTATATCCACAACATAATCAATTTATCTTCTGTCAGTCAAATCAAACTCAGATGAACTGATGAATACCACAAGCCTGTTGAAAGGTTAGAGGTCACCGTCTTCCACGTCGCCCACCAACTCATCTCACAGCACCACAAACATGCCGGAACTGCTACAAAAGGTAGAGATTACAAGACACCAGCATGTTTACCTTCCAGCTGGCAGCAGCTGTTTATTATTGGCAGCTTTCGAGAGGAGATTTAAGTGGCATAAACGCATTTGTGTTATTACCCTGAAACGTTACATTTTCCATTCTTTCCTTTAGATGAGGGTGCAAGCGATGGGTAGGCACGCAGGCGCAGATTATGCATGAATCAGAGATTGCCACCTTTGTGATCTTTCCCAGCTCAAGCACGTATTTACCGTCAGATAATGCAAACAATACTTCACGGGTAAACATCTTGGTTTACAGTGATTTCTGGAGCATTTTATCCTTTCTTATCTGAATACAGAGGGGGTGGAATACGTTCTGCGGCTTTTGTCTGCGGGTTGCTGTGTGTGTGGAAAGTGCGATCGTGTCCCGTGTTCCCAAGTGAATGCACCGTCATTCCACTGTGAACTTGATTTGGCGCCACCCCTGTCGATTAGGGCCCTGAACACAAAGGTGGCGATGCTGGTGCTTTGGAGGGTCTCTTTGTTAAGCCAGTGGGAGTTCGATTTGCCACGGGGAAGAAAAAAGGAACCATGGCACAGGGAACAAGGCCCGCTTTTGACTGCCCTTATTGCAAAGCATAATCTTCAAACAGAGCTGGGGGGGAATTCGGGAGGTCAGGCAGCCTGATCAATACACAGATTTTCACAATACGCGTGCTGAATATGTATGAGAGCGTTCTTCCATGCAACATCTATTTCCCTCTTTATTTCCTTGTTGAATGACACGTTTGATGACCTGCCCTGGCACCAGTCCTTCGTAAATGACTTGATTTGGAAGTAAGATATGCGTGCCACAGTAAGAAAAACTGAGATGAGAGATGAGAACACCCGCATCACTGCCACATCCTTTACCGTAGATCAAGCATCTCGTAATGATTTAGATCCTTGTGAAAAATGACACAACTGATAAAGTGAAGCGGGATGTTTCGTCTCATTCACGCGAATGTGTTCATGAAACACACCTCACTCTCCCATCAAGGTCTGACTGCCCTTTATCTGAACTAGCACGACTTGAAAAGTGAGCACAACAAAACCCCAACTTTGGAGAAAGTGATGAAACTGGATCCAACATGTAATCAGTTTTCCCCACCTTCCAAACTAATGAACACGTTTCTTTGCTAATCATATGCAAAGCATTTTAAGTTTAAATGTTTGAATTTATAAATGTATAACTTTGTCACGTCTTTCTACAGAAGACTACAAACAACCCGACAATTAATTATTTTTAAAGGTGTCCACAGAGGTTTAAAAGGGAGAGAGCTCCGACTTTCGGGAGCCACAACCTTAAAAGCACAGCACTCCTTCAGTTTTAAGCCTGGAGCCAGAGGTCAGATTAACCCGCTAGGGAGCCCCAAGGCAAAAATAAGATGTGGGCCCCTACTGAGGCCCCATCAAACACGGATTCCCCCAACCCATTTTGCCAAGAGTTACAGATACCAACCAGTATTTCTAGTCTTGAAAAACCACCCTGCCCCAGATTTTCTGTATGCCCGTTAATTTGATTAAACACAATTTTGTTGAAGGATTTGCGCCACGTAAGCATAACATCAGCTACATCATTAAAGGATCTACAACTAGATTTTGACAAAAGTCCCCTTTACAAAATGGGCTGTCAGGGTCAGGTAAAAATGCAAGAGTCACCTAAGGGCCAGTAATATAGATTTAGATTCAGATTTTGATGCGGAGTCAGTGTAAAGAAATAAAAGACAGGTGTCACATGAGACCAAGAGGTTTCAGTGGAATGGTTCAAATCTTCTATGACGGCGGATTGTAGGTGTTTTTCTATGGCAATAGTGAAATAATATGATACAGTAGTTAACTTTCAGGAAATTCAATTCGAGAGTCAGTTTACCCAGATTTCCAAATCCCCCATTTACCTCTAGTGGTCTCTAGCCATGTAAACAGTTTTGGTTTTATTTTTCAATCTCTGAGATTTCTGCCTTCACCCCAATACACTGGAGGTGAATAGAAGTCCAACGGTGGTGCTCAAAACATTGAACAAATCAAGTAAAAAACATTTCAACAGCAACTTGTTGAAACACTGTGAACTTCTTTCGACCAAGACAATACAGTAGTCCTTATATAAACTGAGAAATATTTAAAACCAAAGCTATCTGCATGGCTACGGCTAAGTGAGACATTTTGTGTTTTTGTCATCATCCTTTTAAGAAACAATTTATTGATAAAATAACCAGACGTCAAGTTTGTCAGTTTCGGGTATAATCCATTGCATACATCCACTTTAAAACCTGACAAATCGAGGTACTTTATTACACTGATGCAAAACCAAATAAATTGCCATAAAGCAGTCCTGCTCATTGATTTGCAACATCGCTCACAACGCCCAAATACAAGCGGAGATAATAAAGGGATTGCTCGGTGCAAACTGTACTGCAAAAGCTCTGAAGGTTGACAAATCTCTGTTGTGGGATGTTTTATCGCTTAATCCAACTAATCACGGCTAAAATGGATTAAAATGGATGAATTTCATGCTCATAGGTTGCATTTAGACACCTATGTTTTGTACGTTTTGTGCAGTGCAGGAAAGTCTTCGCAGAAGACTCTTTTTATTATGTAAGAAAGACGACAAATACATGGAGTTTTTGGTATAAAAATGGTCAAATTCAAGAATGATTAGTATCAGGCCAAACCATAATCTTTAGTTTGAGAAATATTGGTACAGGCTTTCAAAAATCCATGTTGATTAAAACCCAAGTGCACACTTGTAATTATGAATTCAAAGTGAAAACTCCTCCTTGGCTGTCTGCTCCCCTGAGACGACTTCTCTTTTGGCATTTAAAAAACAATCAACCTGTGGGAAACTTTCAAAATATCACTGGATTTAAAAAGAAAACACCCTCGAGCTCTTTCTGCACAGTGTGCAGCACACCCCTCATTCTGCATGTCTTTGTCATTTCCATATCCTTCCGTCTGCGCCTAAGGCTTTTTAATAATTGAATTAATTATATTGACATTGCTGAGTATCCTCCTCTCATTGTAATAGGATCGCTGGGACAATAAGATTGTCTGTCAGCCTGTGACTCAGAGCTGCTCACCTAGAACCCATCTGGCCTCTTTCTGGCCACGTTTGAAGCTGCAGACGAGTCCAGCAGTCTCATACGAAATTGAATTGTGTGAGAAGTAATTCCTGTTATGTTCGTGGGTGTACAGTATGTGCATCTTTCTAAATGTTTTTTGCATGCACTCGCCGTGGCCCATATATATATATATAAACAACAAAATCCTATTTATTATTCCTATATTCAGCTCTTGTAGAAAGCGTCACCATCTGCTGTATAACCTCACGCTGAGGGGGAAAAAAACAATGAACAAAACGGTCAGACAATCTGTCTCAGTTTTCCGAGTTTCATGAGATACTGTATGAGCTATGTATAAAAAACAGGAACAAATAAAACATCTGTTAAGGCATTACAGTGTTGTTGCAATTGTCACCTTTACATCCTCATAACTTTCTGAATATATTGAACCGTTTTCCCCTTTGTTATCCAGTTTTATAATCATTTTTTAAACTGAAAAATGACTTTATTCGTCCACTATGCAAAATGCAAGACGAATGAGTTAGTGCTGACATCTCAAGATGAAATTAGGCCTATTAAATCATCGAGTTAAGTTCCTCAAGCATCTTTTTTGAAGTACATTTGTAAAATAAAAACATCAAACCATTTTTCAAGTTTTGGAGAACTTGATTTACAGTACAAAAAGGTTTTTGGGGGGGGCTGCTGTACAATCATTTCTGTCTCTGCATGATGCACAATCAATAATGCCAAAAGTGCCATAATGTACAATAATATGATGATTTTGGGATGCTTACAATTTGTAGTTTGTTTTAGTCTCTGCTGTCTCATTTAAATTCCTATGTCGATATTTACGGATCTCTTCTCACGTGTTCTCTTACGAGCCAATCATCCTTCTTGTAGGCTATGTTGATCATGGCACATGAGGCACTACTTTCGTTTTCCGGGCAAACCAAGAGAGTTTGCACGAGAGAAGATAGTATCTTCGGCTAAACTTCTTGTAATTTAATTTTGTACTACGAGGCTAATACAAAACTGTCCGACTGATGAACTTATAGACACATAGCTACGTCCGCCTGCTTTAAAAAAACAACCTAGATGTGGGCGTACAATCATTTTCCTCAAAATACCATAATTTTAAGCCTCTGGTTCGATAGTTTAACATTTCCTATCTGGCAACGCTGCAAACAAAAAGACTCAGACTCCCAAGAAACTCTTTAATTGGACAGAATTTTGATCATCTGTCAACACCGCCAGGTTAGAGATTTTGTCAGCAGGGGGTAGCCAAAAGCAATCCGATTAATCCCACTCCTAACTTTGTTAAGTATGATGGACTTATCTGCAGTCTTTGCTAAAACTTCCAAATTCTGATATGCACGCCAGTTAGTAAGTGTGTTGATCTTCCTCTCGGGCATCTCCACAATTTCAAATCGGCTGCCATGAGGAAGTCCTCATTAATCAAATTATGCTGTAATTCCAATCCATGGGCATAGTTAGTAGTCATTTTGTGGCACTGGATACAAATCACATAAAAGTGAAAGGTAAAAGTTAAATTCCTCGAATATCTGTCACTTTTAAGAAGAGATTTAAAAGACGATTGTCAGGCGAGTTGTTCCAAAACCCTCAGAGCCCTGACAACAAAAGCCCGCTCACCTTTAGAGTCTCACCTCCTTATACCTGTAATGCCTTCCATTTTGGATTGTCTTATGTTCTTACAGGGAGAATGGGGCCAGCTCGCAGTGAGAGCAGGCTAAGCAAGGCAGTCCAGGCGTCCCTCTCCCCAGCAACGTTTTCCAGCTCTTCCTGGGGGATCCTAAGGCATTCCCAAGCCAGATTAGATATGAGATATGGTCTCCTACTGGTTGGACGTGCCTGGAAAACCTTCAAAGGAAGGGGCTCGGGGGGCATCCTGATCAGATGCCCCAACCACCTCAACTGGCTTCATTAAAAGAAGCAGCGGCTCTACCCTGAGCTCCCTCCGGATTTGTCTAAGCTCCATACCCTATCTCAAAGGGTGAGCCAAGCCAGCGATGCAGTGCAGACTTTTCAAATCAGTACGCACTTAAACTGCATTGCTACACATTGACGATTTTGTTACATGAAACCAAAGATAATGCAGACTCAACAGTCAAGAGTCTGTATGGAGATTTTCACACTGTTCAGAAATGAATGGAAAGCAATGGCTACCTACAACTGCAAGCTGTAATGTAGAACATGTGCTTTGTGACAAAATACTTTTCCCGAGCTTTCAAGCAAGTTTTAGATTTTGATCATTTCTGTGAGTTTTGAGTTGAGATTTTCTTGCTACACATTCTTATCCCAAGGCCGAGAATGACGCACCATGCCCAATAAGTGCTTTGTGTATAGTAAATGGGCTAGAACATGCAAAACCACTGGTATGGTCGATTCATACTAGGTTTATAACTTCCACCCTTGTGCACAACTTTGTCCTCATTTCCAATAAACATTCCTGAAAGAATTTTTGGACGTCTAGTGTGGTTATTTTAGTGCAAAATCTAATGGACCGTTTCTTCAAAAGAATAACAAGACCTACTACAAACAAGCTTGGAATGAATGCACGCTGAGATTCATTTGTCTAAAAACAGACCTCATCCAGAGGTTAACGCCTCCAATGTTCAGCCAGAGGGCAGCTGCTTGTTTGTGGGAGACAAAGTGTCAGAGTGCATCATGTCCAAGGTCCTGGGGAGAGGGGATACATCAGACACCCAACTCTAATGGCCTGTAATTAGAGAGCTGATTAGTAGAACTAATGACCCAATAAATGATCCTTCTTTCATATCTCAATGTCTTTGGAACTCGGCTGGAGCGGGAGATAGGGGACCAACAGCGTAGCTGGACTACGCCGAGGACAGCCCCACTCTCGTTAACTTAATTAACATCGATACAGGTGAATAAGTGATGATGGAAGATGATGAGGCAGTCCGGAGGTGTTTGCAAGATTTCAGGTGACAGCTGGGTAGCTCCTTTTTTCATTTTTAACGTTATATTTTGCACAAGAGGAAACTCTCGTGACAAAGATCCTCACAGGCAACAAACACATCTTTCTTTTTCTGTTTTTTTTTCGAGGAGGGTAGCAAAACCTCTGCACTCCCTCCTTGTCGAGCAAAGATTTTGCGCCGACACAAACAGAGAGCTCTCTCTCTCTGTATTCAGCCGAGAGTGCTGCAGGTCATAGGGTAATAGGTGGCTTGGGGCACATCAGATGGGGAATAACAGTGGTGATTATCTTCTCTACCTCCTTGAAGTAATAGATGAAAGCCTCGCCATCATGTAATAGGCTACTTAAGTCTGTCAAGGCGGGAGAAATTCTTACCCCGTCCTTATTTGCCTGGCTCCTCTCTCCCCTATTTTGTGGTTAAATGCGCTTTGTCTGAATGGCCCTGATGAATAGCACGGGGCCTTTCTTCCTCCCTTTTCCCTGACATGATAATAAAAAACCACACAGGCAGTGTGCTTTTAGTCCCCTTCAGGCAAATCCCTGCAATCAAGAGTCATTTGAGATATGACACATCCAGGCGCTAAAGAGCAGTCTGGCCAGGCAGGAATAATCACACTGTTATCCATACTCTGACATCATTAATGAGGCAGAAGAGAGGGACAAACCTGAGGTGAGGATGAGTAGAACAGGGCAGATAAATGGGATTGTTTTTCTGGGAGATCATATAGCTGATGTTCTTGCAGGATCATATCACTTACCCCGCTGCGGATGCCTCAGCAGGCGCCGTTGTTTGGCTGTTTTGGAGGAGATGAGGCTAGCTGTTAGCAGCAAGCAATGACACCTTCAGTATCATTGTAACACTGATCTGAGGGAGCGTATTATCTTGTTAAAAGCTCACCTCTAATGGCTGCTGGTGCCTCAGAGTTGGGTTTTAATTTGCATCAAGCACCACGCACCCATATGGTAATCCTACAGCACCTGCTATATCTTTGCATAATTCTGCATAAAATCCTTATCTCACTCTTTCACGAGATGTGGAAATGTCCTTTACCGTTCTTATTGGGAAGACAACCTGAACGCGTCAGAATCAACTTTGCAGAGCAGATAAAACTATCTAAATGCAAATAAAAAGCATAATCGTGTCACAATCGATTCGGAGTTTATCATGCCACGGCTCCTGCAGGGCACGCTGTTTTGAATGCGACATCCACCCTCTGCTTGTATGATCGCATCCTATTCTTCTGTCATTGCTTTTTACCAAGCACCATGCTTGGTGAGACACGACTTGTTATCCCTTTATCGTCTCAGGCAGCGCTGTAGCCGGGGCACGTTTTAAAACCAAGGCAATATGTTCCAAGTCCCGAGCAGTAGCTTCCATCTACTCTTAAATGTGCATTTGCTCTGTCTGATTCTCTCTGTCCAAGCTGATTTCCTATCACTAAAGGATTCTCTTTAGCTGTATTGCCTCCGCTGACTCAGTAAAAGTAATATTCACATATTAGCTAATAACACAGGACAAAGTGACGCAGCGTTAAGTTCGACGCATATGAAATTGTGTGAAATATGTTTAACCTACTGCAGTAATAGTTTGAGTTTTTTTGCTCAAGGTGCTTCAAAACAGAATTCTATGGTCTCCATGGTCTGATTTACGATGATACAGATTGAGATTATGACACTGACAAGACCCAGATAGAGAGTTTGGGATTTCTGATTGGTTTTTCGTTGTTTCCAGGCAGGTGCACATCTTTACTGGGAAATAAATCTAAATCTAGATAGACTTTGACACTATAGTGCTTCAGTTGATTTGCTCACTTTTATTAACTGTTCAATTACACCTGTCAGGGACTTGATATCCACAGGGTATACCGCCACTGTATGTTGTTGTTCATTGTTGCTTTTTATATATATATTTATATTCATTTTTTCCCCTACTTGTATGTATATAATGTATATAATGTCTTCAGCTTTGTTGTTTTAGCTGTATGTCTATTTCTATCTTCATGTAAATTGGTCTTGGAACTGTGTGTAAGTACATTGAGAGCAACTTGAAACAGGAGTCAAATTCCTTGTATGTGTGCTTGGCCAACGAACCAGATTCACATTCACAAAAATGCAAACAAAAATAAAATGTAAAAAAAATGAATCAGCTTGCAGTAACTGTTACTGAGGTTCAGGCCTCCATGGTAGCTATGTTGGGGGATGTCTCAGGTCCACTGTTCATCTGCTTCACGGTGTTTTGAAGAATACTATTCACTGCTGTTGGCTAATTTGTGTCATGTGACACCACCACAGAAATATCAACAAAAGCTGCAGTACTTTTCGGTCCAACTTGTGCAGTCTTGCAGAACGATGTGTATCCGAGGCTCTCTTGGTGTCTTCTTTCAGGATCAGGTCAGACCGTCAGATGCACCATCTGATTCGGTCGCGTAACTGATCTAAAGACAGTGTTTTCCAGCATTGTGCGGGCTTTATAGAGCTCGGCTGATGCTCATTTGATCAACAATATTTGAATATTTAATTATTTATTCAGAGCATCTCTGAAGGCAAAAAAAAAGGTTTAAAAACACATCTGAGTGCTGCACATTCAGACAGCAAAGAGAGAAAAATAAAGGCACCGACCTGAAATGGGAGAGAAACCAATGTTCGGGTTGTTTTTGAGAGATTTCCCTCACAATGGCCTCCCCCATGTGACCGAGGGAGTTCATCAACAAAAAGTGAAAGCATTAATTACCTGAATAAAGGCAGCTGGCATGGCACTTTTTAAAAATTCACCCTCATTCAAACTACGTGTGGTAGAAGAAATTTCAAAGCTTACTGGGGAGGGAGCAATTTTAGGTAGCCTATAAAAAACATTACTCTCTACATAGTTGACAGAATTTTAAGATGATATGGAGGATGTGATTTGACAGGAGGTAATGATGCCTCTTTAAACAATAACAGCTCCCAGTTTATTTCACCTAAATTACCTTTTAGCAACGCAACAAAGAAAAAATGTCCCTTGTTGCACTGCTGAGGGGCGATTTTCAGTTGTTGCACATCATATTTATGCATTCTGACTTCATCTCTTGTTTATAAGAGTTTATGATTGCTACTTCTTGCATCTTCCTGCTTATGACTTCTAGTCAAATTGGATTTGCAGTGTTGCATAAGGTTCGTCTTCCAAAAGAATATGAAAGCGTTCCGTCCCTTTTCAGGAAAAAAAATTAAATAAACTCATCATTCCTTAAATCAGGATTTCATCAATGGGGGCTGGAAAAAAGTGCCAAAAATACTGTACGTGATAACTATGTTTCTACTAAAATGAGTTGCTTCAGATGGGGGTATATCTATACTGTGCAAACAAACACAAGCTCATGGTGTTCTCCCAAACAGAGAAAGGACAATAGCATCAACTATCATTCCCAAACCATGCCGCATGCTGCTGTGTGAAGTAAAGCCAGCATCTCAAGCTGCCATGCTACTCTAGTCCCACTGTGTTTTGTAACCAATCATTACATGGCCAGGGTTTTCAACAGGCACCTGTAGACAAATCACACTGCTGCAGGTTTTTCAGCTTCAGCGGGACAAAACGGTGACAAATCATGGAGCACTGCTGCTTTTACATATGACAGCTGCCATTTTATAAGTACAATTGAAAGAAATATACACAAGAGTGCCTTACGCTTACCCCTTTTAAGTAGCTTTTTGTGTATTGTGCTAAGTAGCTATTTTTAAAGCTCTAGTTTACAGCTAGTCCAAGTTTGTGCCTCTCATATATTCTAATTACATTATATAATACATGAGTCACAGAGCTAAGCATTAGATACCCAGTGAACCTTAAAAGGGTCATTTAACAACACTTCCCAGAATCTATTTCCAAAATCCTCAAAGACTTTTCTAAACATCTGGATGAAGAAATATTCATTCTGCTGCATGATAAAAACGATTTTAACCCATTTCCATCTATGTCGCGCCCCTTTATCCTTTATCACTTTGTACAATGTAAACCAATGCTTATTCATATATATATTTATATTGATGTTTCTTTCCAATATTTCATATCCTCATACAGAATAACATAGTACTATTTTGCTTGTTCTCATCAAAAATAGCACGGATATGTCATTTCTGGCTATCGATATTAGGAAACACGGTTGCGACTTGGGATTGCAACAGGTTAAAAATGTTGGTTTACATTGTTCAAATTCAACAAGGACATATTTTATTTCAAGCTAACATCTTTGTTTGGCGTAGGAAAAGAAGGCCAAATTTAAGAAATGGGTTACAAATATTATATTGTGCATTGGGCGATATGGTTTTTTCATCCAGATGGTTAGAAAAGTCTGTCAGGACTCTGGAAATACCTTCAGAATAGTTTAGGTATTTTTAAAAGATTGCCAGGTAATACAGAAGAAGCACAAATTGGGGCTAGTTTAAGGTTGGATGAGATTCAAATGCTGCTTCTTTTCCACATTTAAACACTAAAATCCTGCCTGCTGCGGAATTATCTCTGAATTTGAAGACAATGTTATTGGTCTGGGTCTCGAAGAGCAACCGCAGCCAAGCCTATTAACCATCTCTTCAAAGCTCATTAGTTATTCAGGCCAAGAAGAGCTGTCCATTAACCAAGCATACAGAAAGCTGCTATTATAAGATGCGTGGCTCACTTGTCATTTTCCATTTCCGATGTACCATAATCAACAGGCACTGGACTCCTGAAAAAATCCTGCTCACCAAAACTACTGAGAGCACAAAACACCCCCAACTTACTGTCACAAGCAGGCCGGGCTAGCATTAAAGCCTTGTTAGCGTCTGTGCCGATGCCAAGTAAGCTACATTATTCTGTTATAGGGATCGTTATTTTAAACAATGTCTGTGATATATTCCCTGCCATAAAGTGTTAGAAATCACACAAAACCTTGAACACCTTTTCAGAGCATTTGAAGTGTTAGTACAGGCACACAAATGCAACAGAAGATGCAAAAACAGGAAAATAATGAAGTTCGGTTCCCTCGGTGATCGCCAAACAGGTCACTATGAATTTAAACCTATGTTATGTATCTTCAGGCAGATATCAATACGGGCGTTTGGGCGTGTGTTCTCACCATGGCTGTGGGATGTCATGAAACGGAAGGACCAGTGGAGCGTGGACATGACAAGCAACGGCGGTTAACCAGTGAGCGGGAGGCTCAAGATATATGTCTTCATGGGAGAGAGTGAGGGTGAGAAAAGGCACAGCTTTATTGCGTTCAATTCTTAAATAAAAGCCGATATTTAAATAATGGCCAAGTCACGAGTAATGGCGGTGGCCGACGTGAGCTAATGAAGGCTGGGTGAAGAATACTGAGCGTGTGTGTGGGGGGGTTGAATTACCTGTACTTTACTAGCTCACTTGGTCAATTCAGCACACTATAATTCCACAACACAAATTTCATCAGTCAACAACAGAGTCTTACCCACCAATCTGAATTCAGAAAATGTTAATCTCACACTCCAGTGGCTTCCACTTTGTCTTGTTTGGTTAAGCTACTTAATTAAGCTCAACACTTCCTGGAGATGTTTGGCATTAAAAGCTAAAGTGCCCAGTCACACCACAAAGTAGAAACTTATTCACACGTTCTTGCAAATAGTTATGAATAACAGGAAAACCTCCCATTATTCCGACTTGGGGGTATACATGTATTAATCCAAAGTGGGTACACCCACCGCTTGCATTGTCACACTATTTAAATAGCCTAAATGAGCTACTTTTGTTTATGTATTGGAAGTGGTTTGTTAACAAGTGGAACCAGTTCTAAATGTGTTTTTAAATGAGCTGAATCTATCGCATTAGTGTTATGTTTTAATTTTCTTTAGATTTAACTACCGGTAATGGTGGATTTTCAGCCACGTTGACACTTCTGTGGTTCACTGCAGTGTCAGAAATTCTCAATAACTCTGACTCTATTGCAACTTGGGTGCTGATGTGAACAGTTTTTCTGTCTCAGGTGCTCATAAAGTAATTATGGCCTAAACAATCTAATGTGAAAAAGGCACGAGTCACATGCTAGCTAGCCAGGAACATGCTAGCCAACAATATATACTGACAAATATTACTCAGCCTTTCTTCAACTTGTTTTATGTTGCTTTTTTACTTTAACTGTATTTATAAAGAGATGCACATTAGCTGCAGCGTAATCTATGGTGTAGCTATGGAGGCTACGTGGATAGGCTCTGTTTCTAAACCATAACCTCCTGACGGTGTAAATTCAGCTTGATAGATTTTTGATTATATCCTGGGACCATGTAAGAGTTTTAATGTGAAACGTGTGCAGGAAGTGTTGAATTTCATTGAACAAAAGAAAAAAAACACTGAACAAACAAATGGCACAGAAGAACAGATTGGAATTAATCAGTGACTTAGAACAGCATTTCTGCTTAAAGTTAAGCTTAAAGTAAGTAAAGGCTGTCCGCTTTTATTTGAGTATCTATGGTAACTTCTGACATACAAACAGTCGTAGAAAAGGCATTCAAACAGCTACAGTGTAGTGTGACTGAATAAAAAGGGTAAATTAATGCTAATAAAGCTCCTCCATAAACCCTGTAGAGTCTCTGATGAGCCAGTCACCTTCAGACCAGGCTGCACTGCGACGCACCAAGAATCAAATGAGCATTCAGTGCAGGTGAAAGTCTAACTCTGTCTCAAGTGAGTCGGGCAGAAATCAGGCTTTAGTGGCAGCCTGTGTCCTCCCAATTCCAGTAATCAAAGATCTGTAAATTACAATGGCTCGGGAGATAAACTGTTTTGAAACCTTGCCATGGATCAAATGGGCAATCTTGATTCAAGCCAACTACAAAATTAGTCAGCCAGTTTCAGTTGTTTTGTTTTTTCTGTTTTAGTTTTTTTTTTCGCTGCCTTCTCCTTCCAGAGAGAAGCCCAATTCAATTTCACCCCACGTGTGCCGAGGGTTTGCTCAGACAGTGTGATCAATTGATAATAAGAATTTGGGCCAAGCAGGATAGAAGTTTCATTATTTTAATTCCTTTATGGATGCCCTCAAGCATAAAGTCACATGAATTTATTTGTGGCCAGGCGAGAGGATTAGTATATTGATTACAAACATGATTAAATGTAAAAACGCTTATAATGAGGGCTTCTGGGAATCATAAAAAATGAATGTGAAACATACTTCCTGACGTCATCTCTCAGGGCTGATATGAAAGGTAATTGTTGGGCTTTGTTTTCCTTTGATGACTTAGAGCCTTGCTTTTTACTTTCTCCCTTTTATTTCTCTGTGAGACCAATAAAATACCCACAGAAATGTGGCTGTTTATGCATACATAAGACAAACAAGCTGTAAGTTACTTATTTCATACTGTACATTACTGTAGACTGTGGTAATGACAATAACATAGCAGCAGTAACTATTTTATCCTCAGGATGGATCGCAGACATTTTTTTAATGTTTACTGTAACTGTAGCAGCTCCATGCAGGCTAATCATTGTCATTTTAAAAATGTACTTTTGTGCTGCATTGTTGCCTTTGGTTTCTTCCAAACCTGATCAGTGGGGTGATGAACAGCAAGACAGAAAACAATCCAGCGAATTGAGTTTCCCCTCCCATTTATGTCTGGAATGAAAAGTTAACACTGGCAAAAGATTGCATCAGCGAAAATTCAGTTCTGCTCCACTTATGTTGTTAGCTTGTATCTGTATGAGGATGTCAGTACTTTTTTGCTTTTAGCCCGCTTGGTTAGGACGCTGTCAAGTTTAAACTCAACACTGACACATTTCATTGCTGTGCTGCCTTTCATATGATCAGCAAAAGAGTAGAAAAAATTAAAAATTGTGTGCCTCATCGATCACAGCAGTGCACTGAGCTACAGTAAATGCTAACATCAGAATGCCAAATGTGATCATGTTTACCATGTTTTCCTTCTTATTTTAGCATGTTAACATGGTAACATTTGAAAACTCCTGCAACACTTGTAGTTTAAAGAACTTTGTTGTCATACCAACGTTTCGGCTCGTGGCCTTCATCACGGTCATCCCTAGATAATGTTCTTTATGCCACAAGTGTTGCTGGAGATTTCAAATGTTACCATGTTAACATGCTAAACTAAGAAGGAAAACATGGTAAACATGATCACATTTGGCATTCTGATGTTAGCATTTACTGTAGCTCAGTGCACCGCTGTGCCTAAAGACAGCCTCACAGAGCTGCTAGCATGGATCGATGAGGCACACATTTTTTAATTTTTTATTTTTTCTACTCTTTTGCTGATCATATGAAAGGCAGCACAGCAATGAAATGTGTCAGTGTTGAGTTTAAACTTGACAGCGTCCTAACCAAGCATAAAGAACATTATCTAGGGATGACCGTGATGAAGGCCACGAGCCGAAACGCTGGTATGACAACAAAGTTCTTTAAACTACAAGTGTTGCAGGAGTTTTGACCTCTTCAGACTTTCCCCCCCTCTCCGTACATCTTAGACGTAGGCTGTGCCAGAAATCCCTACTCTGCTTCTACAGCATGCTAACATCTGATCATTCCTATCAGCAGTTCCTAAAGT
Organism: Coreoperca whiteheadi; assembly: GCA_011952105.1. Lineage (NCBI taxonomy): Eukaryota > Metazoa > Chordata > Actinopteri > Centrarchiformes > Sinipercidae > Coreoperca > Coreoperca whiteheadi. The sequence continues at coordinate 7,214,754 of CM022493.1, read as the reverse complement.
TTGAAGTTAGTACAATTCATCCTGAAGGGGCCATGGATGTTTGTGCCAAATTGCATGGCAAGCCATCCAATAGTTGTCAAGATATTTCACTTAAAACCACAAACGTCAACCTCGTGGTTGCGCTAGAGGAAATGTCAGGGGATCACCAAAAGCATTATGATCCATCATCTTGGGGACCATGAGTCTCTGTACAAAATCTTCACGACATTCCATCCTACAGTTGCTAAGATATTGGAGTCTGGACCAAAGACCAAACGACCAGCAGACCAACAGGCTGACATCGCCATCCATAGAGCAATGCTGGTAGCACGGCAAAAATCTGAAATGATTTCCACTTTTAACCTGGACTATACCGCAAACACTGAGCTGCTTCAGTGAAACCTACAAAACTGCATCAAGGTAATACCAGCCAGTGTGTATTGACAGAAAAAAATACAAAGGCTGGAATATTCACACGTGAAACAATGAAGGTGTGTGTAACGTGATTATCCTCAATGTCACTCCAAGGTGATGAATGGTAATTAGTTACCCTGATACACCACATGGCCAGAAGTATGCGGATCCCCAAACATTACACTCATATGCGATTGTTTAACTGAAATGTCTTATTCCAAAACTGTACCCTGCCGGGAGTCTGCAGGGAAGGTTGTAGCTTAGGTGGTAGATGGGGATCAGCCATTAATTGTAGGGTCAAAGTATCCTTGAGCATGACACTGAACTCCAAATTGCTCCAAATGTGTGTGCACGTGGAGGAAAAGAATGTAAGCGGGATGAAAGTGGGAAGGCAAACGAATGACATGCTGTGTTATGTAATCGATTTGCTCCCATTCAGCCACAAGAGCATTAGCGAGGTCCAACACTGATGTTGGGTGACAGGGCGTGGCTCACAGTCGGCGAAGCATGTGAACAAGGGTGTCCGTTTACTTTTTTAGTTTACCATATATATGTATATACAGTATATGGTAACAGGTATACAGGTGGTTTTGCGAAGTTTAAATCAAGAACTTAATGACTTTGATCACAGAGGTGAAATTGGTTTTGCAATGCGGAGTCATAGGAAATATAGACATTAAAAAAAGTTAACAACACGAGTCACAAGCACATCAAAGATATAGTCTACTGAGAATAAATAGCTCTATGTGTGGCATGTCACATGAAGGCAAAGGCACTGATTATAGTAAAAAAAAACAATACAGCCCTAACCTGCAGTGTTTATACCAGTACTGTCAATTTGATAGACTGTTGGCAGAAGTGTATGTGAGCATCTGTGTACTTAAGTCTCTCAATTTAACCAATTAAAGGTAAACACAGGTGAACGCTCAAACAGTAAATATCATTATTTTGTCATACCTGCAGTTTTTATTTAACAGACTTCAAAAGGCATTATTTCTCTGTAAACAGTGAAACGTTGCCTGTCAGATTTTCATAGATTCCTTTTTGGTTAACTTTTTAGAGCTTGTTATCTGATGTGGATCTGTGACATGGTGCAGTGGAGTGCAGTAGCCACATATAGTGCAATGTGAGTCTTCCACAGAACTGGGATGTTGACCTCAAAAAGGTGACCAGGAGAGAGGAAATGAGGGACAGATGCATGAGTGTTTCATACAGCCAGTTTCACACTGACTGCCGCTCCAGAAGGCCGTGTAAATGACTGTTAAGATCACCAAGTAAGAGCTAAAAGTCTTTTTGATGTGAGCTTTTTTTTTTTTTTAAATGTGGTAATGTTCTTACGGTGGTGGCCCATAATGGTAGAGAGGAAGGAACAGTCACGGATGCAGTAATGTTATGGCAAGATGCTAAGTACTAGCTGATAGCGATAGTGAGATAAAGCTTCTACCTCAGGCCTGAGAACCTGAAGCGCTCCCCTGCTTTTTGCATTTAGCCTGAAGGTGCTCTCTGCTGTTTCTTGTGAGTGGTTTTTGATGGGAGGTTAGATTGACTCAAAGGCACTTTATTTCCTTTAAGCAACAAGGGCTAGCATCTCCGCAGCAGGAGAGCTTACTTTAAAGAAATACTTTTTAAAAATTGCCTAAGTTACTGAGTCCCTGTAGCTTTGAATACTGGATGGAAACAAAATTTGTGACTGTTAAACCATGGAGAAGTAGTTATAGGCACTTCTGGACATGTTCAAATCAACCTGAGACCTTTTTAATAATAGCAGAATATCAAACGGATATTAAATAACAGCCACATCTAATGCCGCTTTTCCACTACACAGGACCAGTTCGCCTCGACTCGCCTTTGTTTGGTTCTCCACTGTGTGAAAGTTGGACCTGTACCTGCTTCCAGGTTCTTTTCTTCGCACCACCTCCGGCGAGGTTCCGAGCGAGCTGAGGCGACACTACAATGTGACGTGAAAACACGGCAGACTGCTGATTGGTCAGAGAGAATCGTCACTGATCACTGCGTCATCATTGCACGCGCCAGACAGGGTTATCCTGAATAACCCCGCCGTTTTTAAATAGTTTGGCCAGAGATGGCGCGACGTACCCGTTACTATTTTGGCGACTTGGAAGAACACGCCGCGGTCAAATGAGACAACGTTTGGCTTCTTGCTGTGAGAAACAGCCACACCCCGACGATCAAAAACAGCACACACTCGATGTCCTCCATTGTCCTGTGTGTGTGGGTAGCGGGTGTGTGTCGCAGCAGTTTCCTGCGGCGTCGCTATGACGACCAGGTACTATTGTGGAGGTACTATCTGCAATGGAAAACGGAGCGAAAAGCGAACCGAGGCGAGCCGAGGCAAGTCGAGCTGGTACTGGTAATGGAAAAGCGCCATAAGGTACAGGTGAAATACAATATTTTTAGCAGTACATTTCCTGGCGAGACTCTGAAGCTGTGCAGTCCAGACAAACACTGCTTGAAGGGCATTTAGTAATTTTCATAATCCTACAATGAAGGCTGCAAAAAGCCTGAAGACAAAAATTCATGTTTCAAATATTTACTCAGATTCATCCTCATATTGCTGTATTTTTACTAATTTATTATTAGCGTGAATTGCGTCCCACTTATTTATTATTTGCGGTGATCACCAAGCACTTGAAATACTCATTTAGGCTGTTCAATTCTCCCACCATTCTGTCTTTCAATAAAACAAGAAATAGGATGGATGGGAGACAAAGTGAAGACCCCACATCATATTCTAAGTCAGCTGAAATTACTCTCACTAAGTGAAATGACTTTTTTCACCCAATTTGACCCTGTTGGAAAACAGCCTGGAACCACTGGGGAATTAGTAGATGGAGGAGCATTAATGAAAGACAGTTGTCATTTTCTGACAAATGTCACAATGAATAAATTTGTCTAGAGACAGCAGTGAATTCAGGACTGCGAGTAGAAGAACAGAATATCAAGGGGACATTGTGCCTGGAAGTCAAAAATGTATAGAGATGATTGCCTTAACAGCATTTTCTCTTCAGAGTGTGAATCCTTCGAGCAGTAGATTCAAACTGTCATGTCAAAAGCCAGGTTACTCTACTTTGTATAAAATGGGACGGAATTGTCCCAAAATCACAGTCTTTCTGATATCAGGTGCAATTCATCTTACAGGAAAATAAGACTCAATCTTTGCATCATAGAAAATCTATTCTTACTGTCAGAGCTGGAGGGGGTGACGGCAGGATGCAACATGCTTTTGAGATGCTCATAGAAGCAGTTTGACGTCGATTTTGGCTTTACATCACACCACAGTAGATCTAAATATGCTTTTAGATTGACTTTTCTCACCCAGTAGCATGAGTTCCTAACTGGGTTAGTGGTAGAGCCATCGAGGTCTTTTGGGGAGTTCAGAAACATACTTTTAAAATTATTGTTCTTTTAATTAATGTATTTTGATTAAGATTTTATATATAATGTATGATCAGCATATAAAAGCATGATGCATTCTTAGCCACACTACATTTCTCAACAACTGTTGATGGATTTGTCACGAAAATGTCCCTCTTCTGATGGATTGTAATGACTTCGGTGATCCCATAACTTTTTCCCCAGCGCCACCAGTCGGTCAAAACTTCAAGTTGTCTGATACTTTGGTTTAGCCAGATACGGAAACTAATGACATTCCCAGCAGCCTCAGCTGTACTTTATGTTTAGTGCTAATTAGCAAATGTTAGAATGCTAACGAGCTAAACTGAGATGGTGCACATGGCAAACATCATACCTGCTAAACATCAGCATGACAGCATGGTCATTGTGAGCTAAATGCTCACGGTTAGCTCAAAGCACCGCTGTGCCTAAATACAGCCTCAGATACCCCTTTTCCACCAGAATGAACCAGGTGCTAGTTCAGAGCCAGTGCAGTGCTAGTGCCAGTTCGGCGTTGGTTCGACTGACAAGCCTTCTAAAAACCGGTTTGTCTTTCCACTGGCTACGGCCCCAGCACAGAGCCAGGTCTTACGTGACTGCATACGTCACATCTTTCCCAGCAACGCTAGCGCCAAACACAAACACCATCAACAATCGCGGACGTTGCGTTGCTATTGATGTTTGCCGTAGTTTGTACAGACAGAGATTACAAGCGAGAGTAACGGTATGTAACATTTATTTTTAACAATAACATGTCAACTTTGGCCCCAGCATGTTGCTACCCTCCTAGCATCAATGTTGCTGAGAAACGATCACATTGCAGTTAAATAAAAATGTTTTACGAGTTGGTGTAAGAAGCATAAATGAAAACTGTTGGTCACGGTAACCCCGCCCCCAGCCGCTGACGTAAGTGGTCCTTACTTCTAGAACAGCAATGATTTGGTGCTACTTAAGGCTTTGGGTGTGGAAAGACAAGGAACCGATTTGAGACTAGGCTACGAACCAGCACCAGCTCTGCCTTGGTGGAAAAGGGGTAATAGAGCTGCTAGCATGGCTGCAGACCCTTTAATGGTTGTTATACATTACTTCTTCATTTTGGTGATAATAGAGAGTCAAAATGAAATTGGATCTTCTGGGTTCTGTTTCAGAAGTATGAAAACCTCATTCAATAGCCCTTTGACATTTATAACTATGTTAAAAACAAAAAATCCAGCCTTGGATTAGACTAATGCGACTATATCAGCCCGTTCTCATTCCCAGCACATCAAATGCTGACGTTTTGTCGCGCCTCTTGTCTTGTATACAGACATACAAGGTAGCCTTTAGCGTTTGGATGGGTCAAACACATACAGGACTTTCACCCAGGAGGCCAGGGTTGGTGTCCCGCATGAAATTAAAAGTTAACGTCGAATTATTTAAATTTTTGAATTACGTTGTTAGTTACATATATCGCTTGACTTCCTACTACCTTACCACCTTTACAATGGGACAGTTTTCAATGCACTAAAGGATCTGTATTATTCTTCATCCGCTGACAATTTCTGATTACTACTGACATTGAAGATTACAGAAAAAACAACAAAAAAATGAAGGAAGACATATTGCTGCTTTATGTGATGTATTTGATGTATCACAATCAGCTTACACAAGTGATGTGTAACCTTGGAGACAATTTGTGGACAGCAATACCTGATGATGATTGTTATTTATTTCATAGATGCGAGCTCCACAGTTAATAAACCTGGGTGACTGCATGTTCAGAGATGCACTCCTTTGCAGCAACACTTTGGATCATGTGCCACCTTACTTGAGCAATATGTAATGGCACTTAGGAAATGATTAGCTCAATCAGAAATGAGCGAAATACAAGTGAAAAGCAATAGGGTTGAAACAAATATGTGAGCAATCTTCGAGAACTCGAACATCTTCCCAGAGTAGGCTGTAGAAAGTAGTCCAGATCTTCATAAGTACTTTCCAAAACTGCACTGGCACTGTGTGACCCTCTCAACTCCAATTACATGCAGAGTCCCCTTCTGAGAATCACACCAAACTCACCTAAGATGCTAGGCTTGATGTTCATTGGCTATGCAAGAGGTGTTTGTCCCCAGTGAGCCTCCACCATCTCGGTTAATTACCCCTTGTCTTCCTTTCACATACGAGAAGGTTTCCATCTCCTCAAGTCAAGATAAGGAGGGAAAAGTGCACACCTTGAAGTGGGCAATTATTCCTCATATTGTTCAAGTTTCAACTGCAGTCAACTCAGGAAGAAAAAAAGAGTAAACTTAAGCTGACTACAGTATAGCTGAATGTACACTCTTGAACACTAAGGGATGGACAAGAGCTAAATGCCTCTTCAGCTGTTAATTTCATGGCAACAGATTGAAACCAGACATCAAGTCAGCATCCACCACCAGTCGGCATTGATTTAATAAGATGACTGGATGTCTATGTTACAACCCTTCTCTTATCAATTTTCTTATGTCATATGTTATTTTTTACTTGCAGAAATTATTCTATAAAAGTATTCCGGTTTTTGCTAAATAGAAAAAATGTAGTTTCTTGGAATGTCATTTGCTTAGTTGTAGATGCTAAAAAGTGTGTTAATTATAGCTTTTGACACTTCAATTTGGTATTGCAGAGTTGTGGAGAACTCCCGTCTAACAGGCAGAAACCTCGAGCAGAACCAGGCTCAGCTTGGGCGGCCATCTGCCTCGACCGGTTGGGTTGAGAGAGAGAGAGCGAGAGCAAGATTATCTATTGTATAAGGCATCACATTTGTCTACTTCTGATTCTAGCACTATCTATGAATTTTACCATGTGTACGGCCTGATCTGGTTGACCTTTCTCGTGTAGCTGCTTTTTATAAAGCACTAATTAAGAGGATCTGACAACTAACGAGTGAATACACTGTCAAACAGAAAGATTCAGGTCTTTGTTGGGAAAAACATGTGACAGGCAGAGTACCTGTGCGACCTGGGAAGTTACCTTGAACATCTCCCTTTCTGCTTTGGTGAATAAAGGCATTTTGATTTTATAGTGAAAAGATGAATTCAAGATTTCATTTTAAGCTTCTTTTTTTTTTTAATTTCAAAACAAATATGACGTGATAAAACCTTTGAACTGAATCTGAGTCTGTGTATACGTGCAAATGAATGTTTTCGCCCAAACATTTTCACCAAATGTGAGCTCATCATGGGCTGTGCTCTGAGCACGGCTCAATGAGCCCCTGTGTCCTGTGTTTTAAACGTTGTCCGATTGTTGATTTGATTGCTTTTATTATGAAAATGTCCTTTCATCTCTGTTAAGAGAAGCAATTTTACTAATGAGCCTCTGGCTGAATTATAATTGACAACTGCCAAAGACCAGGTGTTTTCCTGCATTTGAATTTCAAAATTGTGCTGGATAGATGTTTGCTTAAAGCATGTATTCAAATGCTGAGTGTGTCAAGATGAAGGACCAGCTTTGGCACCAGCTGCCTGGCACTACGGAGCCCCTGATTACGGCACCGGGGGCGACATGTCAGCTTGAAATACTATGCTCTGGGTTAGCATGTTTTGAGGCCAACAGCTCCAGTAAAAACCACAGCTGGAACCTGACTTTACTCAATGTGTGATGGAGAGTAGGCGAGCGAGTGCTGCAAAAGAAGCAATCCCAGGCAAGGGCATATGCAAAGCCAATAAATAATGGGGTGTGTAAAGAGCTGGAGTGATGGCTAGCTGTATTTACTCTCTGCCCTTCTTGACAGCTCTGTGAATGTGGTGTTTTTCTTCTTCTTTTTCAACTCTCTTGCCTGCAGAGGGACAATTAAAGAAGCCCATGCTCGGTTCTAGACTCAGTGAATGATTATGGAATACTGATGAGAGGTGATGCCCAGCCAATCCTAACAGAGTTTCACTGCTAAGTCCTGCTTTGATTTGTTTCTGTTCCACTTTTTGTGCCGACTGGATGAAAAAAGGCTCCACCAGCTGACAGAATGATAATAATAATACATTTGGTTCAGCCCGATGAGTTGGCTGGGTAAGAAATGTACACAGATAAAGTGCTGCAGAAGTTTTTGCCCAGGAAACAGAATATGCGAGACATTAAGGCATTTCATTTGCATTTCACATTAAGTTTATCCTGATGGTGCTCTTTATGTAGTAGTATCTGTATTTACTAAACCTGGGAACAGACAAAAACAAAGCCTCAGTACCCACGTCGGATAATTCATTGCACCAGATTGCTATGTCCTTGCAGGTGGTGGACCCACATGGCAGCAGACCCATTTCGCTTAAACTAGGTTCATGCCCGGGCCACGAGGACCTCATGGTTTCCCTATTCCAGGCAAGGTTGCCAAGGTTGCTCCATTCATAAGTTGTTTCATTTTATTCTTATTTGTTATTAACGTTTATTTGGTATTTTAATCCTGTTCAGCACTTTGGTCAACTGTGGTTGTTTTAAATGTGCTATATTAATACATTTTGGCCTTCACCTTGAATTCCAAGAAGAGCTCGAGGACATGGCTGGGGAGTACATTGTCTGGACTACCAGACTTATCCTGCTGCCACCACAACCCAGACCCGAATCAGCAGCAGATGGATGGATGAATGCAGTGTTGAATCTACTTCCTGAATCAGAAATCTGGTCAAACCCCTCATCAAATCTATTTATTGCTGGTTTAACTCAGTAATAGTGTCACAACCTCGGCCTCTCTATCCCTCCTTCCAGCCCACTAGTGTGCCTTTTATGCAGTGAAGCAGACCTTAAAGGTGTGGATAGGTGTGTAATGCATCCTGTCATAGACATGCAATTATTATTCCTTTTTTTATCGTTTTAGTCGCCTAACCCTAACAATACCTTACTCCATAGTTAAATTGCAACAACCACCATCTAATATACTGTGTATTATACTGTACATTACAGATATTATTGAAAAAAAAACGAATTAAAAAAAACCTTGGCAAGAGGCTTTTCATAGTCCAGGGTTTTGCTAAATTAACCTCAACCAGAACATCAATGTTCTTTTCTGGTGACACAGTTGCATTTGTACTCCAGTGGAAATGGACATCCATCAATAAACAATCAATGTTGTTCCTCTATGCGTCAATTTACATGATAAGAGGAAAAGAAATAGAGGAAAAATGCCACATTCAGGGAAGGAAACACCGTGAATCATAAGACCCAATCCGGAAGCAAACAAGGGTTTTTTGTGTCATCGTTTTCCATTCCCGCCCATCCAGACTCAAACGTACTCACACGAGTTTTCAAACTAAAATGAGGTCAGCAGCATTTTCAAGTGTCTCTGTTTTAGGGGTTCAAAAATGCCGGAGTAGTGTGGAGACTAGGCATAAATATAGCAAAAGTTATGCGTTTTAAAACGCAAACGTATTAGTGTGGCTGTAGCCTTAGCCAACAAGAAGTGTAAACTTTCCGCTTGAGCTTGATTTTCAAGAACAAGAAACGGCAGGGCCTCACGATCCTTCTGACTTTTTGGGTTTTAAGCAGTAAGTGTCAAAGCACTGGAGGTGAGAGAGCTTTGTAAACTTTAGATGAACTTCAATTTCTGCACTGAAACCTGCATGAACTGGATTATAAAAGAATACTCTCTTACTCATCACACAGTGCCATATTTTTCTGGTTGCTCTCAGTTTGCAGACCGCAGCGGCTACAGGGTTACAGAGTCTTTAAACACAGGATTGTGGCTCCTGACTGTTAACAACAAACTGCACTCAGGCCAGATTGTTTTGATCAGTCGTAACGTCCAGTTATAACGTGAGCTTCTGGATCATAAAAGCGTTCCATTGAAGGAAACGGAAAACTAGAAGAGATGGACGCTGTCAGGTGAATTTACAATGCCAGCACGTGGCATCAAACCTGCAACCTTGCAATGCTACGCACTGAGCTAACGTGTCACACAGCAAACACTAAGCCAAATATGATTTCCATTTTTGTGCTTTTAATTGTACAGACATATACAGCATGATGGTACACGATAATTGTTTCTGTTTGTAATGCATAAGTCAGCATAAGATGACTATTTTTTAAAATGCATCATCTAAATGCTAAAATTAAAGAGGGACTTGAATGGATTAGACGAAGGTACATGATAAACACACAGTGTGAAACAACTTCAATAATATATTGAAGACTTTCCCGAGGCAGTATCGAACCCAGAACCTTGCTAACCAACAGGGAGATACATTACCAGAGTTTAACCACAGAGCCAGTGGAGAATCTCTGAGACATAGAGCACAAATTCACATTTTTAGATACAAAATGTATTTGTCTGAAATTACATTTAGTCGTTTAGAAGACGCTTTTGACTAAATTGAGCTGTCAGGTTAGAAAATTAAGCCTTATTAGTGGCAGGAGATTTTCCAGAACGTGAGGATATCGCGTGTGCAAAGTAAGGAGAATCTGTCAGTTTCATTAACAACGTATTCCCAGCACCTGGGTTCGAACCTCTGGATCTGAAACACAGACTGAGTAATGCTGGAAACCATTCAGACACACTGTTAGTAGAGAGCAAAAGATGCCTATTTTTTTAAATACATTTTAAAATCAATCGAAATTAAAGAGCACAGGACGCACATTTAATATAGTGCACGTGAAAACACACCCTGCATGAATTGCTACTCTGTTGGCAAGCATGAGTTGATAGTCTGCGGATTAGAACCCCCGACCTTTGGATCCCCAGAAATGGGGACTTGCTTAATGCGCCATTCGGGAGACATGTTTTCAGGAAATGACATCACATGTGCCAAACTTAAAACCAGAGGTGTCAAACGTATTCATATTCATTACTCAGGTAGAAGAACACATGCTAGGGTTTAAAAAGACTTCTGTAGAAGTTGAAGTATCAACTCAAGCTTTTTACTCAAGTTCTGGTTTCAAAACTACTTAAAGCATAAAAGTAATGTAATGTAAGGGGAAAAATGCCATTAAGGACAAAAGCTTAGGCCGCACCACAGGGGCCTATAGTGCACTCACCCACCTCCTCAAAAACACATTTTTTTAAAGGCCATAATAACTGTAATGATACGTTGGTGGGGTTATAAATGGGGGTTATGAATGCTAAGGGGTTGCCACACTAATTACAACTTACTACATCTGTGGTATCACCTGATAATGCTTAGCTAGAGGTTTGGCTGAGTGCCGCATAATATTCTCAACATGATGAAACTATTCATAAAGTCAGTCTAACATTTGATCGTGTGGTCAGTTATAGTTGACTGATGTCTGATAAGGTGCCACCGCAGGAACAGCAGTTAAATAACCTACAAAACGAGGCCACAACTCAAATAGTGCTCCCACTACAGAATCATTTTATGTTACACCACCACTCACTCCATGTGTACTGTAAGAATATGGGGACCCTGTTGAAATAGTATATAATAAATATCTCTATTTAAGATTTCAGGGAGACTGTGGTTCATGCACATGTGCAGAACCACTAAGCAGCACATCTCCACAGACCACCGGTTAAGGAAGTGGCTGGTACATTTTGGAAAACAGTTCATTTCCAACACTGCTTGGTACTATAAGGTGTTGGGCCACCACGACTCGCCGCAACAGCTTCAGCGCTCACTGGCATAGCTTCTCCAAGTCTCTAACTTTAATACAGGGATGGACACCATTCTTCCTAAAGATATTCCCTCATTTGGTGTTCTGATGATGATGGCGGAGAACGCGGTCTGACATTTCAGTTTAAATCTCCCATAGGTGTTCACCTGGGTTGAGATCGAGTAACTGCAAAGGCCATAGCCTAATAATTCACAGCATTTTCATAGTCATCCAAATGTTGCTCCTTGTGACCTGTAAGGGAGCATCTGCAATCATTGCTTCCCCACTCATTTATTCAGGTTTTCCTTTAATTCATCACTTGGCTGTACTTTCACATTCATGCTCCCCAGAGAAAGACTCCTTGTGATTTCTCCACCAATTATCCACAGCCGCCTCTGTACAGGTCTTAGGGAGGATTACTGCGTGTGTTAAAAATGTGTATGAAGCCTTTTGTGGCTCTACGGGGAGCCGCGTGAAATCTGACAAAACTCCGTCGGTTGGAGCTGAAGACTACAAGTTTAAAAATGAAAAATAAAATGGAGGGTGTGGAGTTAGAGAGATGTGAGCGTACCAGCCCTGTGGAGCCAGCTCCTCTTGTCTGCTCGAGGCTGGTGGCTCAACATTAACCGATACTAGCAAAGCACACCTGAATTTGTACCTTCGAGTGAGTCAGGTTGAGTTGCATTGTAATGTTTGTGAAGAAGAAAGCATGGAATAAAAAAGATGGCATCTCTAGTTCTGCTGCATCAATATGAATGGTTTTCTCTCTTTTTTGTTAAACTGTCCCACAATTTTATAGGAGTACAGTGATAAATTGGTGGCGTAGTACTCTTTTAATGATGTCAAGAAACTTCTCTAGGAGCACCCTCCGGACAAACTTTTACTCTTAAGTTTCTAAGAATAACTAAATGATCACGCATAGGTTTTAAGTTCATTCTTGACTTTGGAAAGAACACTTGAGAAAACAATCTAAGGCCTGTTAAATAACTGTTCTGTAGCTTTCAATTGTTAACACAACCTTTTCATCAGCAGATGTAGTTTTTCCAGTTGTCATGGAAATGTATATGTTACATTTTCTGTTTTTCTATTTTTTTTTCATCCATTTTCATTTTTTAGAAGTCCTTGAGACAAATACAATTCTGTTAAATTGTGGATTTTTAGCTTTGGTTGTCTGACTTTGTAATGGTCCAGTTATTTCCAACATACCGCCAGAAACAACACATCATTTACCATAAAACATACAGAAAACAACACAAGATTTATTTATTATTGTAATTTATTAAGAATAATTATTACTTAAACTCAGGATTATTAAAAATTGTTTTTTAATTTTATTCATTTAGCACCAATTCATAACAGAAGTTAGCTGTTTGCCCTTTTCCTATGGAGCAGGTCTAGACCGTACTCTTTATAATATGATTTACAGAGACCCAACAAATCCCACCAAGAGCAAGAACTCGGCGACAGTGGCGAGGAAAAACTTCCTTTAAGAGGCAGAAACCTCGGGGAGAACCAGACTCAAGGGTGGGCGGCCATCTGCTGCTGCCGGTTGGGTTGAGAGAGAACTATTAATAATAATTAACTGTGTTTTGACAGTGGGGGAAACCAGAATTACCTGGACAAAACCCGCGCGAACACGGAGAGAACATGCAAACTCCACACAGAAAGGCCGAGGAGCTTCTTGCTGTGAGGCACCAGTTGCTGACCACTGAGCCCCCGTGCTGCCCGCTGAGAGAGGAAAGGGAGGACGAGAGTGGGGATAGGTGGGGGGAGTGAGGGAAAAGAGTTTGGAAGGGGAGTAGAGAGAAGGTCCAATAGCAGAGAGAGGGAAAAGAGTAGGGTCTGAGGTTGTGTAAGTCGGATGAAAGGGTCTCACTCAGTCTTCACCATCATCATGGCAACAGCACGCTCAGACTGCCGAAGAACAGCCGGATCCTCTTCATCAAAGACGGCTTTTTTTGTCCTGACAGCCTGATCATGTGCTGAGGCCTTCTTGTCCTCTTCTTTCTTGCACTTTGACAACCTGGCCACCTCGTCCATTTCTTCGCCTCTACGTCAGTTTATGCTTCACGCACATGTTTTTAACACCTTGCTTATTTCACTCCGCTGCCTTAAAAAGAAAAAAAAAAAACAGTGAGACGCAGTTAAAACCAAAAACATACCCAACAAATGTCACAATATATTATTGAAGTGAGTTCATTTGAGAAAACACCATTTATTATGGGGTTGAAGGGTTTTTTCAGGCCTTTAAAAAGTCTGTCCTGTCCTAAAGCTCTTGAAATTGAGTCTGTCTCAAGTATTTGTGGATAGAAATGACTTTTTGATTTTTTCTATAAATACCCCTTGAAATTGATGTAGGCACTTGCATAGTTGTTTTCTGAGGTTGTTTGGAGTCAATTTCGCAGATACATTTCTGTTCATCGACTTCCTACAGCTAAATATCTAAAGTCAATACAACAAACTGTTTAAACTGTTAAAGAAGAGTCCGTTTGGTGCTACAGCTCCCATCTGTTGCTTGCACAGTGTCACACTTTGGCTTTTGGGCCCCTTTTCAGAGTCCCATTAGCCAAAACAAACGGATAGAAAACTGTTTCATACCCTCCAGTATGGAAGGAGTATTTAGATTATTTACTTAAGTAAAAGAAACAATACCACACTATAAAGTTAGACAAAACTCCATTCAAAGTGTAACTTAAGTAAAAGTATAGAAATATTAGCAACAAAATGTACTTAAAGTAAAAGTAATAGTAGAGCATAATGACCCTTGCCAGTGCTATGTTATTATATAAGTGGATCAATTAATTAAATCATTCGAACTGCTTCATGTATATTTTATGTACTGGTCATATGTTTTATATGTAAATACTTAAACTGGAAAGTTTGGAAGGTAATACCAGTTGCATTAAAATGAATGTAGTGCAATAAGAAGAACAACACTTCCCTTTGAAATTTAGTCAAAGTGGAGTAGAAATATAAAGTAGCCTGGAAAATAGTCAAGGACAGTACAAGTGCCTCAAAATAGTACTTCAGCACATAACTTCATTTGGTTTGCTAATAAATACCTCTTTGTGTTGAGACATCGCATGTCTTTCTTCGAATCCACCGTCCTGTCGTCAGGTGAAGGGAGAAGTCGGCTTCCTGTGGTTGAAATGTTGAAATGCTGCTGATGGTGTCACACGTGCCTTTGTTGCATTGCTCAGAGAATCTTACAGTTCAGTTCGAACACACACACACACACACACACACACACACACACACACAGTTCACTCTTTTGGGGTTTTTTTTAAACATTTTACCTTAACCACCATGTATCATCTATAAATATCAGTAAATACAAACAATAAATAGTTTATAACACATATATGATGACGTTCATTAATTCACAGTATTTTCAACCATTACAGAATCACTCCTATGAAGACATATTTTATATGATTTATATAATTATAAATAACGGTGTTATGTTGTCATTCACTATTTGTTCGTATTTTAGCATCCAGTTATGGATGCCTCACAGGAGGAGTCACAAAGTTGTTGACAACTACATCACTAAACATTTAAAAAGACCTTATCTGCTTACAACTACGACATAAATGAATGCTGCTTTGTTTTTAAGAGGTGAGACTTTTTATTTTTTAGATATTTATCTGGACGGGGGGGGGTTTTGGGGGGGGGGGTTTAACGTTGACAAGCCGGAATGAAAGGCTACTTTTGAAATGTAAGGACTAGAAAGTACAGATAATTACGTGAAATGTAAGGAATAGAAAGTACAGATAATTACGTGAAAGTGTAAGGAGTAGAAAGTACAGATAATTACGTGAAAATGTAGTAAAAGTAGGCTGGAAAATAATTACTCCAGTAAAGCATAGATACCCAAAATTTCTACTTAACTAAGCTGACAAAGTATTTGTACTTCGTTACTTGACACCTCTGCTTAAAACACGCAATAACTGATCACATGGCGGTATCAAATAACTGGAGTTCTCAAATCTTGCCTGCAAAGGGCAGTGCAGACTGTGAACTAAGCTGTTCACGGTACGTGATAGGGCAACGACGGCTGCTGCACACATGAAGGAAAAGACTCACACAGCCACCTGATCTCGTTCATTCAAAATATAGTTTTGCGTAGCAAGTATTACTGTGAATGCAGTTACAAAATATTGTTTTGAAGGTATGTATTTAGGCATTTTTTTAGTTGAAGGTTTATTTTTTCAAGTATAGCTTGATCATTGTCTATCAATTGTCAGAAAATAGAGAAATCACAGTTTTGCAGAGCCCAAGATTTCTGGTTTTGTTCACCATGGATTAAAACAGAGAAAAGCAGCAAAGCATCACTTTTGAGAAGCTGAAACCAGCTAATTTTTGTCATTATAGATCCATGGCAATTTTCTGCCACTCAATTAATAAATGACTCTTACTTATAATTTCTTGACAATGAGATTCATAGTTTTTCTTGTAAAGGATTACATTAAGAATCTCTGGCAATCTAAATCGTGTCCATGAATGGAACGTAACGGTAAAAGTGACTGCCCTTCCAGTTCAGTTCCCTGTTTTCCTCCTAATCTCCCATCAGCATTTGCCAGCATCATGCTCAGAACTTGGTGGGCCTTGGACTGCTTCTCTCTGCATGAGCCCAGAACGACTGGGCTTGGCTAAATCAAAAAAAAATTATTGTTGGATTTCAGCTGCCCTGGACCTTTGGCCATTAGTGCCACGGGAAAAACCTCCAGACCAGACTCAATGGTCGGGGTGGGCTTAGAACAACTTCCTGCGTGACCTCAACTTTAATTTATCAAAACCAATCCTCTGGGACAGTGGTTTTCAACCTTGGGGTCCCGACCCCCGATGGGGGTCCCGAGATAAGTTCCAGGGGTCAACCAGATGGTTGTAGAGAAAAAAATAAAATAACATATTTTAAATAAAATAACAAACAGCCAGTTTTGCTACAGTAGCTTCTCAAGGAAGCATTCTCGGCCCAATTTTGTCATCATTATATATGCTCCCACTTTATTAACATTATTAACCATCACCAACTACCATTCTTGTACTGATGACACCCAATTGTACATCTCTGTCTTTCCAAATGACCCCAATGCAGTGCGTGATCTCATTGCCTGTCTCTCTGATATTAATGTATGGATGGGTAAAAGCTTTTTAAAGCTTAATGAAGACAAAACTGAGATTCTTTTAATGGGACCAAAAGCTGCAAGAGAAAGTCGGCACTCAATGCCCGGTGGTCTTAGCAAACAGATTAAAACTAACATCACAAATATTGGAGTGATTTTAGACTCCGATTTAAATTTCATTTCGCACTTTAATAAGGTCGTTAAAACATCTTTTTTCCATCTCAGAAGTATTGCCAAAGTCAGACCTTTTTCTAACTCAGAATGATGCTGAAATACTCACTCACGCTTTTATTACTGGCCATTTAGGCTACTGTTATTCACTTTTTACTAGATTACCCAAATAGTCCATAAGAAAACTACAGCCAGCTCAGAATGTGGCAGCCAAAGTCTTCACTAAAACAAAGAAAATGGATCACATCACCCCAGTACTTAAGACACTGCACTGGCTACCTGTATCTGTTAGAATAGATAAGAACGTGCTTTTACTTGTTTATGAAGCTTTAGAGGACCTTTCTCCTCCCTACATCAGAGACTTTCTCTCATTTTATGTTCCGGCCAGATCACTCCACTGCTTTTCTTTTAAATGTTCCTCATGTGTCCTATAAAAATAAAATACCGGTGAAAGTGCCTTCTGTTCTTATGCCCCTAAACTGCGTAACTCACTGCCTCTCTTTATTAGAATGGCAACCTCTCTCTGTATTTTTAAAAGGAAATTGAAGACTTGTCTTTATAATCTGGCTTTTTTTATTGTACCGAGTTTTATGTATTGATTTTTAACATTCTATTGTTTTATTGCCGTAAATTTTAGTATTACAAAAGGTTTTCTCTTCATTTAGTTTTTTTGTTGTTTCTGTTTAGTTTTTTGTGTTGCATAATTTGTCCTATGTAAAGCACTTTTCGCCTGAATGTTTGCATGAAATGTACTATACAAACAAAGCTGAGATGAGTTGAGTTGAGAGTTAGGCACATAGAAAAAGGAAACGGTGCGTACCGATTAATGAGTTGCCAGGAGCGAAGTAAAACTCCTCCGTGTTCAAAAAGAAGCCTCCCGTGGGTTACTACACTAGCCTTGTATATTTGGCAGGCATTTTTGACAAACTGGACTTGTTGAAACACGCCCCTCCAAGGCCCCAACACAAACGTCGTTGCTCTTTCTGACCAGGTAGCAGCATTTAAAAGGAAGCTGGAGCGACGGGCCGATTGTGCGTCGTGCGATTCGAGGAGGACAGTGTTGAAATGTTTCCTGAACTCAGGCGCTTTATGGACAGTTATGACATAAGCATTCAAACAATGAGGGGAGTTATTGTCACTCACCTCAGGCGCCTACTTGACAGTTTCAACAGACGCAGTACTTCCCAAAAGATGACACGTCAGAAGGATACGACTGGATACATCGGCCTTTCACTACCAGTGCGCAACACCTGTTGTAACTGGAGGATGGCCTGTTGGACCTCTCTTCTGACAACACATCACAGACAGCTTTCCCATCATGCACGCTGTAAGAACTCTGGCTGTCAGGGGCTGTGGAATACTCAGGTTCATCAAAAGCTGCGATGCTTGTACTTATTCCTTTTGGATCTACATATTTATGTAAGGAAACATTTTCCACGCTGACGTTCATCAAGAACAAATACAGATCACGGCCCATCGGAGTGGAAAATGATCTTCGTGTGGCAGTCTCCAACACAAAACCAAGAATGCAGCTGCTTTGCTCCAATAAACAGGCCCAGCCATCCCGCTAAAATGTGTGAGGGTAAGTGAATGATGTCCCTGCTACATAACAAAAAAAAAAAAAAAAGAATGAACTGATTGATATTAGGCAACAAGCCTTTCAAAGGAAGTTTGTCAAAAACTGAGGGAAAAGACAGAATCTCCATTATTACGGGACAATGTACTGAATGAACTGACAAAACAGAATTGATACAAAAAAAGTTCTTAAACTAAGGCCTGTAAGACCATAGGGCTATATTCAGTATCGTCACGAACACCAACCTGATTATTCTTGGGGGTTTGCGACTCGAAAAAGGTTGAGAACCACTGCTCTACGAGAGTTATCCTGATTTGATCATTCGGCCAGCCTGCCTATTGTCCTGTTTAATGATAGGCTTCTCATCCAATCTGCACAAAAGCAAAAGAGTGTTGTGCTGATTACGGTTGACCCTAAAAGTAATTGGCAGGCTGCTTGCCAAAGCAGGGAATTAATCTAATGTTTTGGAGCAATGATGAATCAGAAGCATTCAGAGGAGATAAATCACAAGAGGCCCAACAAACAAATGACAGTGACTGTAATTATCAAGAGGACTTTGTTTTGCAGCTTCACAGAAGAACTCAGTGTACTGAGAGAAAGGCAATAAACCTCTCTAAAACTGAGGACGCAGTCTCAGCAGACTGCCGAGCTTTTGTGTAAATTGATGCCCGGCCGGGGGAGGCTGCAGATTACTAATATCTGCAGAAAGGTGTGAACACGAGGTTGGTGGTTCAAATGCTGAACCATCTGGTAAAAATGTGGGTGAGGAAAGTTAATATGAAATGCTTTCCCCTTCCCTTGAGACCCATAACCAGTGGGTCGAGCAAGGCACCTAACACAGTGGAACTGCTCAATGGTCAAATGCAGACTCTTACTGTAGTGGTGAGTCACCTGCTAAAAACACTGAAAATGTATGTCCAATCTAGTGCTACATGCTAATCCCATACCACAGTGTATACAGCAGTAGTTGATCTGAGGGTCAGGACCCACACCAGGGGTTGTGAGATGAACAGGGGTCCCAAGAGGATTACCAGTGTAGAAAATAATAAGAAACTAAAATCTGCTATGACTTTCATCTAATCTTTGTTTTTTCTTGACAAATATCACATAGTTTCACCTCTTCAGGCCTCTAAAACGTGTGGAAATAAATTATTCTGAGAAGGAAGAGGGATCACAAGAAGAAGCTGCTCTGTATTAAGCGGTCACAGGCAAAATAGGGTTGGAATCACAGTATCATCATGGTATATGTGTGTACTCTACTGTGTGCTTATTGTCATAGCATAGTGTTTTTTCATTTGGTTCAGAAGAAATCCGGTTGCGCACTGAGGTTTCTAGAAAGCAAACTAAAAATGTAGGCATTTTTTCGTGTGCATACTGATTTTTTTTTTTTCAAGTGTAATCACACTACATACTTTAAACCTGCTTAGAATTACTATGTAATATGGAATTTGTACACAGCTTTGGAGAGCTTTTCGCTCTTCAATCAAGGAGCACAAAAAATATTGGGCCCCTTTACCAACTTAAATCCATCTATTCTCATGTACAAATAACTTCATCAACAACTAAAAACATGCACCTGTAGTGGTTAATAGGGTGATCAGTAATGAACTGCTTACATCTTATTAAAGCAAATATTAAACCAAATTCTTTAATAGTGTATGGGATCCAAGATGCTCCTGTATTGTTTTGGACACAATAAATTGTCAAACTATAAATTCAGCCAAAAAAAAATGATTTACTTGTGACACGAATAACATACAATTTTTAAAAACAAATTCTTATTCTCAGGCTTCTTGAGGGACCTCCCCTACTCGGGGCCACTGGTAGTTTGTTCCACTATTTGGGGGAATGACATCCTGCAACCTGATTAAACAGTTGGCAGTTTAAATCAGTTCATGCTTGTTCTCACCTGCACCCATAAAGCATCCTGATTTTTCTGCAGCTCTGACTTGCACCTCTGACCGGCTTCCTCTCCACAGCCTTCACAAGAGCTAGCTCAAAGTTCAGTTCACACAGATTAAAATGATCTAGTTCATGTTCATAGATCACAATTTATGATTTTGAACTAAGTTCACAGTACCAAAAAATGAACTACTTCACGTTCATTTCTTCAATTTTTTTGTCATTTACAGAATGCTGTGAGTGCGACTTGGGTGGACAAACTTTGGCAGCTGCTGGCTTGTCTTACCCTTTGTTAATGATTTCTTGTGATCATCGTTCACTCGCAGATATTTCTCAAGACCGGTCAGATGCTTGAGCTCGATGTGTCGTTTCATAAATCTGTGACCCATCAGCTTCTGTGAGCCTAAACACTGGCATGCCCGGTGCCGTGAAACACATTGAGTGAGCGTTGTTGACGCTCGCGGGGAGTGGACGACGGATACGTTCGGTTCACCGTTCACCAAAAAGATGAGCATGCTCCATGAACAGCACTCTCTGAGCGCATTCGTGCGCAACACTGTCCATAGCAATGGTGGCAAACCAAACTGACAAAAAAATATACATATACATTTTTCTGAAACCAAGAAATTATTCAAATTGGCGGCCATAACATAAACTTGTATTGTTAAATCATCCAGGAGACCTGTGTTTCTATGTTGAGGAACATGGATCATTAAAATAAAACAACCCCACACATTAACAGTGGGGAAAAACACTTTGGGAACCAGCAGACTCCCCAACTCCTATTTTTCAGATAAGTAAAGGTTAACAAGGACACACTGAATGATTCTGTTTCTGTGTTTCCAACTTGTTTTTAATCAACATCTATTATTTTCTATTTTGTTATCACTGAGTGTCTTCAGTTGGTGAATGCAAATCAGATTTAAATGGGTGGTTGTAAAATCAAACATTTGTTTCCAAATCTAACAATGAAAAAGAATGCAGAATCCAATTACCAATCATGGCTGATGAATTATGAAAATGTCAGCCGAAGAAAAAAACAGGCCTGTTAGTTAGCGGGTTGTGATGTGGTACAGTTTGCTCTCCGAGAGGCTTTGGCCACCGCCGATAGAGCTGCTTTCTCTACAGACCATGTGCTGAAGGTGCTGCTTGTGGATCTTTTTAAAGAGCATAAACATGGATATTCATAGGATTCTGGAGAGCTGTCCCTCACCACGGCTGAGAAGAGTCACAAAATACCTCAAATTAAAGGATGTTGGGCAAGCACTCGAGTGGGCAGAGAGAGAGGGGAGGAGGGGGCAGTTGGGAAAAATCGACAAGGAGGGAGAGAGGCGAGTGAGGACGCAAGCCAGTGCTTTCATGTCCTTCCAGCCCTCCCTCTCACACAAGGGTTTACTCAGAGAAATCCGCCGCCTGTGGTTCTCATGGAGTTCTGACTTGGCCCTATCGGTGGGATTTGTTTGCACAAAAGGGAGACATTTGGTCTGGGATTATCACAGGCCCAGACCTCCATGTCTCAGCTCAGTGCAGCAGCCTGCCACTGATGGTCCTTCTTGCCAAACTTTTGCAACTCTGAACCGAGTAGATGTGCATGGGGTAAGAGCAATACTTGGTGATTCGGTAGGTGAGAGTTCAATACAATTCAGTTTTATTTATATAGCCCAATATCACAAATCACAATATGCCTCAAAGGGCCTCACAATCTGTACAACATACGAAACCCTCTGTCCTTAGATTCGAGTAAGAGTTTGGTAGGTGGTGTCCTTTTTACTGGCTTCCCAAATGTGTTCCCAAAACACAAAACACAAAATCTGCTTTAATGTGATCTACCTACAATCGTTAGCAGTCAGTCATTTTCTACCTTGTTCTCGTTGGGGGTCGCGGGTGACTGGAGCCTATCCCAGTGGCTTCGGGCCTTAGGCGGGGTACACCCTGGACAACTCGTCGCAGGGCTGACACATAGACAGACAACCATTCACGCACACATTCATCCACTAGGGACAATTTAGAGTCACCAATTAACCTACACATGCATGTCTTTGGACGGTGGGAGGAAACCGGAGAACCCGGAGAAAACCAGGACATGCAGACTCCACCCAGGGAGGTCGTGGTCTGGTCCGGGATTCGAACCCACGATCTCCTTATTCGGAGGCAGGGGCGCTAACCGCTCTGCCACCGTGCACCCCTACAATCGTTAGCATGTCTGGCTAATTACCTTACTACCAACAGTAGTAACCTAGCGTTACTCAAAGGAGCACATCAGTTAAATGTATCGGCTTGTGGGTTGACCGGAAAGCCCCGTTTACGACGGGAACATCTACTGTTGAGTATTTCCCCCACATCGTTAAAGCTACAGTAACTAGCTCTATACTGTGATACAGTGTCATTGTTTCTTTATTTCTGTGTCTTCTACATGGATCATCAACAGGTGCTTTAGCACGATTCCATGAATGACACGCCATGAAATGCATATTTGAGACCTTGTACAAGATTCTCAAATGTGCCAGTTAGAAACATCTTTCAACCAACTCATGGGACTAACATTCAGCCGCACAATTTGGAAGGTTGCCAGCTTGAAATAGAAGCCTGATTTTGGCGTGTTTTTGTGCCTGTTTTGTTTTCTGACAGTTTGGAGTTTTTTTTGGTGTGAAATCAAGAACCCATTGTTTAAAAAATTGCTGAGAATTTCAAGCGCTAAACCTGCCACCGTTATTGTAATGTGCAGAATTTCTGGACAGGATTACAGTAATGAAAACAAACGGACAGGGCTAAGTGGTCAATTTTAGGTGGGCTTAGTTAATAGATGAAAGTCGGCCTAATTACAATGGTTTGCGGTCAATAGCAATGTTGTTATGATGGGTTTTTTTTGATATTTCTATCATGAAATGTACTGTAGCTGATGCTCAGGAACTGCAGATGAAAATTTGCAGCCTGGTGCAGATCATTTAGTTTCTGTCACTGCAAATAAATATATAAAAGTATAAGTAAAGGATGTGCCCGGGAGCCCCTCTAAATGCACATTTCCACTTCATTACCATCTTTTGCTCTTGCTTTTTATATCCTTAAATTAATTCTCAGCGTCACACCATTCCTTTTTTATTGACTGGAGAAAAGAATGGATATTTGCGAAAGTTCACAACATCAGTATTTTAATTAGATAATTAATCGCAAGATTAGTGTGTCAACATCTTCTTTTGCAGTCGTGTCTCAAACATCTGCTGCGTATCATGAAGTATGCTGCATACAAGAGAACAAGCAAGGAAAGGCACTGATTAAAGGAAACTTTGGCAAAAAGAGCTTCTCATTAATTTGAAGCAGTAGCACAGAACTCTGTGTTTCCCCATTGAACATAAAAATGGTGCAGCTGCTTATCCGGATCCACAAGTATTTAAAAAAAAACAAACAAAGAACAGTCTTGTGAGATCATTTCAATCAGATTTCCCTTCAAGAAGATAAAATGGCCTTGCATCATTTCTCTTAGAGAAGCATGAAAATGTTGATTCTCTCTCTGCTGCTGTGTATTCTGGGCCGAACACATAGTAGCGTCGGGGTAATGCTCTCTTACACCAAGAGCCACAACAACAAAAAATAAATAAATAGAGAAAAATGCAGGGATGCTCATGGGAAGAGGGAGACAAAAGTGAGTCACGGAGGATTTGCAAAGTGAGAAGACAAAAAAGGAACATTACAGCTGGTTTTGAGGCACAGCTGCAGCTCATCGGCAGAGCTTGAACCCTAAAGACTTTCCACTGGCCTTTTCCACGAAGATGCAACTTCTACCTCTCCCGCTCTTTTCGTCTTTACATCATCCCCTCTTCATCTTCATCGCCCTCTTCTTGCTGCTCCACTTCTGAGCACTGCTTTTGTGAGCATAATGGCCTCAGATGCACAAAAACAGAGATTTAAAAACACATAAGAGGGAGGGTGGAGAAAGGGAGAGAGGAGCTCCGGAGGAGGAGGCGGCGGCGGCATTGAGTGTATTTTCGCTAAGCTTCTTTACTGCATGCCCCACAGATGTACAAGAGATGATGCAGCTACCATGGAGCAAAGACCTGGAGAATATCGTGTTTTCCTCATTAAAAAAACGACACTCTCGGTGAGGTGAGCACAAACAAACAGACAATAGGAATAATAAGACGCCCTACAGCCCTTCACATATTCAAATGAGTGGGCTACATGCAGATTTGCTCTTCATTATTTAAAAATGTTCCGTCCATGCTCACTAAATACGAACCAGGCGTCAGGATGGAACAAGCAGAGGGAGGAAAAAAAAGAATCTATTCCGGAGTAGTTCATAGATGTTAAACCCATTAGTCTCCAGACAATTAGGGCGCATGCATTCTGCATTGTGTCGTGTGCAATATGAAGCAGAACACCTCGAATGCAGCAGCTAAAAGGTGAATTAATCAGTTAATTAATCAGAGGCTTTTCGCTGAATTACACACACAAGTTTCGACAACTCCAAGGGGATGGGAAAAGATATGAGAAGAAGAGTCCCTTGATATGATTGCATATGCATGTTCATCTACATAAGCACTAGTCCGTTGTTGAATGAAAATACTTTCATTAAAAGTTTGCTCCCAGAACTACTATTTAAAATTCAGATTGTTCTAGAGTCCACAAGTTATTTAGTGTTATTCCATAGTGTTTCAAAATGCATTTATCATCACTGAGATAAACACAGATGACTTTCACTCCATCAGTACGAAAGTACCACTAAAGACACAAAGACTTAATCAGATTATGTTAAAAATAAAACTCTCCTGTCAAAGATGTTAACCACTGTTACTCTTCATCTTTTTATTCCAATAAAGTGATGATTTGGAAAAGAAGCAATGAACTCATGAAACAGTAACTGACTGGCACCAAAAACAGATAACTGTTCAGAAGAGGTCATAGCAGCAGAACAGTCCAAAATAAAGTTCTAAGTAAACAATGAACACGTACAAACAAATTTACTCTCAAAAGACCAAAAAACAAACCAAAAACTGTAATGAGAAAATAAAGAAAGTTTGGAAAAAGACAGACAGCACTGACATATCACGTTTGAAGTTGATGCAAACAGCTGCTTTTTTTAAACAGCCAGCAGATACGGAGCAACCTTATTATCAATTGGAGTTATGTTTCACGTGACATAAGTCCAACGTTCCCCTCTCCTTTTAGCTCTGGTTTGGTCTCCACCAACTCCTGTGGGAAGTAGCTGGCGCTTCGCTTTCCAAACGCTCCACCATGCTCACCAGCTAAAACCAAAACAATGAGCTGAAAGACACCAAGACGTTCTACAGAGCTGAGGTGAACTGCAGCGTCAAGTGGTAATTCTCTGTGGGCGAGCGGCCCTTTCTCATCACACATAGGCATGTGACGCAATTTTAGGGTGTGGGGTTCGTCACCGTTTACATCGCATTGCCGTTGCTGCTGCTTAAAATGACATTACTTCCTGAGTGCGGGACATTTTCTTTCCAAAAAATAAAAGATCTACGAAACACTGAATATTTGAAGGGTCATTTCATATAAATGGCAGAAATAAAATACAAAAGATGTTTTCTCACTTACCTCTAGTGTTATCTAGTCATGCAGATGCTTTTAGTTTCATGTGCCGAGGTTTAGATATCTCTTTCTGAAATGTCCTCCACAAATCGATAACCCACTGTGAAATGTTTTCCCATTGACTATCACTTCAGTAGAAAGCAGTCCCTATGCTGACGTTGCTGTTGTTTTTTTATGCATTGCATATTAAATTCCACCCCCCTCGATTATATCGGGGTGGAGGCAGAAATCCAATACATATGTGTCCTTCATATGTATCAAATCCTGGACAAATAAAACCAAACTCTATCTGCATGACTACATACCACAAGTTCTAAGTGAAAAAAACAAGTTTTCTATTAATTTGGGTGAACCACACCTTTAAGAAATGCAAAGGTTGATGTTAATTTTATTCCTGGAGCGTCATTCAGGGGCAAAATGTAGATTTATCTAGACCATAATGTGGGTTATTACTTCAACTAAGGAATCTCTTCTTCTGGTACATGGCTTGATGAAGGCAGCCTGAACCTATTTAGGTTAATTTATTCCTGGAGAGACTAATGATGAGTGGTTTTGCTGGTGGTTTTTACATCCCATCATCAGGACACATTGTATGCAGCGATGGTGGCATCTGCCTGAGCGCGCACACATTTTTGTAAACACCATAACTTAGTAACGCTTTATGAGAGAAAAATCACACTCATACCCCCGCAGGCTCATCCCCGGGAGAAGGAAATCTGATTCTGAGTCTGGAACACCTTGATTTATCCCAAAACTTCTAAGACTCATTAGCAGTGACAGTTCAATGTTCTTATACCAATCATAAGTGAGGAGAGGGACGTTGGCTTACAAATTAAGGTTAATTAAGGAATGAATTGCCCTAATTAATGATCATTTTAGTATAACAGGTTCTTGTTATTATATAACGGATATTATAAAGATTAATTCCACTGGTCAACAAACTCAAACAATAAAATAACCAACCAACCTGCATGTGTCTTTAGCAATGCTAGTGGCATGACTCTATGGATGGCAATGTCGGCCCGTTAGCTAGTATATATCAAAAAACTATTGGATGGATTGCCATAGAATTTTATACAGGCATTCGTGGTACCCAGAGGATGAACCCTACAGACGTTGCTGAGCCCCTGACTTTTCCTCTAGCGCCACCATGAGGTTGACATTTGTGATTTTGAGTGAAATGTCTCAACAGCTATTAGATGGATTACCATGAAATTTGATACAGACATTCATGTTCTTCAGTGGATGAACTGTGATCACTTTGATGGTTCTCTGACTCTCATCTTGCGCCATTATCAGGTCAACATTTTAATTTGTCCAGTACTTATGGTTTATGACTAACTACCTGCAAAACTAATGACCTTCCCATCTGCCTCAGCTGTGCTTTGTGTTTAGTGCTAATTAGCTAATGCTAGCCTGCAGACACAGTGAACTAAGGTGGTGAACATGGTAAACATTATACCTGCATCACCTGATGGTGATGTATATTATCCACTGTTCATTATTTTATTAAATATATATACGTTTTTTAAAAACCAGGACAAAGAAAGTAATAAACTAAACTATATGAAACCACATAAATCTATCATTCTGGATTGGGAGGCTCATATTTCAAAGTATAAGTTTATGTATTCACGACCATTATCCTGACAAAACAATTTACCTCAAAATTGAAAGTTTGACATGGTGAAATTCCCACATCCCCCAAATACAGATGACCTGACCTCATTGTGCTCATAGTTAAATGCAAAGCAATGGTCAGACACTGACTATGGTGCTTGTTTTGGGTCCAGGTTTGTAGTATGTACACCTTTTTATACTTTTTTTGTGCTTTGTTGTTAATTTTCTGCTTAAATCTGGCACTCAAAAACATCAATGTGGCCATTTTTGTCAGGGAATGCTGCACAACAAGGCAATAAAGTCAAATGTATGTTTAAATTATGCATACGTGAGGGAAGTGCTGTGAGTACAAAGCATTAGAAACAGGTCCTCAAATACTGGTTGTTATAATAGAATTCCACTCAATATGCAAATTTTCTCCATGTTTTCAAGGCAGTCACAAGTACGCTCAGCCATTGCTCTTTCTTGGACATAGTCTGTTATTGTATTGAATGGAAATATGTTTATTTTTCTGAATTCATTTTTCTTCCTGCTCATCGCAGTTTACAGTATCCAGGAGGAGGAAATGGATGCATTTTGTATGGCACAGACAAACACTAATAAGGATTTAAGGAAATAAAACATGTCACATCATAAATTGATTATGTCCGTTAAATTTTCACTGTAATCCAGTTTTCCAGTGTTGTGTTTGTTGTCAATTGAGGAGTTGCAGGGCCTGCATACTGACAGCATGACGGAATTGAAACAAACTCAGTCACCAAGTTTTGCTCTGCACTATTCAAAGCAGAAGGAGAAACATGTACATTTGTCAAACGGGTGTTTTATCAGGCAGCTCTTCTGAACTCATGGCAGTCCTCTGAACGCCCCGGTGGGGACTGGAGGTGTCTCACAAAAGGGTGCCATTAGACTGACGAGAGAAATGAACGGTCAGATTCAAAGCTTCCTTTGTGTGTAATTAAGGGAAATTATCCTTCACAGTTTTGGCAGGGCAACGGGGCTGATGAAAATTTGCCTCCGCTGTGGTCAGACTGCAAAGAGGATAGTAAATAGCTCCGCCGCTGAAAGATGTGTCAGAATGACTTCTCAGACCACCTAATGTTTTAAATTGAGGCTTTCCTTTCAGTTAAGGTGACATTAAAGTGACTTTGAATCATGTGGCATAAATGGACTGTCTTATCTAAAATTTACTCCAAAACTTTTGCAAAAAGCAGTTAGATGGAGCTGACAAATGTTCTGAACATCTCCTTTTGGGTGAATTCAGTTTTCAAAATGCACTGACAAAGCAAACCCAAAAAAAAAAAAAAAAAGAAAGAAAAAGAAACCTTGAAATATCACTTTTTATAACTCACTTTGAGGTCATTATTTGATGGAGAAGTTACAAACATATCAAAACAGCTTGGCCAGCTTTGGCAAGAGGAAATTAATGAAAGTTTATTGTAAAACTTAAGCCTAATTTAATGAATTGTTAAGCTGTATGTTTTCAACAGTGTAGCCAGTAACCATCTGTCCAATGTGATGATAGATAATTTGGTTTTGTTGCCGTCCAAGTAGCACTCAATTTAAAGTTTCACGATAGACAACGCTGTACACTGGCAAACAGAGTCAGAACTCTTCGTTAATGTGAAATACCAACACGTTCTGTGTTGTGTGACTGCACACAGCACGGTCACGTTTACCAGCTTGCCTGTGTATTTTCACAAAACAAGTAAAACGTTCCTGGTTTTGAATGAACTACTCTAATTATTCTTAGTGTTAAGCCAGTGTGATGAGCCAAGTCCTTCACCTTGACTGTGAATATCCTCATCAACATCGCGTCTCCTCAGTGGAGGAAATTTTGCTGTTTCACTTTTTAGCCTGAATACTAATTAATAGCAGCTGAAACTATCAGGAGAACCTTTTCATACTGCATGTGCTCTCACTGGAAATCAATCTGAAATCCAGCTGCCTGTTAAAGAAATAAAACTACTTTGGTGTCACATTGAATTTCATGTCTTGCTTTCTTTTCTTTTCTTGTATTACTCTAAGGCTTGCAGAGGTGTTTTTTTCCTCATTGCTTAATTTTTTATTTTTTTTAAATGAACACACAGGTCTGCCAGATCCCCCACACCACCGCCACCGCCGCCACACTCCTCTTTCCTTCCCTATTCCTTTTGTCTTCCCAGCAATGCCGCCTCTGGCATTGTGATCACAGCTTCAAGGTCCCCGACGCCTGAGCTTAAGTTGAAAGCAGCAAGAGAACGGAACTCCAATTAGCTTTTTCCTCCTCTCATAATTTGTTTTCAATCGAACAAAAGAATCACAGTGTCTTGAAGAAAAGGAAAGGGACAACATCTGTGCTGGTTTGTGAGCTCCTGGAGGTACTGACAGTGATTTGACGTGAGTTTGACAATTTCCTCCCGCTCTATAGGATATTATAATGACAAACATTGACAGAGCATCGCACAGGCCGTGCGAGCTGCACGTTCATTTTCCCCATTCCTCTTAGTTGTGATTTGCAATTTACCCGTTAGCAGGGGGCTTTATGGGCAGGGAGCCCGGGCATTTCCAAACTGAACCAAATTACAGTAAAGCACTGGTAATACTACAGTCATTTTGGCTAATGCTTTTAAATATAGACTGCAGATGAAGTATCTACTTCTAGAGTCCTGCGGGGAACTCAAATTTGGGCCTAAACCTGGCCCAAAGCCAACTTTAATGCCTAAACACACATTCATTGTCTGCTGCTATAATCCTGCGCTGTGAGATGGAAGGTAGCGATGAGACAGATTCCCATGTTCACAACAACTTGAGGCAGTTGTATGATTGCAGAGCTGTTTGTGTGAGGATTACAGATACTGTGCATTGGCAACATAGCACCATATCCATGGAATTTGGTGGCTGCGAGATATTATTTGTTCTTTGTATTATTAGGGGAACCTAGTATGCTCATTCACAGCTCTATATTTTTATTCTGGGGTTACACCAGAGTAGCTTTGCATGAATCACAGTTTAAAAAAATCCTTATTTACCTTATACTACTCACACCACTTTCTTCTGATTGGCCAACTCCCCGGAAGCCTGCCGAGGGGCAGCGAGCCGCTGTAACAAAGCCCCCAGGAAGTGCGCTGGGCTTTGAAGCCAAGCCACTGCTTACTGTACAAAAACACAAAACCTTTCTAACTTCTTTCACTGATTTTGGTGAAATTGGATCATATTTTATGGCTTTCCCGCTGGTGTCCTTCGGGCTACTCGCTGACTTATGGAGTTTCCTGACGGACAGAATGATTTAAAGTAACCGCTAACTGCTGTTAGCCCCGAGCTCCTTGTCTGGGCCGACTCCGCTAGATTATCGCACTAGCTGCACGGCTAAGAGAGGTAATGGTAGCAATGGTTAGCAGTAGTTCGCGATTACTTTATCAACAAGCAAAGCCATCTGTCCATCAAGAAACTAACTATGTTTCCTTCACAACCGAAAAAGCACTTTCTGCGAGACATACTGAACAACCTTCAAAAACTTGAAGGCCAATATGTGAAACGGCATCCGAGGGCACTTAAATATCTTAAGTTTCTCTCTAAATGTTGATGTATTTTTATTCTACTTTTTTAATTGCTCATTGCACCAAAGGCACTCATGCGCGCATGACAATGCCAAGCTTACACATTACAAGTGCACGGCCAGATTGTACTCAATGTGCATTTTCTTGTCCTCATGGAGGTAAAGCACCTTCCTCTTTTCCACTTAACACAGCATTCCACGGCCCTTTCTTCCACTTACTGTACAATAAACATCATCCGCTCCAATTTCTCACCTCGCCTCCTCACAAACGCACTCAAAGTGTATTTTCTCCAATGATGCTTGGAGAGGGAGAAAGCTAGCAGGCTGAAAAGTCTAAGCCAATCAGCGTTACTCAGCTCCTTCCCGGATGTTCAGTACAAGGTAGCCTGGATTTGCTGACAGAGCCAATCATCACCAAAGGGCCACACACAACCCCAGAATCTCCCCCTCCCATCCGGGCACCTCGTCATGTCACATTAACCCCCCCGCCCCCACGGTGAAAGACGTGCGTGCATCCCACCAACCTGGAGTCGTGTGGACTCTAGCTTCAACTGAAGAGAGCTTTCATTGGCAGGATCATCACGTTGCAGCTCTTCATCCCCCGAGGCAAATACTGTGTCTCCTCTGAATTACTTTGTTAGACACTTAAACTGCTTCAAAACAGGTAATGTCACTCCCGAGATCTGCTAAGGAGTCTATCATGTTGCTATTTTAAATAAACAACATGACTTTTTTTTTTTTACCATACATTTGAGGATTATTCACCCACAAATGTATTTAAGAGTTTGAGTCAAACATTTAACATCACCAAATGTAAATACATTTGTATTTAGTGTGCATTTAGCAGTCCTACAATAGAGCATTGCAGGAATGAGTCCTAAAACCCAGAAATGACTTAGCATTTTAGCACTTCCGGTTCCCTCGTCTCGAGGGCAATGGCTTTTTCGAATCGGTTTTTGGTTAGATGCCTGAAATAAGATCTGTGGTTAATGCAAGCTACGACATAAAATACCTCAGTGAATACCTCCCTCTGGCATTATGTGTCTTAGAAAAGGCGTTTGCTAACAAGTGGCTAAATGAGACTTTACAGCCCCGTTGTGTCAAGTTTGCGTGGTGGATTATCTATGGTTTATACAAGTAGTAGGTTTATAGCCCAATGTTAGCTTTTTACTTCTAGAGAATGCATTTACGCATCAAAAAACATTAAAGTGGCGTTCGTTTTTGAGGATTATCTTGGTGAACAAAATGTGAAACTTTTGTTTGCCACAGAGCTTATTTTTTTGCACTCGTCCAAAATCCAATGGAAAACTCCCATTAGCTTTTTGTAGAGGGAACCAGAGCGATGCTAACATCCGGGTTGACTTAAAAAACATTATCATCCCTGCAACACTATATGCTTTTTTCCTTCTTTATCACTAGAGTGCAAAAGCCGCTTTATAAATAAACAGACGGAAATGGATACATTTTAGTAGGAATTCACTATTGAAAGTGACTTTTGTTGTCTTTATTACAGTGGCATTGAGCTGTTCCCTCTTCATTATCTGATATTCTCCAGCAAATCATTCTGAACAGAAATTATTATTAAATGTATCATTTATTGAATTGATTTTCGTCATAATAATCCTTTTTGGCTCCTAAAACTCAACTCACAGTGAGAAAGTGTTAATGTTATCTTTGTTGTAGACAGTTTTGCAGATTTTTAAGCACGGTTGGGATCTGGCCGTCCCAGCAAAAAAGGATTGTTGCTGTGATAACTTTACAAATGTCCCTCCTTCTAGTGTAATAAAATGCAGTGTGGGGTTTGTGCTTCAGACACCTGATGTAAACTAGCATCGGAACCGAATCAGCATGCACAACGCAGGGCTGCGGGATAAGCAGGATGTTCCCACAATCAACAACGAGCCTTTTTTAACATCCGTCCTCTGAAAACAAATGCGCTACCTCCTCTCACAGCACCAGCTCCAAGTTCCAGAAAAGCATCATGACTACAGTTGAGCAGAAATGAAGCTTGGCGTAAGTTCAATCAGGAAGACGATCTTCATGCTTATCTAAAAATAAACCAACCAGATATCGCCACGACCTCTGTGAGCCAGTCATCTCTGCTTGTCAGCTGTCATTTCAGTGTCACATCGATGCAGCCCGCCTCCACCCCATTCACCTTCCCCCGTTGGTTCTTATGGTCCCGCTCCACATCTCATCCATCCAGATCTTCGCCCCTTCCCCACCTCTACCAGCATCTAGACTCCATTGGTGGGCGGGGTGGTAATTCTAAAGCCTCTTCATTTTTCTTCACCTTTCCTATCTGTGCACTATGTCAATACGTTTTATTATTCTCTAAACGAAGTCTCCCCTGATCGAAATACACTATGTATGCTATGCAACACACTAATGCGAAACATAAAGTTTTCATGTTTTGTTTGAACGAGACCACCTCTTTCATTTTCTTAATCTTGTTAAAATTGTGAAGCATAAGCACACATCTTGACAAACGTTATGTAAAACACGTTTGTTCTGTTCTACAGTTTGTTTCTGCGCTCTCTTTATTTTTTCAGTTTTATCAGTTTCTGTAATCCTTTTTGAATCCCCGAAGAAGAGTTACGTTTCTCAGGCAAAAGTTTCCTTTTCAAGAAGTCCCTTTGAAATGTATTTCCCTCCACTCAAGTCGAGGGGTGTTTTTCTTCTGAATCTATGGTTTCCATGATGCGTCCTTAACTTCAAAAGGAACCAAGAACAGTGTGGCTTCCAGCACCGTGTCAGTGTGTCTATTCTTTTCCACTTCTATCGTTGTGTGGTCCTTTTTTTTTTTTTTTTTTTTTTTACACACACTGAGACTGAAGACATTTCGGCCAGTCCTCAGGCTCAAGAATCCGCCGAGGTGGGAATTTGGTTTTGGTTCCTGTTTGGGTATTCCCAGATCTTGTTCAGAGGTATAGGATTGTTCGAGTCTAGGTCAACTCGCTACCTTTGGCCGCACTATCTTTGATGACGCAATCCCATAGACAGCATAAACTCTGAAATTCCTCCTGCACTTTACTGGTTTATAGGACAATTAAAAGCCAAAACTACATTTCTCACCTGTTTCTCATGTAAAATGGATAGTGATGGCTACATTTATGAGGTTGTCTTGCTTTTTAGAAGGTGAAAATCTTTGGGGTTTTTGGTTAAGTTTGGGCAGAAATGTAGGTAAAAGTGGCTCGACCACGCCTACAACACCACTCCTACACCACTATTTCCTTTCTAGTCATGCTTCCTTCGCTGGGGAAAGCTCTCTTTCCTCACCTTTGAGACAAGGCTCCAGAAGGAAGGAAGTTTTATCTAGCTCTGTAAACAGCTAAAACAAATACATGTTTATTTTTCCTCATTTTCCACTTCCTGGGGAGACTTGAAGTATGTGTTAATAAGTAAGAAAAGCGACTGGGTAGAAACTGCCTCGGTTTCTTTTGTTTGTTTTAGAGAAACATTGTTATTATGATGTCTCTACAGTGAATTGCGAAAGTCTGCCACAGACAGGTCACAGCTCTCCTTGTATTTGCACATTAAAAAGCCTCACAGTTTCCCCTCCTTATTATTATTCATTTTTCTCTCTCTCTCTCTCTCTCTCTCTCTCTCTACAACAGTGAAAAAGGTCCCTGCAGATGTTCCCTTGGCTTTCATGTCAAAAGCTATCTGACTGATACGAGGAAATGTCAGGCGAATCCAAAAGTAAAAAACAACCTGATTATTCCTTCCCGTGAAAGGTCACCTGTGACACAGTATCTCGAAAATGTAAGATAAATTTGTACATTAGGTGTACCCAGGCTGGCCACATGCGTCTGTCTCTGCTCAGCCTAAGAACGAAGCAACTGGCTGTAGAAACGCTCAACGTAAGCCACGGAGTCACATGTCCTTTCATTTGTTTAGAAAATCCATGGATTTCTGATAAAGTCCATGCAATTCAACAGCGACTGCAACTCATCATATGCCTTTTGTTACGCCTTCACAGTGAGCGTACGCGGTTTACAGCAGCTGACATTGGTGTGTGTTCGCGCCACGAAATCTGATGTCGCCATCAGGCTGATGGTGCGCGTGCAGTCATTTTGTTGTCTTCCGCAGGTGAGCGCCTTGTTCACTCATACAGCCAATGGAAGATGTAAGAAGATTGCTTTTTATGGATTGCATTCTGAACCGTTGGGAGTGATGCTTTTCTCTGGCCGGCTTGGGGTGCGCGGTACAAAAACACAATGGGGGTTGGTAATCCTCGCTTTGGATTGTGCATCTGTGCAGCGCCTCGTGAAAAGGTTCTCCTCCGATAGACGTGGCAATTTCAAGTCGCAGACTA
The DNA here is from genome assembly GCA_011952105.1 of Coreoperca whiteheadi. Lineage (NCBI taxonomy): Eukaryota > Metazoa > Chordata > Actinopteri > Centrarchiformes > Sinipercidae > Coreoperca > Coreoperca whiteheadi. The sequence continues at coordinate 7,179,610 of CM022493.1, read as the reverse complement.
GCTATATTTGCAGGAAAATTGCAAAACTTAGGTAATGTGCTGTACATCTTTTGGTGATTTACTGTATTTTGTAGGTAATATAAAGCCCAATCTAGGACCAGAGCGGACAGATGAGAACAAAATATACTATGGTGGTGTTTCATGTTGCTCCCTGCTGAGGATGGCACGCATTTCCACTGGAACTCTGACAGTGAACGCAGCACAGCACGCCTTTCCTCTTGCCTAATGATGCAAATTATTAAAATGGTTTCCCTCCACAACCTGTTTCATGCATTTCCTTCCAGAAATAAATGAGAAATCTTTTTATGTTTTCAATTAAATGCTATTTTTTTTTTTTTTATCTTTCTTCCTCCCTGGTTGACATTAGTTCTAATTGCTGAGGATTCAGGCTTTACTTGGAAATGTTGCGGGGCATCGCAATAATAGGCGCTTTATTTTCCCTGTCAATCTTCCACAATGGGAAGGAGAAGTGTGAGGGGAGTTTACAAATAATTACTGGAAGAAGAACTTTTTTTTTTTTCCTGCCTCAGAAAAAAATACACACATATTCCTCTCAGGGAGTAATTACAGTCAATACTGACACAGTACAATTGTAGGATTTTTGTTGTTTTCGGGAAAATTGCTGCACTCACACGTGATACACATACATCACTAATCCTGGATAGGTTTGTTTCTGTTGCCTATAACCTAAACGAAAGCCTCTTGCATCAGGTTCTTCTTGTGTCTTGCGCTTGTGTTTCATTGCTTAAGTACAAGTCTGATACCCGGAAATGTCCGTCCTAAAAGAAAATGACACTAAAATGTTTTTTTTGTTTCAAACACTCAACCCATGCGGGGCTTGAAAGGAGGTTATTATGGGTTGGCAGTTTTGACCTTGATCAAAGCAGCAGCCGGAGGCAGTTACAATTATTTTGGTTACAATGGATGGTGACGCAGTTTCACTAAAAAGAATGATGGAAACCATCATGGGAACCCCTCAGACCACTTCGGCAGTGCAATTCACTTCTCCAGTGTCCATCTGTGTGCTCAGCATGTTCAGCAGCTGCCAACTTTTCAGTTGAGTTTGGAGTCAGATTCGCTAGGCCTGTTGGTGAAGCCGGTGCATTTTATGAGTAGGCCTCCTGTAACAATGCCCACCGCAGGGGTCAGCGTCATCAGCAGCAGCCAAATTCACAGGTTTAAAGAATGTAAAGACGAAAAAACAAGTCAATAATCATGGTCGATGATGGATAAGTATAGGCTGTGGTTGGTCAGCATACTTGCCAACCTCCAGACATCAGAGCCATAATCGGGAGACCAAACCTAACCAGGGAAACTGTTTTTCAGAGACTGTTTTCTTGCATTCTAGTGAATTTATGGAGTAATTTTGTTGCTGAAATATGGAGTTGGGAGGACAGGGGGGAAGAGGACATTGGGAGATACATAAATATATGAGTGGATATTATTGAATAAGGCATGCATGTGTTACTTTATTATGCATACATATGGACTCTAAATTACATCTGAATGGGGCCTCTGCTGTACATCCTCTCCAGTTCCAGTTGATGAGAATAAACTCACCCCCACCCCGACTCTTCCAGTGTCCTGATGGAGGTAAAAACTAGGCTAACCTTCCTGGCTGTGTCCCTTGGGAGGAAGTGGCAGATGCACAGAACCATACTGGCCCTCCCTAGCACATATACAACACACTCCCACACACACACACACACACACACACAGTAAACTCGAAAGCTCTCCAGGGTTCTGTCTCAAGCCGAGCCAAAAACCCAAGCTGGGTAATCCCAAGGGAGCTCAACTCTACCACCGGCTCTCCCCTCAAATCCTATTGGGTCAGAAAATCCAGGGAGCAACTGCTCTACCACCGGAGGTAGGAGGGGGGCGCTTGTTTTGTTCACAGTCCTACTGTTGTCACATGGGCGTTTCTTGACTTTGTGAGGGTCCAGCTGAGTCTGGCCAGCTGTGAGCACACTCTATACCATCATAAAAACCCACACATACAGAATACACGCTGTCATCCCTCTCCTGGGGTTTCGTAGCACACCACATGCATTTTTCGCAACAGTTCATCAGCCGTGATTGTGTCACGTAACAGAGGTGGAAGCAAACTCAACAGGGAAACATCTCCTTTCATCACTCAAAGCATTCTGGAGGCACAACAATCAATGTCAGACTAATCCGGCAAAAAGCAGCGGCCATCTAATCAGGAGCAAGGCCGCGAGGGTTTGCCTTGAATCATGGCACGGCGGCGCCATGCCGGATGCCTGGTGCTGGCGTGGAAAATCGGGTTAAACACACCAAACTGTTTAACAAGCCAAGATGGGGGGAAAAGCATGGGAAAAATACATCGACTGAGCTGGGGAGTAAAGACAACACAGATAGATACTGTAAGAAGTTTACAGTAGTGCTATATGGAAAATCAACGAGCACTGTAGTAGCAGTCAGTGAAACATTAATAGGAAGCCATGTGTAGGAATTTGTCGTTGATGTTTTTGTGTAAATATATTCTAGTATATAGAAAAAGAAATGCCTGTACAGTGCAAACAGTAGCTTGTAAAAATAAAGAAAGCACAGAAGGCAGCATCCTTAAAACAGCCAACTATGCAGCATCGGTGATTAAAATTTACCTGACAATGGTGTTCAGAGTAAAACCGTTCATAAAGCACAAATGACGGACTACAGACTGCAATTTACAGTCATGAAATATTTACACCTAATATCCACATACAATCTGTGAACTGCTGGAGTGGCCTAATAACACCTCATTTCCCATTCCCCCGCGCAAAACAACCAAAGGTCAACATCTGCTCTCGCCAGTTTGCCAGTTTGGAAAACACTAGGAGGCAGAGGATAACTGGCGGGGGGGTTAATGTGACATGACGAGGTGCCCGGATGGGAGGGGGAGATTCTGGGGTTGTGTGTGGCCCTTTGGTGATGATTGGCTCTGTCAGCAAATCCAGGCTACCTTGTAC
>CM022493.1:7152401-7176616 GCA_011952105.1 Coreoperca whiteheadi | reverse complement strand
TCTCATTTATAGACCCAGTCTTCTTAACAAAATTAATAAGCAGGTTACTGGGAGTGGGGGGGGGGGGGGGGGGGGGGCGGTCGACAGCGTGCAGTTCATTAATTGACAATCACTTTTTTCGCTCTGTACGCTGAATGAACAGAAATTTGTCTGGTTGACTGTGATGGGGAAATGAAGAGGCAGTTACGCTTTGTTGCAGGATGAAATCATTGCACCCACTTTTGAGCACCAAATCCTGATATGTGTAATTTTGCTCGTATCGCTTCCCGCTGTGTCATACTTCACCAAAAAAAACTATAAAGCGGTGGGAAGGGTACCACAAACACCCTCAAACACACTTCCGTGGTTGCGTTTCTCCACTCTCCATATCAGAGCTCAGCATTTTGCTTTAGTCATGAAAAGCAGTGCAGCCAGTGGAAGGCCGGTTTTCCCGACGGGTGCGGTGCGCTAACGCAGACCAATGTGTGCACCTACAGACGAGCTCAAGGAGGTTATGCATGAGAAGTAAGCAGAGTAAGGCACATTCTTTGCAAACAAAAATATGAGCGTTTGGACACACAGAGGATCCTTTGTTCTCTGCGAAGGAGCAAAGTATAAAGTTTTTGCAGCCACCTTTGGGACACTGAGGGCCTAAACAATTATTGGCTGCACAACACACGCTGGTAATACAGGGCTGAAAAGGTTTAAACCTCACACGTCACTCTCATGTTCAACCTGGCTAGTCTATGAAGCCTTATATCAAAGGAAACCACAGGGACAAGGAGCGGAGAGACGTTTGTAGTCTCTTCTCTAAGACTTTGTTTCCCCCATCTGTTGTGGTTGGCTGCTACAGTCAGTATATCTGATCCACCGTGCAACACATATTCCAATAAAATTTGAGATATTGGATTTGATTTGCATCCCCATGTGCACAGCATGTATGGATCACTCTGCATGGCATCTCGCGTTTCACACATCTCATCGCCGCGGAGCAGAGAGACGGTCCCCGCGGCGATCCACAGCAGCTTCTGCCAGGGGTCCATCACATAAATAAATACACAGACGCACATTCGCTCGGTCACGCTGTGATACTTGGAGCAGACTGACAGAATTTGGCTGAGGGAAAACAAGAAAAAAAGGCAATCCAGTTCATTTGCTTGTTGACTGGCAGGTTATTGCACATCAGGTTTGCGAAACAGAACGCTGAACATCAGCTGACTAACTGTAGAATCAGGTCATGATCAAACCCGGCGAACCTCAGCTCATGTTACATCAAGTCGGGTTTTCTCTGATCCTCTTCCCCCTCCCGGGACTGCACAGGACTCTTCTCGAGCCAACGGCCTCTGTTTTCTCAGCGTACAAGTGTGCGGCTCTCCATCCAAATTATTCATCGGGCCACGACTAGACAACCCGCTGGAACACGGGCACTGAGAGAATGGCAACTAACTGTCAAGAAAGGAATTGGTCGAGCCCTTTTCTTCTCTCCTCCGCTGGTTCAAGATGGCGAAAAACAAAACCCAAAACACATCAATCTTGCATGTTGTTGAGAGATTTCGGACACCTTTTCAGGGAGATTAGGTTTGTCATTTGAATAATTTGTGTCATTCTTGTTTTCGGGGGCCGGACCGTATCAACAATTTACAGCGGCTGTGCGGTCTCTCGCCGCGGCAGCTTGTTTGGTCTTTCAAACTATGACAAACTTTATGACAGTGGTGTTTGCACTGTAACACTGGTTTAATTTAGAGAAGTGCGAGGCTCCCAAACCTAATTTGCCATATATGGTACTCTGGTGGCTCAGTTGTTTCTTGCACTACACAACTATTTTGATTTATCTTCCGACTACATAGCCACGACTCCCTTTTCACCTCTCTAATTTCAAATTCCCCTTAGATTTTCATAAAATTATCATCATCTACCGTTGATTATAAGCTATAGGGCATAAAATCAACTTTCTAAATGCTCCAACTGTAATGTGGATGTGATTACTGTGCATTATGCTGCATTTTTAAAACTTTATATTGTGTACTTTTTTTAGTCAGAGTACAGTCAGTACTCAGTGGCAGACTGAAAGCAAAAGCCTTCTCAGCCAGTGCAGAGCTTGATTTGACAGGTCCAGGTCCAGTCCTTTCTTTTCTTTTCTTTTCTTTTCTTTTCAACTGCATAGATACTTCTTACAGTAACAAGGAGCTGAATCATGAATCAGACAGCCAGGACCAGCAGCCACTGCACATGTCCATCATAAAGCCCATGGCAGTTTGCATGACTGCGGTCCAGAAGTCACTGTCAAACCGCCAGCTAGTCACAAAACCGGCAACTGTCACGAGGAAGAGATATAGCTGACAATTAGGAAGCTGTCGTTGTCATTCATCCCCCATCATTCCCATATGAAATTGACCAGTGGCCCAGAATGGGAGGATAGACTTCATCTATTTTTCTTCCTTTTTTTTGCTTCACTGTTTTCTCTCATTATCTCCCGTTGATGCTTCGCAGAGACTTTACCCACCTGTCAATTCTCACTAGCGATTTGGCCATCAACCACAACACGCGGAGGGCATCTGGCATGTCCCAAGTTCTCCCGTCGTATGACTTCCAGGAAGCCGCTGTGTCCATGCACAGTGGGCGAAAACAAAAATGGGATAGTGGAAAACTGGGAGAGTGTGCCGGGATGTCATTTCATAACCTTCTGCTCATTCCACATGTGCATGAGCTAAGAGGAAAAATCAGTCATTTGAAGGAACCATTCTGATCTGAACTGCTTTCTGATCTCGTTGGTGACGCGTCTTAATTGGCTGCCTTTAAACGAATGAGATGAAAACTACAAATGCAACTCTGGATGGAAATGGTGCCTTAAAGGAAATCCGGTGTTTTGACCTAGGCTTTGGGTTTATCAATTATGATATAGTTAACTTGCTGAGGTCTGAGGGTGTTGCAACACCAGAGACTACATTTTGGAATGGAGTTCATTACCAACAAGACCAGAGTAGCCTCACAGTCAGGCTGATTCTCACTTCATTATTCAGTCTGTTCATGTTAGCCGCATCTGTCCTGTGGACATCATTATCAGCCAATACAGATGCTGTGCAAGCGGTTGCTAGGACCAGCTAACTAAAGTTTTTTCATGTCAATGAGAGAAATATGTTGAGCTGACTTATAACAATCTGTGTAGCTGTGTCGATCTCATCCATGCTTATCTCCATTTACATTTGGAATGGAGTCTGGCTCTGGCACAGGACGATGACATCCCCATTCTTAATGCCTAAAGAAGCTCAGAAAAGCTTGTGTTTCTTTCACTGGACACTAGACCTAAACAATGAAACATATGATGGGATTCAGAAGTCTGAAACCAGGATAAGACCACACAGTCAGAAATCACCAGTTAAAACCCAAAATGTTGTAAAGCAATTATTTCTAAGCAAAACTGTGTGTGAGCACCCCAATTGTAATAGTATATTGCTTTGTAAAATTCTGTGGTGCTACTACAGTATCCAGGAAGTAGCTCTGAATAGTTTGGGTAATAAATTGTATGTTTTCCTTTGTTTTACTAGGAGGTTTAAATAACTGGAGACTTGTTAACCCCCTCTCTGTCAAATGTTAAAAGAGTTTTGACATCTAGGTTAAAACTGGAACAAATTTGTCTCTCCTAACAAAATATAAAATAATATTCACTTTAACATCAAGTTCAGGCTTTAAAAGCATGACGTTTGTGTTGCTGTATTTTTCATATTGTCATATCAGTACTTTCCAAATTTCCTATCATGTCTGTAGCACTTAACTCCAAGACCATTGGTTCCTAGTGAATATGTAAATAAAGTTTAAAAAAATGTAATTTTAAATACGTCACAAATATGTATGTAATTTATAAAACAGCTGGTCACTACAGTTTTTAACAAACGTTCATCAAACAGGATGAATTAGTGTATTTGTTGGGGACTATTTTCAGCGGCGGATTAATTTACATTTGGTGCCCCAGTCAGTATTTGGACTGAGTCAGAATAAACTACACTGTGTGTGTTCGTGGTGATGAAGGAACATGTGCAACAGTGGGGCACCTTAATGTGTTTTTAATAATTCCTGTACAACAATGGAGCTCTGTGGCGCAGAGGAAGAAGATGTATCAGGCTTTAGATACACAGACAATACTTAATAAAAATCAATTCATTGCTGGTCTCGGTGACAATAACTAAAAGTGTTAGTAAAGCTTTATCCTTAAATTCAGAGGTATTTAACTCTAAAGGGTGGCTAAAGCTGGGAAAATACAAATAATTATTTGTAAGAATTAGATAATGGAATGGATGGAAATGTACCTTTTGTACTCAAAAGCTGTCATTTACTTGATGAAATCTTCTTTTTTATGTATATTTTAAGATTCTGATCTCACAGAAACTGAAAACGGAGTACCAACATGCCACACGCTATCCAGACTGTAGTAGGCTGAGACTCCACAGGTCAAAATAAGTAGGTCAGGGTTGCCAAAAAATGTCAGCAATAGTGTTGGAAAGATATATGTGAGAGGAAAAAAAAAACTTGCTCTGCCCTATATTTAATGATCTCTTCCCCTGACACTTTCTGTTTCTGCACCTTTGACAGTTCGTACCAGCATCATCCTCATTTTGCCTTTCTCCTTTTTTTTTTATTTTTTATTGTCTATCCATCTATCTAGGTCTTACCTTTGTTTCATACCTGCCTCTGTGTCTGTGGGGGTTTACCATGCTCCTCTAATTGTTTTCTCATCGCACTCTCCGGGGATGTGTAGGCATGGCCTTATTATCCCGGCTGATCGATGTGATTTATAGGTTTAGGGAGCGAGACATGCAAACTTTCTCATCTCTCGGGGATAAACCGAAGAAATCAATCACACACACACACACACACACACTCTGTGCTGTGTGTGGGCCAATCCAGACCTGAAAACTACTTTCTCCAAAGACCATCATGGAAAGCTGTTGCACTCTTCAAGCTTCTGTGTCTAAGTTGTTCTTTTTTTCTCACAAACACTCAATTTAATCCTTTTACCAGCACGGCGCTTTGTGCGTATGCTATCTTGATGTTACTCAGCTAAAAACACCCGGAAACACATTTTTCTCACACGTTCCCATTTTGTGTCTTTCACCGCAGTTACGCTGATTAATCTGTTTATGCCATTGCACTGTGCAGTAATTTGCCATGATGCAGATGGCCTCCTTGTTAACATAATCACGTTGGCCCTCATGAGGACAGCAGGAAATCATATAGCTGTGGAGATAATTCCCACCAAGATTTGACGGTAATTGCTGTCATTTTTTTTTCAAAGATGTTTTTTTTTTCTTTTTTTTCTTAAATGGCATTCAGCTTCATTAGAGATGAAACAGCATCACACTTGATTCAGACCTAGATTGACTGTAGACTTGCCGCTTGTTTTTTTATTGATTGTGGCTGACAAAGGCTTAGGGGGCAATACAAACCTTTCAAAGACTGTATTCAATTCAAGTCACTCTGATTTTTTAAAACCTCTCCCTTATCCTTGATGATGGATCACACTGTGCACCTGCCAGACAGGTGGACGATACCAAATCAACATACAGCAAGCTGTGTTGGTCACAGTGTGACGTCCACAGGATCGATACCATACGGTTTAGCATTCCTAATCAGGCTTCGGGCTAAGCAGAAGAAGTGTGACGTGCAACGCATGTAAAAGACTCTGGGTCATCTCCATCCAGCTCAGCAATACATCCAGTGAGGGCAGATTTCCTTTCAGCTTCCTTTGGCACTAGCATCACGCCAATGCCACCAACAAGTGATATTAACAAACTTGTGAGACAGGTTACCGCTAGTTAACTGTGTTTGTTGGCTTTAATTTAAAACAGAACATTGTGCTTTTTTAAACGTCATCGTACAGTAGCTTACCACAAAGCTAATTCTTTATATGAGGGATTTTCATTACAGGAACTAACCCATGACCGGAGACGTTACACGACCAATACTTTAAAGCTCCTATGACCAATATGTTTACATTAACAATGCGTTTTTGGCAGCAGAAAGCAGCTGTTTTCAATGAAAAAGACGGTAACACTTTCTTTGAAAGGGGGGCAAGACTGATGTGACACCGTCATAACCTTGACACGACACCTTTCATGAGCATGGAGGAGTCTTAATGGCAACAGGCATAAACACTCACAAAGTGTCATATGGCCAATTACGTCATTTGTAATGCAAAGTTAACATTGTTTGGGATGTCTTTGTTATGACAACTTGACATTGACCAAGACAACAGTGTGAACAGGGACAATGTCCATGACACAAACGTAATGGTCTCATGACAGCCAGTGTCAAAGCTAACCACACGTGACGGTTTAATGTGATGCTAACACATGAAGCTAAGTCGTTTCTTTAAGTTGGATAATTAGGCCTGCTATGGCGTGTTCATGACCGGTTATGTTGTCTTGGTTAATGTCGAGCACTCACGATAAAGTCATTTTTGTCTTGGTCAGTTTTGTTGCGAGCAGTTTCCCGTAGGAACTTTTCTTTCCACCGACAGTGCCCACATGAAACTGCGCACAGCAAGGACTGTGGATTCTCTCGAGTGGCCGGATCATGATTTCTGAAGCGAGACATTGCTGTCGAGTATTTTATATTTTTTTTTGGTGCTTTGAGCACCACATGCCGAGTGCCATATAGTCTAATTATATAAACTCTCTACATCTCTACGGCGGATTTCTCCAAAACTCGGCGACTCACACCAAAACAATTTAGATGGATAAATAGCACTACAGGTAAGAGGAGAAATAAATATGTATTTTTGGGGGGGAACTGTCCCTTTAAGCTGGCCTTTTTCGTCGGAGACTCGACTCCACTTTAGGTAAACCTTCACTTAGACTCTGACTTTGATTTGGTGACGTATGAACATCTCTGGCTTCGTGCGACACCAGTCGCTGAGCTCATTGGAAACACTCTTCAGCCTGCGGGGACACAGCCAGTTTACTATCGCTAGATGAATTTTTATCTGTTTCCCAATGACTCAATAACTTCAGTTAACTCCAATTAGACTTGTTTAAGGACAATTAATCATTAATTCGCCAAGGGAGTAGGGTGGTAAATATTTACTTATTCATCATACATATTTCTTGTTTTTCTCATGATTATTTTATGAGCCAATTTTCTTATAATGTGTGCTCATGTGTGCAGCATTTTAATCTAACGGGGCTGACGTCCCTGATTGCACATTTATCATGGATGTTAGACCATAATCTTTTATCCCTGCTTCAGACAGCCTGTTGATAAAATCCAGTGGAGTGCAGGAGCCACAAAGTTAATAGACTATCACTCCCCCTAAAAAGAACTGATTGTACTATTCAGGAGGGTCACATACACAGTGAGCGGGGTGGCTGCCAAGGCGAGAGCAAAAGAAACACTGGGGGGGGAAGGCGAGTGAAGCTAAAGAGCGTATTTCGAGTCCTGTGGGTTAATTCAGTGCCTTTCAGCTACAGTTGCCGTCTCTAAACATTCATGAGCCACAGGCAGAGTGAGGGAGGGCGAGAGAGGCAGAGTCGGGGAGGCAAGAGAAACGAGGGGAACGGATGGAGCAACAGCACAGCGCTCAGACACAAGAGGAGAGAGCTGGAGAGGCAGCTTTGCCGTGTGAGCTCGTCCACAACGCTTTGAGCAGGTAGAGCGACCACAGGCAACAGAGGGAGAGGCGGGGAGAGAGAGAGAGAGAGAGAGAGAGTGCAGGAGGGGAAAAAAAGGAGGGAGGGAGTCTGTCTTTTCACCTGAAGATTACTTTGTCTCACACTTCTCTCACCCCCCGAGTGCTGGAAGGAGCAGCGATGAAGGAGCTGAGTTGATCAGGAGTTGCCAGCTCCTGCTCTTTTGGTCTCTTTTTTTGTCCCCCCCCTCTCTCTTTCTCTTTTGCACGGGGGGTCATCTGGACTTCTCTGAAGAAACCCCGGTGATCAGCCTCCACTGGAAAGACTGAGAAAACAGAAACCGGCACGTCAAGGAGAGAAAAAGGGACGCGGCAAAGGACGAGAAGTTTCACCGAAAATCTACGACTGAGAGCTTTTAAAAGGTAGAATTTGGATTTATTTGTTTAATATTCCTTTGTTGACATGCATCTGATAACACTGCATCACCCCAACTGGTTGCAACTGAATGTGACCACTTATATCTGGATTCATGTAAAAATCCCCATCACATGTTGATTTGTTGCTCACAATGACCAGCACCACCTGTAACAAGGTAAGTCTTCAAATGCTGCCTTTTAGTGCTTCCGTCTATGTATGTGTGTTGCTGTGTTTACCAATAGGCAGCCACGAATATCATTTATTGACTTCGTGGAGCAGCAGCACTTGTGAATAAAAGTGGGCCACGTGTGGTGAAAATGTGTGACAACAATGTAAAGTAGAATAGAGTGGTGAAGAGAGGAAGGAACACAGTTTGTGTTTAAAACAAACATTTAAAAAAAAATCTGCAACGGGAGCAGAGAATAAAGAGAGGAATCGGGAGAATAGAAGGAGACAGGGAGGAGGTAGGGAAAGAAATACATGGGCATGAATGAGAGTTAGACTGAGAAAGACAGATAGAGAGAGTAAAAGAGGAATAGAGGGAGGGGGGATGGAGGACTGGAGTGGCGGGGGGGGCTCGCTGGCAGCCAACTCAGTAACCAAGGCAGCTGACATGAGGGAGAGCCAACAGGGGACAGTGGGATTTCTATTTTTCACCCTTGCCGAGATACGCCGGGGCTCTGCCAAGTCCCCTGCCTCATCCCCCACGGATAAAGATTTCATTGTGCGGCGCTGTGACCGAATTCATTAAGCGTCTCCATGTACTCTCCCCTGGCCGCACTTACTCTCCGACGCGCCTCTCCCTCTCTTTTCTCCCCAAACTCCTCCGGCTGATACTCACTCCTACCGTCTGCTCCTCCCCTCGCGCTTTCATTATAGTGTCTCAATTGGCCCTATAATCAGCTCAACTCGTGTTGCATCAACAGTTGTGTTTTGTTAAGCTCTGCAGTGAATAATAAACGCTATGAGGGAGGATTTCTATCAAGACTGGCCCTCAACCCAAAATTTGTCAACCTAGGTGTTCGGGATGCCGCATGGGGTTGCTCTGCATGCAATGGTTGGAGGAGGGGGGGGGCAAAGGAGATTTAATAGATGGCAACTTGGCGACTTTGCCAGCGTCATGGGAATTAGGGATATTTTAGGACAGGAAAGGGTTGTGAAATGTTGACCTTTAAATGCCACAATGAAAATTCGGTAAATGCAGAAGAAATAACTCCATTTAGCAGCGAGAGATCCAGATATTTCCCCTCGTGAGTTGGTGGAGACTGCACCAGAGCTAGTAGGAGAGAGAACCTGGACTGACATGCTCCAGGTAGATAAAAACGTGACTCCAAATAAAGGTCAGCGTTGTTCCATTTCTGGTTGATGTGTAAATTAGCAGCTGTTTTCAAAACAGTTCATTCTAGAAACTCAGAAGGTGTTAATATGTCACTGGCGTGTTTACAGCTTGTTTTCGTTGCCCCCAAGTGGCCAAAAAAACTCAGCTATTGCAGGTTTAACCTTGACAAAAATCCCGAGTAAGTTGCTGTATAACCGTAACCTAAATCTAAAGCTAAATCTAATACTAACCAATGTGACAGATGTGGCGAAAACGGAGCCCCAGTTTGTTTGTTCTGTCATCACAAATAATGTTAATGTAGCTAGTAATGACAAAAATGCATAATTTGCGATTCCACGTTTCAGGGATGCCTCTTGTTGAACTGTGAGTTTCTACGTCAAATTGTTAAATGTCCTTTTTCATTGCTACATTTTGGAAATCCCCCCCACAAACTCCAGAAAATGACCTACCACACACACTTTAGGGATGCAAATCTCAAATTTGTTTCAAAAGTACATTTTAAAGAGGTCATAGTGAACACCAACGTACTGTTACAGTAGAGAATGACTGAAGTTGGAGAAAGCTGGATTGAAATGGTTTTTGTATGTGTTTACTGTATATATCATGCATTAGTCTTTTCATGCCTTTCTCCACACTGAACACCAAGTCATAATCCCTTTAAGTAACAGGAAGGTAAAAAGGCTCCTTATTGTTTCCAACATGTGAGACACTTTGCTTGTGGTGAAATCAATAGCCCGGTAAATTCATAATTGAATGACTGCAGGGCCTGATAGTGCTTTACGGGCTACCAGAAGGAGCCTTTGAGAGCACACAGAATAACAAGGACCCTGCCGGCATTGTTGTGGTCTGGGAAATAACGCCACGTCAATCAGCCGGACCTGGCAGCGACAGCGGCGGTGGGAGTGTGTTAGCGCTTGTACACCTGCCATGTTACGTTTGAGCAGAGGCCGGCGTCATATTACCTCCTTACTTTTTTTGGCTCATTTGAGCATCATGCAGCACATTTCCCACCAGTGTTATTTGACACCAGAGAGTGGTATCATGGGTGTCCCGGTGATCGAAGACAGAAAACCACCCTCAGGGGTTGCAGGGTGGAAACATAGGTGTTGGGAAATGGATACGGGGGTGTCAAAACGAGATGTATGTTTCCTGCACACAAAACACCCTCATAGTATTTTGTAGCAGAGCGAATCCTTTTCTTTGGAGCTGTAACTCATCTATCTGAACTGTTGATGGATTGACTGACCTCGGGGCTATTGTTGCCACTTCAACAAAGGCGAAAGACTACAATGGATACTTTTGCTCAATTTTCATGCATGTTTCATTCTGCAGAATTCTCACCCATGACTTTGTTAACCAGTTTGTCCACAATGGAAAGTGTGTAGATGTTCTGTAGTGGAAACTGTATGCTCAGTTATCATTTTCTAATCAATGGAGATTAATTAATGGATAGTATATTGGAGAATTATATGTGCCAAATACATGGTTTCTCAGAAGAGCTGTTGGGGTAGTCTGAAAGTGGTGAAAGCTATTCATATTTTCGCACAGGGGCGTTACTGTGTCATCCTATTTCCGTAAGTTTACGAAAAACCACCAATCTAACGTTCGCGCCCACTTTCTTCAGCGCTCGGCCAGCTGCCACAGGTGTGAAACAGGGCAGAGCTCTACCGCCACGTTCTGCGTTTATTGCACCTCAGCCAGGTGTAAAAACCGTTCTGTGATATTTCGACCTTCTCTCGAATTTCCAGCGTTTCCGCTCGGGGTTTTATAATGCAAAATAGAAAAAATTAGCATAAAAACAGGCGGATGGAGGCACACTGACAACCAACTTTGGCTGCACCAAAAACCAAGTACAACCCCGAAATTTATAAATGGTTAAAGATACGTTGTCCAACCTTGTTCTGATGGAGCATATTTTGTTCCAAACTGCACCAAGGATTACAAATATCAACAGCAAAATATGTCTGCCCTATAAAAAGACTCACAGTTTCTTAACAAAAAGTCACAACCAGCACTTTTTAAGAGGCATCTGTTCAGCACTACAAGTTAAAGAAGAGGCACAAGGTCAACAAATGGATTGAGGCAGCTAAAAATACAACCGTAATTTAAAGTGTCAGTACCAACACAGCTAATACAAACCAACACAACCGTAAAGAACACCTACAGAAAGTAATAAGTTAATTCCCATGGCATTCTAAGTTTTTAAACACAGGCAACACTTCCCCTTTTCCCTCACAATAACGTTCATTTGTGTGTAATTCATGCGTGCCTGGGCCATTGTTTGTGTGTTTGTCAGAACAAATTCCTCAATGCCTGAGTCTGATCATGCACCAGAAGATGCAGGTTTTCATTATTAAGCTGCCCCTGCAACTCAGACAGTGAAGTATTCCATCCCCTGATGGGTTAAAGCAAGCAATCATGTTTTCACTTCATTTCTTTTTCCAAGACTGACTCTCAAGCAATGGATCTATTGAAAATGAGAGATGCTTAAAAAGTAATAGACAGAAAAACGTCATCTCTGGAATTAATTCTTTGAATTGATTCTCCCCAGTCCCTTTCCTCCTTGATCTGACAGTTTTGAGAGGGAAATTTCAAAACGTTCAAGGCCACATGTAAAAATACATTTCTTAATGAAGCTGATGCGGGAGATGAGCTGCCTCTTTCAGTGTTCCCCCACGTGGACAGGAGATCAGTCTGTGCACATACCAAACTTGCCTTACCTGTTGCATGGTAACACACGGTGTTCACTAAACCGTTGGTGATTTTTGATTTAAAAAAGAGGACAGCTCTGCCTGTGTTTATTAATTTGAGTATTTGTGAAGCACATCCGAAGTCCACAAAAGATGATTGTCATGAGGTGTGTACACATCATCCATTGAAAAACAATAGTACTATGTGCACGCCAGCCCAAACAACTGATAGTTGTGGAGCAAACGCAGGTGGCTGCGCTTGGTTTTAATAATTTCCAGGTCAAAAGATGTCTAGGTGAATTCTTTCAAACGCTATTTAGATATCTAAATGATATAAAAATCATACCATATTTGTTGTCATATGCCAAAACTGATATCAAACTGGTACATAGCTAGATTTTGCAATAGGATACAAGTAAGTTAGAAAGCTAACCTTAGCTAATGCAGACAAGATTTGTCTAGCCTAATATTATCACCTTGAATGGACTCTTTTACATCTCTGGTTGTTTGAATACGAGGGAAGGTGTGTGGTCTTGATAGAATACAGGTTGGTAGGAGAAGACAGCTTTTATCTTGTTGAAACAAACAGAAATCCGTTCTAGTCTACCAATGTGAGCTTGACTGAGGCGGACTTCCATGGAGTCCTGCCGTCTTTTTACCGGATAGATGTGGTCCATTATGTCCAGAGGACGTAGCAGGCAGACATCTTGGCATGGACATAAAAGGGAACTGGATGGCGTGTTCCAAGATGGTGACCCACTCTTTCCAAAAAGAGTTACATACGCCAAAAAAATTTATTCTGGCTGCCGATTGTTGGGGCCAAAAGCGCGCTTTTAAAACCTGCTGATTTGGTTTTTAAAATTTTCATTGGACCTAATTGGCTGGCTCAAATTGGTTAAAAACAAAAAGTAATTTTGGAGTGTCTTTGATGCTCAGAAAATGTTGAAGGGCTGCTCTTTTGAAATGATCGTGCGCGGAAAAAATTGGCCACGTGACCTGCAGTTCTGACTGTGGCCACTCCTGCAAAATCCCAGAGCTTGCGTGAGGGGCTGTCCATGCAGTGCACTCTGCGATGGGATTGGAGGACTGCCAGTAAACAGGATGATGTCAAACCGTCTTACTTCTGCCAATAGAGGAGACCGAGTAGTTGGGGAGGATGCCCCCCGCTGAAATGTCACCAGCTTAATTCATGCAACCGCAAATGTGCTCACTGTCAACCTGTTTAAACATCCTACTCACTCAGTTATCGCACTCTAGATTAGAGCACTAGGAAAAACACCTAAAATATAAGCGCTAACTGCGATCCGCAATTACATCAAAACCAAACATCACCTATTTAATTTTTTAACAATCAATCTCCCAGGCATAGGCGGAAAATAAACTGCTAAATCGACCTTCAGTGAAGGCCAAACTAATCATATTGCATAAGGAATACAGAATGACCTTGGTCCTGGCAGACAGTGATTACGTTTTATTGGCCCAAAAACAGGAGCCCAATACTCACCAATGTGCTGAACAGAGCACGGTGGGGAAAGAATTATAGTCTCTGGAGTCTGTGAGCTCCAGTCAACTTTTTCTCTCCTACAGCAATGGAGGGGATGAGCCGCCATAAATCTGACCCACAGATCCATTAGGTTTCTGTGCTCAGCAGTATCAGGCTACTCTCTTTTTCTCACTCTGTCCACTGCTCTTCGGACCAGTCCTGACAATAACGCACTCTGTAATGTTAATTAATGTACACACACACAGTATCTGAGCGTGTGTGGATGGAGTATGTTGTGTGGTTATGTTGGGTATGTGAGTTAATTACTTGAGGTGTTGCAAAGAAACCAGTGAATTACTAGAAATAGCTCAGAGGCGGCATTCCTCTGTCAAGCCCACACAACAAAATGTTGGACCTGATCCGAAACAGACCTGGGGTATACCTACCCAAAGCCAATGTACTTAAAACAGAGACTCAATCTGAAAGGGATCCAAGGACAGTCAGACAATAGACCCGAGGATAACTAGATCCAAGATCAAAATGCGATAGCAGCATAATTAACGAGCAGCCAGTGATAGGTCGAACAGTGATAGTGATAGGTGGATTCTTGCTACAGCTCCACCACAGAGCTAGTGTTCAACACATACCAGCAAATGCGACTGGCCTAAAATAAACGCCCGGTTTATTGACCTCTTGTGCCACTGCCTACTTCCCCTTTAAAATCCCCCCCCTCATTTTGACAACCAACTTCCCGTAAAATCTCCTCTTGTGCTAACCTTTTCGGCATGGTTGACGACCCGTTGTACAACCTCGTCATGCATGCATCCCGAACAAGAAAAAACTACAAGGATTACAAATAATTACATTTTTTGCAAACAAAAACAAACTTCTGCCACCAATTGACAAGCAGCTGACGACGAACAGAATAGCAAAAAAATGCAATTTTTCTTACACTTCACAGCTTACTCCCTTTGTCTCGCGTTAAAAAGACATTTTTTTCTCCCGTGTGAATTCTACGCACCATGTGATCAGAGCTGATTGCGAATCGGGAATAACCTGACAGTGTTAATAAAATGTTGGCACACAGACCCGAGGCCAGCCGCGACAGCGCTGGCTATTTCCCGACCCAGTTAGACTGAATGTAATTTGGACCCAGCCCGTTTTTTTGCATTAGCACAGATTGCTCATGAAATGTGACCTCTGGAAAAGTTTCCTGTCCGTATTCTCCTACTTGAACTCCAATCCATTATCTTCAGGTATCAAATTCATCCCAACAGGTGTAGTGCGTTAAATGATATGGGCCCGTGGCAGACTGCCACAGATGCTGGGATGAAAGAGACGCACGAGACCAAGTGCAGAGCGCTGGCTTTGCTTATACACACAAACACACTTTCTCTCACATACCTTACACATTTCACAGGGGCCCTATATGGCAGTTATCACCCGCATCATCTGCAGCTGTGAGGGAAGTGAGAGCGTCACGCCATGACAGTCATCTGATGGAAGTTTAGTGGGTTTTCTTTTTTCCTGTCTTGCAGAGGACGTGACTCAAGTTTTGAAGACATGTTGCATTGCAAAGATACAGTTTGCTCTCTGATTGGCTGGAAAGCTTTTATCGGAGCTTTCCTCAAGCATCACTTTGCTCCCATATCCCGAAGCATCCAATCGATAGAGCGGGAGTCATGTAGACAAAGAAGACAAAGTCAGAAAAGAAAAGTCTCACATCTGTTTCTTCCCTGCGGTTCGCTAAGACAGGCAAGATTTGCTTGATGTTTGAGGTGAAAAAATAAATCTCTGGCTACACTTTTTGTCTTTTAGTACCGGAAATTAAATAGTTTAGACTCATTCACTCCTGCCAAACTCTACTACACCATTATCAAATAATACCTGATCACAACCTCCTCCACAACATAAATTCTGTAACATTGCTACATTCATCTATCTGTTAAATGAATGCGGCGGAAATATTTCTATATTAATACTGCATCAAATGACAATGTGTAATGTGAAAGGGCTCGCTTGTCTGTGGGTTTGCCTGAGCTGGAAGGACCTTTATAGCTTTTTTAAGCTGTAAGCTTCAGCCGCTGCAGGCAGCTGTTCTGAGCTAAAAAGCTCTAAAACCCCACTACACACTACCTGCCCAGCACCAAATGAAAAAACAAAGCTAGTGACTAGGTGGTGAAATTACCCTTACAAGTCTAAATGGGGATATATTATGTTATTGTGTTCATCTACAGGTTCTCAGAGGCGATCGATAACTTAAACTACATTTCAATGGTTTTAAGGAAGATCATTATCAAGCTTAACAAATTAATGCATGCAAGTCCAGTCAGAACCTATTTATTTGCTCGCACGAGGCCCCTTTCTTGTGATCACGCAACACTGTTTGATGGGGCCGACATCACTGATGCCTTGTTGCGGCGATGGGTGGGAGTGGCGGGGCGGGGACCTACCATTCCCCCACTCTACACACAAACCCAGATGAGCCTTTTGATCTCACTCTACCCCGGTTCAAAAGAGATCCAACCCTCAACCACAGCGATAACCCCCCGGAAAATCACACACTTCAACACCTGTCCTCCCTCCCTTGCCTTTGAAATCACATTACCTGTGTCCTCCTTTTCAGCTGAGGAGTGTATAGGAGTAGATGAGACAGAATGGAAGATGGAGAGGAGGAGTGAAGTGAGGAAATAACCACAGCGAGTTCAGTATCGGCTGTCTACAGGAATACCAGGTCGGATGGGAGGACCAGTTCCTCTTCCAACTGTATTCAGGGTCTCGCATGTCTCCCGAGGAGATTTAAGTGTCTCACGTGGTAGCCATGAAATCAAACTACTGGAAAACTGGAAGCAGAACCTCCTAAAATTTCCCAGTAAGCTTGGTTTTGATTATTTGCAGGTCAAAAGATGTCTAAATGATATAAAATCATACTATATTTTTTGTCAGCTGGGCTTAATGTCATTTAAGGCAGTATTAATTGCTTTTTTTGGACACTTTTGGGGAAGCAAAACAAACTGGACACAGAGCGACATTTGCATTCATTTGGAGTCTTGTTTATGGCCACATAATGGAGGTTAAGTCCAATATTCGCTCTTCTTTCAGCTCATTTAGCTATTTGCGTCACAGTATTAATTGATTTTTTTGTGCTCAACGGTGTTCGCCAGTTTTGTCGCTAACATTTCTTTGCTGTCTGGTGCTGGACAGGTAGCGTAACGTGGGTTTATCAGAGCGTTTGTGCTGAAAACAGTTGATGAGACCCGTGAGGCCGAGTAGCGGGTCGTAAAACCCAAATGAGCAGCTGAAACGCTAAAAGTCTTCACAAAACATAGGAGCACTGCAGAGTTGGGTGATTCCTTTTCGGTTCATCCCTACAAGCGACCCCGTTCACATTACACATGGTCATTTGACCAATCGTTAATATACAAATATTGATAAGTGCAGCTATAAATCCCATTGAAACAAAGGCTGTGGATGTCTAAAAACAATGAATTGTTGACTTTGTTATAACAAGATTAAACGTTTCTTGTTACAGTTGAATAAATTAGTATCTAGGAATACAAAAAAAAAGTCATAATAACAAAACTATCTTCTATCTATCCATCTATATAAACGTGAAAATGATCTTTAAACGAGAAATGTTTTATGTTTTAACAAGAAACTGAGCTATTTGTTTTGTCATGGTGGCAGCAACACGCTGCTGTAGTGGCCCAGTTTGAACCCAGACGTATTGACGGTTTTTGACATGTAAACTACCAAATCAGTGCTTATTGGTTTAAGTTTCATATCCATGCAAGTACAGCTCCAAAGAAATGAATTGCTTGAATATATCGTTGCTTGGTATTGGAGTAATGTCAGTCGAGGACAAGGGCACGGTGGCTTGGCTTCCCTTCTTAACTTCAGTGGCGAGCTCTTGTGGCCATATGTTTGAGTAAGTGCCTGTCTTGTACAACAACCTACCCCGTCATGTCAAGTGGGCCCTAGGATCCATGTTTGCAATCACTTCAATTCTTAAATCCTACCTTTAAATATTTGAAGAGCCAGACACGAATTAAGAACAAGGAGAAGAGAGGCTGCACAGAGCACATGCAAGAATAGGAATGCATTCATAATGAATGCGCCTCAGTTCCCGCTCTTGATGTATTTCAAGGCGAATGAGCATAGCGAGCGAGAGTGGAATTAACTTTTTACACACTTAACATGTGATGGTATTGGCAAATGTTTTCCCTGAGTTAGGAATGCAAGGACTTGTGTCTGAGGATTATTTAAAGGGAAATTAAACATTTTCTTTGTCAGATATCAAATTGAGAGGTTCAGAGCATTCCAGCTGTGAAGTTTAGTCCTTTATTTTTGGAGGGTAACGCACTCCCCGTCTCCCTGGCTTGTGTATGTCAACTTCAGTTTGTCATTTCTGACATTTCCCAGAATATGTTTTCGAAAAAGTGCCAGACAACATGCTGTACGCAGCTGTGGGTTACGTGTGAGCAACAGTCAAGAAAAAAATGGGAGTCATGTAGCGCGTCCACGTTCTGAAAGCTGTATGGCATCATGGTCTACTGAACCCACTGTTGTTTAAGAAATTGGTCTCCGTGTTACAATGGATTTTTCTCTGTATGACGCTTCAGATGGCTGAAAACGCTGTCTTGCTATCAGACGCCACTGTGGTTGGGATATTTTTGTGGATCACATCACCAACACAGATATCTACATGAATAAAAGAAACACACCAACAAAACAAGAAAGATTTAAGTGTTTGAGGACGGACCTTTTCTGTAAATGACAACATACAGTACTATTTCAAAGATTAAAAATAATTAGGGAAATGGCTGCAGGCCGAGAACCCACTGAACTACACTTCAACAAAACACTCAATCCCTTCGTTTTCGTTCTCTGGTGGGAAAACCAACCGAAAGCTGCAAAAATAATCATAATTTTCTCTTTTTTCTTTTTTTGTGAGTTGGTTTTGTAATAGGAATTGGAAGCACACATAATCATGAGAGAACCCCCATTTGAAAAAGTAGTTCAAACCTTCAGAGTCATGTTTTATTTGCTTGGAGGACACTCTAATCTGTCATTTCAACACTGACAGCTTTACACATTTGGCGTTGCCGGATGGATTTGTTTTTATGGCTGAATGTTTATTAGAGCAACTGAAGTAAATGACTTCACTTGAGGAAAACGCTACAGCGCAGTTTATTCCCTGATCCTACAATTACACAGCTCCATACAGCACAACACTTACAACAACACTCACTACCCTTTTTTTTTTTTATGTTTACTACAGTTCTGAAATGATAATTTGCAATTTTACAGTGTTGTGTTCTGCCTTGTAAGAAAAATCATGATTAGCATTCAAACACAAAAGGAACGTGGAGAGGGTGTGTGCGATTCTGTTTGTAGACCACGCGAATGTGCCAAGCTGAAATGAGAAAACAAAAGTCGGAACATTGATATGGTGAGTCAGGAAGAGAAAGCGAGACAGAGACAGGCGTATGTAAACAAAGAAGGCAGAGAAACAGCGAGGTGGAAGCCTGCTGAGTGTTGGACTCTGGATTTGTCTCCTCAGCTGTTGGCTAAGTCTGTCATCTGTTCAGTGGTTGAATCAACATCTGGTGAAACCCGCATAAACATAGCTCTCTGAGCCACCGATGGAGAGGCAGTGAGGGAGAGGGACAAGCTTATACACTCAACTGGGTGTCACAGTAATAATACACCTATAGAGAGAGAGAAAAACACGAGAAGCAGAAGCCAGAGATACAGCACATCTATAGTTAATTCTACTGGAAGTAATGCATTAGAAAGCAGGTACCCTACTGTAATCACATTACTGTTTCCTGTAATAGAGTAATGCTGGACATTAAAGTTCTAATCTTAGTCATCACATCACGTTTACTGATCTTATCAACAGGTCATGACTCATATTACATATACAGTATTATAAATGCTTCTAAAATATCATACCTTTTTAAGGCTTGTTTAGTTTGCCCTGCTCCTGCATTACAACAAATAGAGCACAGCGGTAGAGGACGCAAGCAAGAAAGATGAGAGGCAGTGAGATGAGAAAGAGATCAGACATGATAGAGGAGGAGGAAGAAGCTTTTTAATAGCCAGGGGAACCGATTTAGTTTAGCTCATTGCCATCGGGCAAATCTCAATAGGCATTTTAGGCATTTCTAGCAAGTTAGGGGTGTGGTGAGTGGACCTAAATTACTTTGTAGGCAAATAGTTCAACCTTGAGCCTACCAAAACTTTAGACTGTTGTCACACTGGGCTCATTTATTTGAGTCCGAACGTCGGTCTAAAGGTGCGCCCTTCCTCAGAACAAACATAGCACTGCGTTTAAAAAATGCAAGGGTCTTCATTTGGTGTGCGTGTGTTGCTACAGGTGCTGGTAAGGAGATGAAATATGATCTGGGAAGGCCAGTTTGAGTAATACATCCATGCGTTTCCAAGGCTTATTTTATTAATGACACCAAAACGCTTAAGAGTAGTTTATAATAGTAAGAAGTTTAAAACTCTGCAAAGTTATCAGTGAAAATCATTTTATCCTCCTCCTTGACAATCATAAGGGAACGATACAATTCCACCATTTGCGTTAACAAAGTTACATTGGTAACTTGGTTACATTGGTTGCGTTGAACATGCAACCGTCTTTACAGTAGTCTTATTGAAATGAGAGGGGCTACAATGTTTTCATAGTGCTAATGTCACTCTTAACCCCAAATGGTCTGCTTTCACACTAACTGTTGTACTAATCTTCGGTACGTTCGCACAATGCTTTCCTTATCAGAGTGTCAAGCATATTAACAGAAAACAGTTTTGAGTTATACAGGATTTGTGCACATACATTTCCTTCCAGTAGTAGTATGTATTGCTAGACTGTTCAGTTTCTTTGTTCCCGGATTCAGACAAAGCAGCTCACATTAAACGCATTCAAACTCCAAAGCAATAAGAGCTAGATGTCGTACGTACGTCACACATGCTTTTTTGATTGAAATGTGATTTAGGTCTCAGATTGGGACTAAACTGCATCTCCCATCTCAATTGCCTCTCTCTGACCCATAAAATAACAAGATTCTCAGATGTCCATCCAGCTTGAGAGAAAACGTGGGATTAACCTCTATCAGGAAGCATTGATTGTTGCCTTTTCATCCTTGCATTACTGCATTGATGTTGCTATTAAACAGTATGGCAATTTGCCTGCGTACTGTATATTGTAATTCAGCAACTGATTTACAATAATAAAGACAGACCTTAAGGTATGTAAGAAGAGTTTTTAGTCTCAATGGCTGTAGTCAGGTTGATTACAGAAGGTGATAAACTCCCCTTCCAAATGCATTGTCGATAGCTTAAGGCTGGGAGAGCAGCAGCAAAGACCCCCCCAAAGACAACAGTAATGACAGTGATTAAGTCAAACACAGCATGAAAAGGAAGCACTGGGGTGGAAGCAGTTGCAAAGCGGCTTGCAGAGGAAGCAGCAAGGGTGGGCAGGCTAAAGCAGCTTAAATGAGGCGACCTGCAAGAGACTGACAATTGGATACATAGAAGGGAACCAGCTGAGCCATCAGCTGACGTGGGGTTACTTTGAGATCAGCTGCTATGAGCTGATGTAGCTGGGATTGTGAGCCGGGCTTGACTTCGCGGCCTGCCTGAACTGAAGCTATGCTAAATTTTCTGCAGCAGCAACAGTGGTTTGGAATAAATAGAAGAACTGTATAGTTAGCATGAAAAGCCAAGGAAAGGTTGCTATCTACAGAAACTACATCTTCATCAACAGGAAAATTCAGGATACCACAGTGCCTCCAACACTGTTTGATAAGTGATCGTTGGAAAGAACACTGTAGAAACACAACAGTGATGGCAACATAACACCACAGACGGCGCAACTGGTACCACTTTAAATCCGTGTGGACACAGTGTTTCAGTCAGCCATCACGGGCCATCCTCAATGCATCAAGCTGTTGTTCTATTTCTGGGCAGTGGGAGAGAGACGTCCTATATCAGTGCCTGTTCAGCCTCGCTTTAGGGGAGACCTCATCCTCTTGCAGTTCAAGTCAATTGTCAACATGATTTATGGAGACGTGAGCTATCTCTAGACTGGCTTCTCAATCTTCCCCTGACGAGTTGGTACCATCGACCCATGTAACCGTCGTTTGTTTTCTTCACTGGCCAATTTCCATCCACGCTAACAAATTAAACCTGCCATGTTTTCGAGGAAGCTATTTTTTCCTCCTTTCTCCCTTTTCCATACATGACCTGCTCGGCAATTACCTGGAGATGTGAGATTGACACCAAGGACTGAACTTCACAGAGCAGTTTGGCACATGTCTTCTTTTCCCCCTCCAACCCTCTGGTATGAGTAATATCAAGATTTTTAATGGCGGTAAAGCGTCATAACATTTAATGGTTAGGAACTTGGTTTGGATGACACGTTCTGAGTCTTGCATCTCTCAAAGACACGCACCACTTATTGTCCCAATCATCTCGTATAGCTCACCAACACCAATACTTGATTAATGTGACTGGCTTTTATGAGCAGGATAAAAGGCTCTGCAAATTAACGACGCAATTATAATGCCCTAGGAAACTCTTGGAAAAACAATGGAAAGCTCATGCAATCACCGTAAGTGGTGTTAACTTTTAAAAGTTTGGCTATTTAAGTTTATAATTGACTCCACTCCACCCCCACTGAAAGGAAATGAGGGTCCAGTGAGCAATCAGCCATATCTTTATCCAGTAACTTTGTTGCCCAGCTCTGCCCTGACCTGCCTGCAGATTAAGGGAAATTAACTGCCAGCAAGGTGGCTGAAAGGTTGGAGAAAACTGAAAAGGCAGCAGGTTTTGTGCATGCAACGGCCAGTATTTGCATACAGCCTGTGAGAGCGTCAACAATCAAAATGTGTGAATGTCGTCAACATACTTAAAATTTCGGTACACCTAAGAGGTTGTAATGCAGAACGTCATTACGACATGAAGTGTTCTTCAAGTGTTATCCAGGGAAAATTGTAGACAGTACATACGATTTCATGTAACTCACTTTAAATTCTTTGTGATCAAAGCATTTTGTTAACAAGACTAAGAGTGGAGTGCCACACTAGCATCTCTTTGAGGCTGTGCTTAGGCACAATGTTGCTTTAGCGCTGAATGCTAACATCAGCATGCTAACATGCTCACATTGACAATGCCAGCATGCTGATGGTTAGCATGTATGATGTTTACCAAGCTCATCATCTTAATTTAGCGTGTCAACCCAAAGTACAGCTGAGGCTGATGGGAATGTCATTAGTACTGCAGGTATCTTGTCCTAAACCAAAGTATTTGGGCAACTTAAAATGTTGATCTGATGATGGCGGTCGATGACTAGGGGATCACAATTCATCCTGAGGGGAACAAGAATGTTTGTGCAACATTTCATGGTAATCCACCAAATTGTATGGAAGGCATACTGATCTAAAGTGTTTTCACTCGTGTGTATATGACTTAGGAACAGGTGAAAAAATTGTTTTGCCAGGATCGTTTCTCTTAAGTTGTTTTTTTTTTCCCATATGTGAAACAGCTTTGAGCACCACAAGCCAAGTGCCATCTAGTTCAATTATATTCCAGAGACAGCAGACATTTCAATGGAGGATATATCCAAAACTCGGCAGCTCGAACCAAAACAAAGTAGATGGATAAATAGTACTTCAGGTAAGAAGAAAAATATGGATTTTTGATTTTAGAACTTACTCTTTAAACAATCACACATTCAAGGTCCAGTATGTAACAATTAGAAGGATCTATTGGCAGAAATGGAATATAATATTTATAAGTATGTTTTCATTAGTGTATAATTGCCAGAAAATAGTAATCACGTTTAAAGGGGAGGGTGAGGCGAGCGGTATTCAAATGGCCACAAACTGCAATTTCACCACTAGATGCCACTAAATCCTACACACTGGACCTTTACTGTTTGAAAACTTGGAGTTGTAGATGATCAAATCATGAAAGAACAGAAAACTGACCGAAAAGCTAAATAATCACTTTCCTGTAAGAAGCACATTTAAAAGCAGCATCCCTTGATCTGCCAAAACAAAAACAGATTCTCGTGAGGCCAGCAGAAACAGAATTATTGAGAAAGATGTGTTTGGTAGGAATGAAAAGTAATCCCACTGACCCCGACATTAATATTAGTTTTTATCCATCAGCAAATATTGTCAAATTGAAACAACAAGATGCTAATTGTCAAAAGTCGTTGTTATTTGTTATATTGCCACTGAGCGCCAGCATAAACTGTAGGAATTAAATAAGCTGTGGAGCACTGAATGAAAAGTAATCGGGCTAAAAACAGCAGCAGTGGTGATTCATGGTAGCTGTGGATTTCAGGAGACAGGAAGAAAAGCGTAAGACTTTAAGACTGTTCATCACCCCCCTTCTCTTTTTTTCCCCACTTCCACACAGCACAAAAGGCATGCACGTCCGGGCACGGTCACACTCTGGAGTATCACCACACATATTGCCAGCTGAGAGAGAGATGGATGGTGCAGCAGTGGTTTCTGATTTAGTCCGCACAATGAGGCTGAGTGATTTTCTCTGTGGAGCATGTCTTTCCTCTCTTAACCCTGCGAGGGGGAACTCGTCCCCCCCAACTAACTCCCGCCCTCTTCCCCTACCATAACCTCCCAAAAGTTCACACCCCTTTCTCTTGTTGT
>CM022493.1:7122394-7141076 GCA_011952105.1 Coreoperca whiteheadi | reverse complement strand
CCCCCCCCCTCCCCTTTTCCCTGTCCTCTGAGAGAAAGGCAAAAAAAACCCAGCAGCGAGCTCGTAGAGAAGCATTCACACAAGCAAGTTAATGGGAAACTGAATTCACAATTTCTCTCAAAAGACGCCTCTTCTTTCACTGTATTTATCCAGTACTCAATAACAAGCTTGCATCTGATTGTGTGCGGTTTCACGAGGTGGCTCACAATACAGCCCATGCCATTAAACACACACTCGCACACGCACGCACCACTACCTGTGCACGCAGACACATCGCGGAGATCTTTATTCACACAGTTGCATGTTGAGACCCTCTTTACACTTTTACCTTCAGTCATTAACCGTAAACCTGGAAATTGATAAATGCCTGGCGGCTGTGAGATAAAAGGTCAGCGAGTGGGCAGCTGTGTATACCCCCTGTGTGTGCACTCGTGCGTCAGTTGAGTGTAATGCAAAAACACACCAAAAACAAGCGCGTGACATTAGAACGCCATTAGCGCTGCTGCTCAGTGCCCTCACAATGTCCGGGAGACCATTAACTCCCCAACCAGCCCAGCCTTCGTCCGTCAGGGTCAAGTAGGCCACGATTACTCCACGGCGCCACGCTCCACATGGCCTGGTAAAAGAGAGTGTGAGATATCGAAACATGCTGGGGGGAGGGGGGGGGGATAGCCGCCTCTGAAAATGAGTTAGCATCAGATTTCTTGTAAGACTGGTGTGAAATATGCGCCGGGAAAATCAGTTGTTTGTCGGTGAGGATTACAATGGCCCGAAGGAAGAAGTGGAGAGATCAGAGAAGTGTGAGAGTTGTGAGTGTGTGTGTGTGTGCGCACCTGTTTGTGAGCCACAATGAGTAAGTGAGCAGTTAAAGTGTGTGAGTGAATCTGAGTGGGAGAGTAGATGTTCATTTCAGGCCATACGGGCAGCATATATCCCTGAGAACTGGCGCACTGGTGAAAGTAGAATCCACTTCCCCCGAAGCGCTCGGCTCCCACTAGAGCACGGTGTGAGGAATGAGAACAATAGCCGTTGAAGGCAGAGTCATGTTTCAGCACAATTGCTGCCTGCTGTAATACAAGGCCGCTACGTCCTGTCTCCCATGACAACCAAGCCCTAAGCTCCAGGGAATGGTTTGGTAACACAAGAGAAAGTTTGTCCTCTCCGGTGTTAACCTGACCACAGAGGATAGCTGCCACTGGTGATGTCGTGGAAATCATTGAGGGGAACAACAACCTCCTGTTGTTGAGAGACTAAAAGACTAAAGACAAGACTAAAAAGCTACAACAAATCAATAAGAGTCAGTAACTTTTAGAAAAGGCATTAATTTCACACTCTCTTCTAGTTGAGTATTTCTACACTGTGGTATTGCCGTTTTTTAATAAATCTCAATCATTCCACCACTGCTTACAGTTAGTTTTTGGTCCATATGGGTTTTTAAAGGTCTAATGTTTATCTAATGTAGTTGCAGTTGGGTTGTATCAGTGTATTTTGATCTATTTTGAAAAAGGTCCTCTAATCAATATCAATGTGATTAATATAATATTTTATATTAACAATGAATAAAAGGATTACATGTAATGTTAAAAGGGTTGCTCGCAGCTGACGAACCCACCAAGAATCATCACCAACTCTGTAGTTCTGCACAGCTTTTAGCCTCTTTTGGCTATTTTTAGGGGTTTTAAGACACATTTACTGTGTTCAGTCTCATGCCCATTGCTTTTGTAAATCCCTTTTCGCTTTGGTTAAGCCACTGTACAGTACCTGCCAAGGACCAAATGACAGATAGGCACCTCACCGACATCACTGATGCTCGGTTGGTTGGTACCAATGATCTTCTGGGCGGTTTTAATCACCCGCTGCAGAGCCATTTCGGTCCTGGGCCGTGCCAGTTTGCGATGTTCCCAGTCTGGATGCTTTCTATTGCCCCTCTGTAAAAGTTACCAAGAACTTGACACGGGAATTATGCCTTCTTAAGGTTCCTTATGAAATACAGCCGTTTCTGAGCTTTCTTGACCAGGGTGGAGATGTTCTCTGTGTCAGGTTCTCTGTGATGCTGATCCCGAGGAACCTAAAACTGTTCACCTGCTCCACCTCAGCTCCACTGATGTGGAGAGGGGTCGGTTTGTCTTGGCCTCCTTTTTCCTAAAATCAATAATCAGCTCCTTGGTTTTGCTGACGTTGAGAGGTAGGTTGTTCTCTGTGCACCGTATGAACTACCAATATGAAGTCTCATCGTTGTTTGACATCCAGCCAATGATTGTGGTATCATCCGCAAACTTCACAACAGAGTTGTGTTCATGTCAAGGGCTGGAGTCATGGGTGTACAGCGTGAACAGGAGGGTGCTGAGCACACAGCCCTGAGGGGCTCCAGTATTGAGCACTAGAGTGGAGGAGGTGTGACCGCCAGTCCGAACTGTCTGCGTACTGTTTGTGAGAAAGTCCAATATCCTATTACAGAGTGTGCTACCCAGAGTGCTAAGTTTCCCACTCAGTTTCATGGGGGAGATTGTGTTGAATGCTGAGCTGAATTCAACAAACAGAATTCTGATGTAGGTGGTGTTGGTCTCAAGGTGTGTGAAGATTGAGTGGAGGGCAGTGGAGATGGCATCCTCTGTGGATCTGTTGGTTCTAAAAGCAAACTGGTGAGCGTCCAGGCTTGCTTGGATGATGTTCTTTATGTGGTGGAGAGCCAGTTTCTCAAAGCACTTCATCAGGGCGGCTGTCATTTGGACTAGACACTGCAGACTTTTTAGGCACAGGGACGACGGTGGCTGTCTTGAAGCAGGTGGGAACAATCTCCTGTGACAGTGGTATGTTAAAAATGTCAGTAATAACATCAACTGGCACATGTTCTTAGTACACGGCCGGGGACGTTATCAGGCCCAGCAGCTTCTCTCATAGAGCAGGATTCTTCTCACATCTGCTGTGGATACTGACAGTGGCCGGTCCTGTGGAGACGGGGTAGACTTTTTAAGCTGGCTCTGTGTTGGGGAGATCAAAACGAGCATAAAATGTATTTAGCTCATCTGGTAACGTGGTCTCACACCTCATGGGGGCGAGGGAGGGCTGCCAGAAGGGTTCGTGTACACATGGTCCACTGTGTTTGTTCTCCTTGTGGGGATGCTGGTGGAATTTAGGTAAAATAGTTCTAATATTTATGGTTTGCTGCTTGTTAAAGTTGATGATTCAACAGCAGGGAACTCTCAAAGATGTGTAATTGCACCTTATACAGATTGATTTTATGTCACAAATGATTAAAACCTAATATCAGCAAACTCATATATCATTCTAAACTCACTGGACATTATTTTTGATCAGAAAAGTTTGTGGACTTTTTGTTTGTGAAACAAAAATAATATGTAATCTGATTTTCAATGGCTTTACTCTCCACCTGATAACAGATCCGATCATCATAGTGCAATGTAGCATAGCCCGCATGCAGGACAGCACATTATAATCCCATTAGAAACAAGTCATTTCGTTTGAATTGAGTCCTATAATCTTGTCAAAAAATATCTGCCAGTGGGGTGACATAAAAATGATTAGAGTCATAATATCATTTGTTTCTTAAAGCTGTTTTGCCTGTTATGAGAATTTATAAAGTGTAATAAATGGACTTGAGGCAGGTCACAAAACAAAAAAATCACCTAAAATGTGTTTTCGAAAACCATTAAGATTATGAGATGGATGTTTTCCAATGCCGCAATACAGTTCTTCAGTCCCTTTTTTGTGCACCACCATCAAGAAAGAACTAAAGAACAAGAAACAAAGGGAGCATAAAAGTTAGACAGACACACGATGAGACAGAGAGTGAAGGGAAACACAGGGAGGTTTCTGTCTCAATGTGGATAATTACATTTCTACCTTTCTCTAGCAGTTGCATATCCTTAATGCTTGTAATTAATTTCATTATTTTTGGCCCTGGCTGTTGAGTGCAGATTAGTTCTCTCTGAGTTGTGGGGATAAACACACGGTAATTGCTTATTACTCTCAGAGCCCGCATTAGATTATACTAAAGCCAGCGAATTAGAAAATATCCAATCACCTTTAGCTAAAATTCAAAACCTGCTGTGATTGTCGTCACCTGTTTTCATTTGTCCAATACATCTTTTAATGCGTGCTGGACACTATGGATCAACTTATAGCAGTGCTCTGGCCCCTGGTGCTCTGCTGCATTAGTTCTGTCTTTGTTGTTTTAATGTTATTATCCTCATTTTGTTTGTATTTTTCCCCAATTTATGACAAGGCTGTTTGCTATTAAGGGATTGTGAAGCAACTCTAAACCAGTAATATACTAAAAAGGAAACATTTTGATATTGTGCGCATGTATCCTATTCATTCTCAGCACAAAGAGCATCCTCCATTTCGTCAAACTCACCCAAGTCGTTGAGGTTTTTCTTCTCCTTTGCTATTTTTGGGAAGATTATCAGAACATTGTTGCCCTTTATTTTCCCCAGTCTACAGCCCTTTCCACAGCACACAGTAACATTATACCCGCGAGCTGAGTAGTGAGCTGCTCACTACTGCGCAGCAACAAGCTGTGGATGAAGGGCCGTCTGTAAGCATGTTCTTTTTTTATGCATCTTAACAACAGTATAACAAATTATTTCACTCGAACACTTCCTCAAGAGGGCCTCGGTGGTTGTTGTTTATCAGCATCTTCCGACTGGCCACGTCGCTGGCCCTCCAACATCTGTCCAATAACTAGCTGATGCGTGAAGTAGGTTACTATGGCAATTTTGCTACCCGAAAATCAACACATTCACTGATTCCTCACCGATAACTATGTAATATTAATAGCTCAAAACTCCCGGGTGGCTGTTTTAATTCATTCAATTAATTCTCTCGAAAATCTTGTCAACATCTTTCTCAGAACAGACTGAGCAGAATATTCAGTGAGTAGAAAAAGACATGCTTTGTGTAATCTGAGAAGCTCTAAAGTGACCACTTGGCCGCTATGAACTCGGGCCGTCATCAATTTCATTCACCAGTAATACAGTTTAAAGACTTGTATGCACTTGGAATTGTTAATGGCATAGCAGACGCTTAATGCCACTGAAAAAAAAGAAGAATTATATATTACTTTGTATATCTTTGTACAAATTTCTGTTGTCCAAACTAATGATTCAGAGCAAGCTGTAATTCAATGGTAACAAAATTAGCTATGGAACTTTTGTTTTACACATATGGAGGGTTTGACCTCATGTAATACATAACATTGGAGCACAGATTATTACTATATATAGTATATATATATATATATATACACACACATATTGATATCAGAAAATACCGTTAATCTGACGATATTGCACTATATCGCCCAACCCTAATAGGAAAGCAGTCGCACTTTGACAAGCAACATTTACAGTAACATCCTGTCCACGGGGCCACGGAGAGTGTCAGCTGCACTCAGAAGCCCTTTGACAGCACTCCCGGCTCTAATATACAGTTGAGTAGTCGCACAGGTATGTGAAAAGGAAGTAAGACCTGAAGCCTAACAATATGCTTCAGGTTACAGTTACCCACGTGGAGCGTGAGCAGTTACGAGGTGGGGGGGGTCGATAACTGTAGATGTCTGTCCTACCTACGCTATCTGGCGTGCTGTAAAAAGGAGCATAACTCTTAAAATCCACCCAAGAGCAAGTACATTGGTAGTAATCCAGTCTCCCCTATGTCGTGTGATTACACTTGAGCATCTCTCTGACTTGGGGCTCAATATGTTGTCACTTCTGCTCAAAGGCAGAAACCCACTTATCTGTCACCACCAGCAGAAAATCTACCTGAGAAGTGCATCAGAGTGCAGGCTGTTACGGATAGATCATGACTCGCGTAACAAGATCTCGACACAGACACCTTGTGTTCCATCAGGCAGGATGAGAGTTTGAGAGGGACTGAGGGTAGGACTTCTGACAATGCTTCTTTGTATGTAGCCAATTTTCAGTGTGGCTCAGTGAAAAGACAACGTAATGAGATCTAGCAGTCGGAAGAGGAGACGAGGGAGACAAAGACCCAATGGAAAGAGTAAGGCAGAAAGAGAGGGATCACTCTGGCAACGCAAAAACATAGTTCCGAGAACATGTGTGCAAGTGTTTTTCTTAATAACATCATTTATTCCACCGGCATCGTGACGCTTTGTTCGGACGTTTTGTTTCAATCAACGGTGAGCTAATGAAGCTAACAAACATTTCAATTGGCCCCCAGTTTGGCTGGTTCACCCAGACTAGAAAATAATTATTTTCTCACTTACCTCTAGTGGTTTCCGGTCATGCAGATACAGTTTGCAATTTATTTTGTGTTGGTTTGGTTTTGGATACTCAGCTCTGAGGTTTCTGCCACCACACCAATACAATGGAGTTGAATGGAGTTTCGTTTGTTGCCCACAGCATTGAAAAAGGATCAGGAACTTCTTTCTATAGCAGAGATGATGTAGTTCAAACTGTTGACAGCGTGTTCTGTGGATTATCCAGAGTAACCCCGACTTTGTTCCTGGCCAGACTGGATTAGGACTGTCCGTCCTGGGAGAGGGATCCCTCCTGTGTTGCTCTTCCTGAGGTTCTTCCATTTCTTTCCCTGTTAAAAGGGGTTTTTTTGGGTAGTTTTTCCTTATTCGAATCGAGGGTCTAAGGACAGAGGGTCTCTTATGTTGTACAGATTGTAAACCCTTTTGAGGCAAATTGTGATTTGTAACATTGGGCCATATAAATTAAATTGAATTGAATCGAATTAGAAACTGGGAAAAGCAGGCAACGGCCCCAGGCCACCGAACTCCAGCCTGAGACTTTCAGCATTTCAGTTTTGCATGTTTATGTTCCATATTCCTAAATTAAAGCCTTGAGCCAAATGACCACACAGTAAACCTGGGATCAGGTAGTCAGCATAATAAAAAAACCCATATACATTGCACACCGAGTGGGACAAACAGCAGAATTGTGTCCAGGGGCCGCCTTGCAGGGTAATCCAGGGATGGTTTATTTAAAGAGCAGTTGATTTTTTTTTGTAATTGTAATTTTTATAATCTGTCAGCACAACAAGCAAAATTCCACCCCGCAGCATTGGGGCGGTACCAGAAATGTCTATGTAGAATGTATCTGCATGGCTACGTACCACTAGAAGTAAGTAAGTTTGTTTTTCTAAATTGGGTGAACCAACCCTTTAATGAATGTGTATTTTTTTCTAAATGATCTTACCTCTACTTGTGGTCCACCTGCACCTCCTCCACTATTCACCCCTTCCTGCTCTCCTTTCTAAACATTAGGGGCAGTTTGTTCTAATCCCTTGCAAGATAACGACGCTAACGAGCGTAGCTGCCAGGCCCTTTGACAAACTCGTCTGTTCTTCTAATGGAGGTTAACGGGTTGAGGGGCAACACACACACACACACACGCACACATCAGCTTAACCTAACTCGACTCACAGATCAAATCCCTACTCTGAATTTCCCCGCTGTCAAGTCCTCGTGTACGTACAAACGCACGCAGACTGCAGCATGCGATTGCAGAGGTGCAGGGCACTTTAAAGCCTGACTGCGTTTTCTTCTGAAGAACTGGAGGAGCTCTCCCGGGACGCGGCAGCCCGGCCCTGCCACTAAAGGTAATGTGGTCAGACAGCCGCATATTAGCTGTGGATCATCTCCTCTGACACAGCCGTTGATCTCACTGGCGGCAGCAGTGCAGAGCCCATACCTGTACCTGCTAGGCATATCTATACTCACTGCAGGGAGGGGGTGGGCATGTTTAAGCAGCGGGCAGCGAGCGGAGCGCCGTTTCCCTCCCCGCTTACCAGGTACACTTTACGCCTCACGGCCTCTCCGTGCAGCGTTCGCCTTCGAAGGCATCCTCACTCTCTGCATGGGAAGGATGGCAGGTTTGTTTCTTGCAAAATGCACTGAAGCAAGCGTGTGCGCACACTCTTATCGTAGGCTACAGAATATACTCTCACTCTAATATTCAACACCCACTCCCGCCCCCCCCACCATGCATTTTGTTACAGGATGATAAATCCCGGAAAGATGGGAGGTCAGGCCATTCATTTCACAGAAACAGACTTAGAGAGCTGCTTCTCCCCAAGGCCCCTCATTTGAACAAGACAAACACAAGGTCTGTAATTAAAAATGTAACAAACGCTCTGTCAATTGTTCCTCCTCTCATCTCCGCCGGCGCGTCGCCCTGCATTATGGCACAAAGCTTAGTCTGGCGTGCTCCACACACAAGGCTACAAGTTAAGGTTCAGCCGTCCTCATATCCACTCAGCTAAAAACTCCTCTGCCCCTCTGAGAGGGAAAACACCACGACGGCTTTGGTGTTGTTCTTTTGTTTTAAGCTTTATATCAGCTATGGAGATAATGAGATCATTCAATGGCCGAAGTGATTCATATTGTATGACTGAGCAGGTTGGCATTTGGAGTCGAGCTCAAGGACACTTTGACAGTGCACATGGCTGTTGATGGATGTATGCTTATCATTGTATATACTGTGATCTCCTGTTGTGAATCAGTTCTGGACGCATCCCTCCTCTGTTGCGCTTCCTGAGGTTTATTAAATTTTATTTCCCCTGTTAAAAAGGGTTTTTTTTGGGTAGTGTTTTCCTTATTCCAATCGAGGCTCTCGAATGTTGTGCAGATTGTAAAGCCCTTTGAGGCAAATTGTGATTTTATGATATTGGGCTATATAAATAAAATTGAATTGAATGCAGGCTGTAGAGGGAATTGAACCTGTGAGCTGATTTGAGTTTATGCTACTAACATTTCTCTGAGACAGAGCTGCTTTGGAGGCGGAAATAATCTCACTGATTAAGTTGAACCGCAGTGGGCAGAGCCAATGAACAGCAGTATTTCAGAGCGTGTTGAGGTAGCTGACGCTGGTCAAAATGTGTTTGTTTTTCTTTTTTTTTTTTAAATGGCTAACTTGAATTTATTCCTGTTGGTCGCAGGACACTTGGCTTTAATAGTTGTTCTCTTGCCTTCACTGAGTTACTTTCCATTGGTGTCCACATGGGAAATATGGACATCTGGGGTTTGTCCAATTATTTAACTAGACATTAGTGCCACAAAATGTTCAACTGCCGTGCAACATGTTACTGCACTCTTGTTAATTCGTCAGCCTTCACATAGCTCGCATTAAATAACACGATAGGTTTTTGACACATCTCAAAGGCTCATGTGAACAGATTTTAGTTCATGCACTCTGCTCTGTCAAGCCATGTCGTCCCATAGGTCTCATCGAAATGCTGTGTGTGTTTTAACACGTGACCACCAACAAACATATAGAGCAACTGAGCAACACATTTCGGGTGTACGCACTTTCAGTTTTGCCTCCAAATAAAGTGGTTTAGATAATCGGGCTAAACTGTTTACAACCTCTCCGATCATCTGAACACATTCTCTGGTCTGACTTTGGTGGTACTTTGTTAGGACTTCGTAGCGATGTCGCCGCGATTCCAGCTCTCACCAATTGCTCTGAGCAAAATTCTAATCAAAGCCAGGAAAATAAGACACACAACCTGATCAGCTGGAAATGTCTTTTAACAGGAATGTCATGGTGTGCTGAACCGCACCCTGGAGTCCACTTCTACATCACTGCAGAAAGGTGAGAAGTTGAACAACTGGATGTCAACAAAAATAAGACTCCTAGCTGCTGTTAAGTTGCTTTTTATAGTTGCTTCATTTATTTTTCTGTAATGAAATTTGCCAATACAGTGGTAGGAATAGGCCATTGTTTGCAGCATAAACTGTAAGTTACACTGGGTCTCCTTTTCCAGCTATGAACTTTAAAACACTCTGACACTAACTGATATTCTGCTCCTAATATTTCATGTCACTCCGACTTTCTGGCTACAGCATCTCAACTAAATTTGCAGATGTCAATTCAGTGAATGTGGAGGTGTCACATTATCCCATTTTGTGCATCGGGAATGAATTCTGATTTAATTTTCCCTCAGATAATGCCCAGATCAGTCCCAGAAGTGTCACATCTTCAAAAAGTCATTCACAGCAGCCGCAGCGGTGATGGCAATTAATTCCGACTTTAGGAGCGCCGGCCTGCTTTCTTGTACTTTCGTCAATACCAAATGTTTCCACATTCTTGGGATAGTTTTTGTCAGCGCCTTAAATGGGGTATTAAAATTCGCCTTTGCTTTCTGTGGCTGTCTATCCAGCACACAAATGACTCTCTTTAAGAAATAACCGATGGCGACGCCTCCGGATTCAGCAGCCCAGAATGCTGCTTCACCGTGGGGCTGAGCACAGCAGTGGAGTCATTAGAGCAGTCAGAGGGAGATGATTTCAGATCAGCCTGTCACCAACCCCTGGGTTGCAACCCCAGCATAGCATTATTGGGAACATTATTAAATCAGCTAGAAAAACAGGTGCCAGATTTCACTCTGAATCAAGCTGCCACTCAAAGCATTGTTTCCTGCTCGGCTTTCTCTCTGTCTCCTTTTTACTTGATACGTCTCTCCACTATCGGTGTAACCCTACAATCAGCTCATGATTCGATAAGATGCAAGATAAAGAGTTCATAGTTTAATTCACTTGTGATATTTGAGCAAAGTTGGAGTGAAACCAAACTGAGGCTGCATGAAATCCTTTTAAAATTCCTCCTCAGGTATAACGAGTGCAAGAAATGTGAATTCAATTTTTCAAGCGTTTGGGTGCAAAATGCAAATAATAGAATCTCTTGAAATAAAACTAAAGAAATGCAGCGTTTGCACAAGCAGATCAGTCTATGTAAACTAAACGGAAGAATGAAAAGTGAGCGTACAAGTGTGTCCTTGTAAAAACCCAAATTTAAAATCGCAGCGGACATTTTTTAGCCACGGCGGTCTAGGAATTGCAAAGTCGGTTGGTTGATCGGTTCACCGCTTTGGTCCGGACTGAAGTTACCCAGCATGGATTGCCGTCAACTTTGCTGCAGATATTCAAGGTCCCCAGAGGATGAGTCCGTGCGGCATTACTGATCCTCTGATTTTTCCTCTAGCACCACCGTGAAGTTGACATTTGATTTGATTTGAAGTGAAATGTCTCCACGAACTTTGAATGGATTCACATGAAACTTCATTCATGAATCTGGTGCCATCAACAGCTCAAGAGAAAAATGCAAATTACCCATTAAAAGAACAAATAAAGCAGCATTGAGCCAACCTTAAAGTAAGAAAAATGTCTGCATGGGTGTACAAGATTTTCTGCAGGAGGGGAGGCACAATTTTAAGACCAAAAGTGCAACCTCTGACATTTAATGCATGAAAACTGACACTGGTTCCTTTTGGGAGCCATAACGGATCAGTTTTAATTATCCCAGTGTTCAGCTTCATTATGCATTGTGTCACTTTTTTTTTAATCATAATATACTGTGGGACAGTTTAGTGCAATTTACTCTCAACGTCTTCCTCTGCCATGTTATCCCTTCTCCATCATCTTGTGCTCATAGAGGATGTTTAATGTTCAACAGAGCTTGTTGTGAGCAGTGTCATGTAGGAGAAAATAGTTCTTTCTACCAATATAGAAAGCGCCATATAGTCCCATTATATTAAAAAAAAAATGCAAACGTCTCTACGGCCGATATCTCCAAAACTCGGCAACTCACACCAAAACAATCTAGAAAGCACTACAGGCGCGTGGGAAAATATGTATTTCTGATTTTGGGGTGTACTGTCGCTTTAATGCTGTCTTCTTTATCCTGGTGTAAGCTTTCATGAGGGTGCACAGAGGCTGGCTGCTTGCTCACAAAGCCACATGCGTGCACAAAATAAACACGTGAACCTTTTATCCAGCGGCACCTCGT
This sequence comes from Coreoperca whiteheadi, assembly GCA_011952105.1. NCBI lineage: Eukaryota > Metazoa > Chordata > Actinopteri > Centrarchiformes > Sinipercidae > Coreoperca > Coreoperca whiteheadi. The sequence continues at coordinate 7,129,296 of CM022493.1, read as the reverse complement.
AAAGTCCCCAACGTGGGGGTCTTCAACATAATCGCTGGAAGCGCGCGGAGGAGAAAGTCATTTTCTTGGGTAAAAGGGTTCACCGTCTCAAGTCCAAGTGTCTTTGACCCCCAGATAGCTTGAACAAAGGCAGTTGCAAGGCAAAGGTTCCGTGGATCTAAGACCTTCTGAGATGAACGGGTCCTTTGAAGCTTTTAGTTGCCAGGTGACAGAGAACAAAATATATTTTCCCTCGCACAACCTGACCGAGCACACTGTTACAGACCTTGGGAGTAAGACTCCAGGTGGAGGGAGGACTTCATAACTATCCTAATTGTTTTTTTTCCCCCACGCACCAGTAGTTAACCAGTAGTTTGCCAAGATTGGGCAAAAGCTTCATCTACAGTGTAGCACAAGTTGGACTTTTTAGGAGATGATTACAATGGAACAAATAAATCATCCTCTCCTCCTGTTTTAACTCCTGCTCCTTTCCTCCTGTTTAGATTTATCACGTTTATGTAGCTGGAACAGTAAAGCGGAAACTTTCCAGGCACGTAGCGTCGAAAGGAACCGCTGGTTTTTCCACTGTGATAAGCCAGGTTTGTTTCGAGGTTGAGGGAGAGTGGCGGACGGCGTTGGTTAAACCCCCCGCTGAACTATTTCTTCCTCTGATCACTGGATCAGTGTGGAACTTCAAAACACACAGAGACCAACAAAGGAGACATTTATCCTGTGTGTGTTTGTTTCTGGTTAGACGTGGCTGCCTGTGCATACACCTCGCGCATACCAAACGTGCATCGGAGCGCGCGCACTTCGCCTAATTGTCATTCTATTGACTCTGGGAAGTGGGGGTAGAGACTCAGGCTCAGCCAAACCTGCTGATTTGAGACGCGTGCACTTGCTACGGGGCAGGAGCCCTTTTGAACCTGAGATATTGTGCCCATTGGTTTAGTTTGGGTTAATTAAGTTCAGGAAAAAAAAAAGCATATTTTCATGCTTAAAAAAAAAAAAAAATGACCCGAATGCTGCCACTGTGTGAGTTAAAATACTCTGGAGTGGGATGTTATTTTTCATTTGGAGAAACATGTTTTTCCTTTCTTTTTTTTTACATTTATTTTCATTTGCTACATGTAAATAATTAAGCAGGAATAGCATTGCAGACAGAATACATAATACATTCATAATTCAGGCATTTCATGTTCTGCGTGCATTCGTGTTTCTTGCTTGCATCAGTCACAACATATGTGCCCCCCCTTAATTTCTACTTCAAAACTTACTTTAGTCTTTCATTTCAGATTCAGCAGACAGGGTCACAGGGACAGAGCAGAGCGTAGGGGTTATGGGGAGTGACAGAACGGGGAGGGGTAAATATCACAGCGAGGTTTGTGGTCCTGCTGCTCCGAGGCCCCATGTCTCCTCGGCTCCTGTCAGCTCATCAAGGCCAAGTCCCTGCCTATCCCCGCCGGAATACCGCATCAAACAGCCCGGGGAGCCTTTTATCCCAAACAGAATGCCGCCCCTTGTCACAGCGGAGGCTCTGCAACAAGCCGCACGCGGATGGCAAAGTTTAACGCGGCGGAGTGAAAGTCAATACCCTGCCGAGGTGGCGTAGCTCAGACACGAGAGGGGGAAACGGTGAAAAGGTCACCAGGAAAATAGGATCTTGAAAGACACAGCTTGTCTTAGACAAGAGCACGCAAAGCAGGAAGCCAGATGGTGCCAGGCAGTTAATGTCACGGTTCACTCTTTCGACCCGGTGCCGATTCTGATGTCTCACAATTAAGGCCAAACATCTTATTTTTGTCTTTTCCACCAATTACTGTAAAGGTTACTGCTTCAGTTGTGAGCTTGGCTCGTGTATACAAATCCTCCCTTCACATGTGCATCTTCCTCAACAAAGACACTACGACTTCCCCATCTAATTTCCCTTTGTTTCGACCTGTAGCCAAATCAGACATGAAAAGGCTTGACTGCGCACCCCAAAGACACAGAAGAGCTCTTTGTACTCCGGCTTGTTCTGCTCCATGCCATTTTTAATCTCAGGCAGAAGAGAAGAGAGCTGCTCCTCTTATCTTAGATGACATGGAGGCTTTGCTCTCGCTCTCTGGTGCTCTCTCATCTTGTTCTTCTGAAACCTAACCCTCTTTCATGCTTTTCCCCTAGTGGTGGTTGTGGTGGCAAAGTGTATACAGTGAATGAAATGGCTGAATTCTGTTTAGGTTATTCCGTCTGAAGGCTGTTACATGATAAGCAGGGGTAAAGAAGGGCAGACGGCAAGTAAGGGTATTACCATCCTGTGCTGTATTTTACATTAAGTCCGGTGCACCTAACTGTTGTCATTATTGTTAATTGCCTATTGGATGCACAGCACTATTAAGAGCTTATTTAACTTTCAATCTTGGGAGAGAGGGTCAGGAGTGTTTATTTATTGGAGGATTATCTGCTTTCTCTGGTTACAGACCTCTGAAATGACACTCCCGACCCAATCCCAGGCTTTTTGGGTGGTACTTTAGTCGTGGTTGGTCTCAAGTTGTGCAGATTCAGACGGATTGGACCATCTGAAATGTAGTGTTAGTCATAGCTTTGGGGAGGATGTTTTCAGTAGGGGGTGCTGTGCTCTTGAAACCATCAGGAAAGGTTTGTGCCGCTTGCGATAATTAAATTAAAAGACACTGTGGGTGAAAGGGACTAGGAGAGAGGGGTGTAACGCGAAAAGAAAAAAAATCTGACAATGAACGATACAAATATAGCCACCCGGAGACTGCTTTAGCGTTAGTCATGATCGACTGAATCACTGTTCTAAGTCAGTGCTAATAGTACCTTCTTATAACATCTAAACTCTTTAGTTAAACGTCTGTTCCTCTTAAGAAAACTGTGGGAATGTGGATATAGCTGACTTAGGGTACTGGGGAATTGCAATGGGCATTTTTCCCTTTTTTCTAAAAATAATAACCAATAAAAAAAAGATAATACAAGTTACTGTTAGTTGCAGCCCTACTGTACAAGTCGCTGCCAGTGTGTGGGCGTACATAGGAAAAAACAGGTGCTAGTGTAGTTGCCCTTTAGCTTACTTTGTGAAAATGTAACTCTACATTGTCTATCGTTTTCCAATATTAGGATACCAGATTGGGCAATATTTGCTTATTTAACCAACAAATCGTCTTTAAATTAACAGAACTGTCATTCTCAGTATACTTGCAAACTGTGACACTGTGTCGACTGCAAATGATATTAGAGCGGGTGGATATTTAAGTCACAAATGACTGCTTAGGGGAACAGCTAACAAGACGATAATGTAACACTCATTAATGGAGTGGTAAGAAATAATGATAATTGAGAGCTCGTCCAGGGAGGATATGTAACCCTAACAACCATGAGGTCTGCTTTCCTAATGAAAGACCTCAGCAGTCAGTTGTAAGTCTTGGGGAAAGGTGCTATGAGGTGACAGAACAAATCATGGCCTTTATTAGCGTACCGCACTCGACCTTAAGAGAAGGCGGATGCGTGAAAAGCACCGTGTCCCCAAAACATCCTGCATGTTATCACAAAACCAAAGTCCAGCAACATGCAGAACATAACTGCATCCAATCTATTGCTACAGCGGATCTGAGCCTTTGTGGAAGGACCCAAAGGGACTTGTTTTCCAGACGTGTACCACCATAACAGACTTTAAAAGCAGACAGAGGCCCTTCCATAGGCCCTATAGCTTCAATTTGTTCTGCCAATTATTGTCCTCTGCTCTGCCACAGTGATGGAAGGTGTTGTTCAGTGGGCCTGAATGCCACCCTGTCTGTGGCCCGCCTTGACAAAGAGGGAGCCCCTGCCTTTTACTGGGGGTCCAGTCAAGCATTCGCTGACAGATTGGCTGGGGCGCTAACCAGTCAGGTCTTCAAAGAGACAAAGAGGATGGGGAGGGCAGCAGGGAAGGGAGGGGGGCCAGTGGTGAAGAAGAATGACCTGCCAAATGAGAAAGAAGACATATTGAAAGGGACAGAGTGGGAGAAAGAAAAAAACATATTGAACCGATGGAGAAGTACAACCTTTTGACCATCTGGCTCGGTGGGTGACAACAGCCTTCATCTGTATTTTTAGAGCTGTACAACACACCAAATTACTCTGTCAGGAAGATTAAGGAGAGTCAAAGGGCTGTCGAGTGGAAGAAAAAAAAAAAAGAGCAAAGTCGTCCCAATGGTCTATGAATAGTGGAGAAACTCAAAACTTTGCTAGCTTATGTCTGAAACTCCGTCCCTTTATGTTGACTATAAATATAATATGAAAACAGTTCAGACTACGAAATGAACAAACACAAAATAAGAACCCGAGCAGCAGCCTAGAACACTTCTTGTTTCTGTGTAATATATTCTCATTTCTGTTTAAGCATGGTTGACTACATCTCCAATATCATTTCACTTTCCCAGTCCTTCTCCTCCTATGGAGAAAAATACAGAGACTCAACTCTGAAAACCTCTTTTTGCTGCATTAATTCCATGATTGCTTAAATGAAACACTGCTATTTTCTCACTCAGTGCTTAACAGGGATCAGATCTCCGTGACCATGACTAATCTTCCGCTGCGCTTTTTTGTGTGTATTGGCGTGCGCCTAATTTTTCAGGATCTTTTTGCCAATTTGGAAAACTAATTGCTTTGACTCTGACTGGGCAAGCAGCGGCATATAATGCAGTTTAAAGCTTCATCTTTTATGCCCATAAATCCCTCTACAGATCCAGCCGTGTACAACACTGGCTCATTAAAATGCATTAGGGCAGGTTCGCCTGCGTGAGAGGGAAGGTGATTTTATTCTCCCCCCCCCCCTTCCTCGTCCTTTGCGTTTTCTACTTCGCTGGTCAGTGATCCAAGGACCCTGCACTCCAGGCAATCTCCACACACACTCCCAGCCGTCACACGCTCCTGGCTTTTTCCCCACCATGCTGGTCACTTTATTCACTTGCAAATACCCCGAGATGAAATAAGTTGCTTTTGTGGTGCGGGCGGGAGCATTTCCCTCCACTGCTCACTATCTACCGCTTCATGTCTCTCTCTTCTCATTCCTTCATCCCTTGCTTGCCTGATTTCACTCCACCTCTTTGATTTCCACCCCCCTCTCGCTGTAATTCCACCCCTATCCTGCTGTCAATCCAACGCCCCCCCCCCCCAAGACTCTCTCTCTCCCCTCCTCCTCTCCTTTCTCCACTCCTTCGCCGTCCACCGGCTCCTTCCCAAGCCCGAGGGTTCTAGATGTCTGGATTACGCGGAAACCGGGGGAGGCCGTCCCACTGATTGTAAAGAGAGGGACAATTGGTCCTTTCGTCTGATTGGGTCCCCAGATAGGCAACACGAGGGATGAGAGTGTGCAGACAGCTATGAGAGGCAGACAGCAGCGGTGACAGAGTAGAGGCAGCAAGAGAAGATATATATATATTTATATGTATTTATATATAGATGGAGACAGGGGAAACTTTACAAAGAGGACAGTGAGAGAGAGCGTGGACTCAAGGTGACTTTAGGGAAACTGATGCACTGCAGGCAGTAGCTTTCACAACTTTTACAAGGGAAATTTAGCGAGCGTGCAGGGAAAAGAAGAACAAAGCGATAAGAGCAGAAGAAAAACGAGCACTTTTCACAGAAGGACTGGGAAAGAGGAATAAGGTTGAAAAGGAAAAAAGGTAAGGCAAGGAATTTTTGCTACAAAAAAACCCCAAAAACACAATAATGCCAATGGGAAACGCCAATAATACTTTCAAGCTGTGAACAGGGAATGGTTCGGATGATTTAAGGGTGACTGGGGATTTGCCAGCTGTAACTGAACGTGGAAGCACTGAGTGGAGCTGGAGAGTGCTGGGATGCACTACTTCCTTACCGCACTGAATCAATAGTTAATTCTGTGTGTGTGTGTGTGTTAATTGATAAACAATGTTTACCGAAACTAATATGTCGTACGTCTGGCTGTCAAAAGTAGGTCACGGCGATTATTCGGAGAGCCCTGGCTCAGCCGGGAGGGGGTTTGGTGGCACATTATAAAACTTTTTGTGAACACGAGCTCAGGCTCAAAGCGTGGCTCCAATTCTCAGCACGTCTGCACTGTCGTTACTTCAAACAAGTCATGCTGAAGGAGAGGAATGCCTATCTGCTTTTTACGGACCTCTGTTTGGCATTCAGACCTCATTCCTCAGCTGGAGCCAAGGTTCTAGCTTCTCAAGATGAGGACAGATTCTTTTCTTTTTTTTTTTTTTCCCCTATAAAGCCTATTAAGCTATCGGCTGTCTTGTAAGCTCGGTTTGACAAATAAGACGATAGATTGGCATGTCTCGCCGGGGCAGAAAGACTTTTCGTGCCATTATCATTGTCAGCAAGAGGCGGCGGAGGATCGCCGGAAAGATAAGCATTGTGCGCAGGCCTCCATATTAACAGCGGCTTTCAGGTTTCTGTGATGGTACTTGTGGTTGAGATGTGTTCAGTGACATTCCAGCACAGGAAATGGTCTAATAGAGGAGAAGGTCCTGCAGTTCCCACCACGTGGCGGACGAAAACTGCACATCCAATTCTCCTTTTAGACAAGCCCAAAATTCAAAAGAGATTATGAGTTCGATATTAATTTGAAAGGATCTGTCCCCAAGACGCCGCTGTTTAATTTGTGGCGGAGTGACACTGATTGCAAACTTTTCCAGATGACGCTTATGCACGGTGACATCATTTCCATGCACCAGTGCCTGGGATGAATGCCAGTTTGTGTGATTTAATTTCTCCATAAATGACAAGGCTCCTTTTTACGGCCTCCACCGAGCGATGAATGAACTAAATGTGCATCGGGGGGGGGGGGGGGGGGGGGGGAAAACGTCTCCCCCCTTCTTCTTTTAAAAAAAAAAAAAGTTAAAAAAAAAAAAAAAAAAAAAAAGCCCCCCCCCTAACCCCCCAAACTTTCTTTT